>CM065595.1:136439266-137016766 GCA_033119425.1 Bufotes viridis | reverse complement strand
TCTTTCACAACCCTCTAAACATTTATTTTCAGTTAATTGATATAATTAATTTTGCTTGTCATGTAACTATGTTTTAGTGTATTTGATTTGTAACACCGTCAGAAAATGATATAACCTTTAACTTCATTCCGATCCTATCAGATGTTGAAACAGATCCATGATATTTGGTGTATCATATTATATGAAGAGGAAGAGGGAAAAAGGTAATGTTAATGTTGGAGTTGTAATCTGTACTGCAAGTTCAGCAATCCTCAAATGTCGGAATATTTTAAAACTAAAACTCGTGTCATCTTAGGTGATTATGAGAAGGGTAAAAGGCACAAAAAAAAAATCAGTGTGTAGAATTATGATTATGAACTATAGGAAATGTACATTGTTTGTAGTTTTTCCCCTACGCAGTCTACACAATACAGGAGTATACATGTATACATATAGGGCTGTGCTTGTGCGGGAACAGACTTATACACTGTAACTCACAATATCAATGCAGTGAGGGTGCCTGCGAATGTCAACCCCACTTGCATTAATCATAATCGAATGGTAGTTACCCCCCCCCCCCAGTAGCTATTCCAAAGATGCAATTAGAGGCCATAATGCGTGTTATTAGGGCTTACTTAGGTAGGGCCGGTCTCAAAAATCAGACACTCAAAATCTCCTAAAAATAAAAGTTCAACATACACGTATCTTGCACATATCTTTGTAAAATCAACAGAGCTGAAAGGACCAAAAATGATTTTAGGCTGGAAATTTATAAAAAAAAATAGTACATATAAAATACATGGATTTCACACCTGAAAAAGTAAGACATGCCATACACATGAGAAAACTGTGGGCTGAATGGATGTCTGTGCCATCCCCTGCACAAGTCTGCTCTGCCAAGCGCATGTGTATTGTGAATAGGGAGATGGGAGACATTTCTGGTAGTTGCTTCTCTACTGAGAACAAAAGGACTGGACAATTAAAATACAACTGCAGATTATTATCTCCCCTGACAATTGCCATTTGAAGGAGAGTCAGGACAACTCCATTTGTGAAAAAAAGACCCCTCCCCCACATGTGCTTTAATACAAGACCAAATCTCGGCTCTATCTGAAATCTAGTTTCAGCGAAAACCACAGTTTATAATCTGAACACGCCAAGTTCCCACTCCTGGCTATCAACACCAATCTTCATCTTCAATCTTCATTAGCTCTATTCACACCTGATGCTTAATCTTCAGTGCATTTATTAGCAAAAGCAGTGTGCAAATGCATTCAACTAAATAAATATAAAAGACCATACATATACAATGTTCGTTCATGATTTCAAACAATTGGCATATCGCCTGCGTCTCCAAGCGTTCTTGAAGTTATATTTACTTGTGCACTTCGCCAAAGTGTCTTATAGCAAGAGCATGTTCGCAAGCATTTAGAGTAGCATGCGACGCTTGCTTTTTGCGATGTCTCACTAACCGCAATCTAACACGAGCGAAAGGCTTTAGTAGCAAGTATGTATCATATATGACCTTGGCTATTGTAGTGCTTACTTGCCAGGACACATGACATAAGCCCTTGGCAGAGAAATGGTTGAAAGAACACATTAAACGAGTGAGAATTAAGAAATGGATGAACCTGCAGAATTATAAAATACTGGAGACCCGTATCATCATCACAAATACCGCCGAATAGACAAAAGAAAAGAGAAGATCATTTACTCTCTAATGTATGAAGAAAAAACTTCCGCGGAGAATCAGTACAAATATTGCTTGCAATTATGTATATTTATTTATTTTATGCACTTATATAGCTCTACTATATTTTGCAGTGATTTACAGTGATTCACTGATGAAGGGACAAGGTCCTGAAACTTTGGTTTGCCCCCCCCCCCTCCTAATTTATATTAAGTGGCGGCAATTTTTTTTTACACTAAGCCTAATCCATGGCTAAACTCACCCAGTCCTAACTAATAAAATCTGCTCCTACCTTATCAAGGGTCTCGCTGGTGTTGGCGTGACGTCCACTGGATCCGGAAAAAGGTCCCTGTAGTGATAGAGAAAAAAAGAATAATCACATAAGGATAGGATGGTTACTGCCCTTGTGAAATCCCCAGCAGGTGGTGCTTTTCTGGCCTGTAAGACTGAGCCATGCCAATGTACAGCAGGGTAATCTACAACATTATCCCTAAGTGCTACCACACAGTACTAATGCCCACATTGTGGCCCTTCAGAGTAATGAAGCCCACCTTGTGGCCCCTTCATAATAGTTATGTCCTCCTTGTGGCCCCTCACAACAGTTATGTCCACCTTTGTTCCTGTTACAGCAGTTATGCCCCCTTTTGTGGCCCCTCACAGTAGATATGCCCAGATATGTGCCCCCTCACAGTAGATATGCCCGGATATGTGCCCCCTCACAGTAGATATGCCAAGATATGTGCCCCCTAACAGGAGTAATGCCCAGATGTGCGCCCTCACAGTAGTAATGCCTAGATATGTGCCCCTCACAGTAAATATGCCAGATATGTGTTCCCTCACAGTGGTTATGCCCAGTTATGTGCCCCCTTATAGTAGTTATGCCCAAATATGTGCCCCCTCACAGTAGTTATGCCCAGTTATGTGCCTCCTCATAGTAGTTATGCCCACATATGTGCCCCCGCACAGAGGTTATGCCCAGATATGTGCCCCCTCACAGTAGATATGTCAGATTAGGTACCCCCTCAAAGTAGTTATGAAAGATTAGGTGCCCCCTTAGTAAAAATGCCCACTTTTGTGCCCCCTCACTCTTGTTGTGCCCCCCTCCTTTTGCCTCCAGTCTGCAGCTTTAAAAAAAACTAAAATAACACATACTTACCTGCTTCCCTGAGGAAGTGCTCCCACACTCACATCGCGCTGCTGGCTGTGCTGAATGCCAATTCCTGGGCTTTCAGCTCTCCTCCCACAGCCAACAGCGCGATGTGCAGCCAGCAGGGGGAGCGCCGAAGCTCAGAAGAACAGTGAAGCAGGGAGCAGAGAGGTCTCCCTCCTTAAGTCTGGAGACGACAGCCCGGCAGTGACAAGAACTGCTGGGTGAGTATGCACACCGACCCCCTCCCCACTTGCCTCTGCTCCCCGTCTGTTAGCTCGGGGCGCATAATATACATGTTTGAAAAGCGCTCTGACAGGGCCTGGCATTGTCACTGTACTTCATGCAGGGCCCTGTCAGAGCGCTCCCATTACATATGAGCGCAGCGGGCCCTCTCCCCCCGCCGGGCCCGGTCGCATCCTTTGTGACCGCGATCGTTACGCCCCTGTATGTTACTTTGCTACTATATAAATGCCCCACTTTGTTTTGCCACATTTTTAATGGGTGCTGTGCATTTTTTATTTTTTATATTTATCAGAAAACAAGTCACAATAATAATGAGTCAATGGGATAATATCAATAACAGAACTTCACAAGTGAAATATAAGCATAAATGTACGATTTCCAAAAGTTTGAGATCTGCCAAGTGAAATGTCATATATAATTGAAATAAATTTCTCAGCACCCAACAGCAATTCACGGAAAAATCCAATAGTTTTACACAGTGGAAAAGATAAGTGCTAATTACAGTTCATTTGACCTGATTATCCTCTCAGTCCAAAGCAATCAGGTTGAAAAGAATGTTACCTCTTGTGTGTCTCTCTCTCTCATACATCTATGATTGTTGATAATCTATGTAGTGATACTTAGGCCGGCTCTCCCTTAACCGCTTTTGGAAACAATATTATTGCCTATAAGGATAGAAACGAGATGGAAAGGAAAATCAGATTATAGGTTAACCACAATTCTGACTCTTCACACGTACTGTATCTCTATAGATTATCCTTCCTTCTTGACAAGTTGTCAAGTGTTTCATGGTCTGTACATCACTTATAGAATCACAGACTGCAGTATTCTGGACCCATAGCTCTATATGGCATATGTCCCTTGGAGTAATAGAAAGTTTATAACTCTCCACTTCCTCCATTGCTATCCAAAATGACCCTCAATCTTCAACTTTTTGGTATACTAGAACTATTACTTTGCAAAAATAATAATAATACTACTACTAATAATAACAATGTTAAATTAAATAATATACCTTAAAAATAAAATTTATAGGCTTTTCACACATTTGCCTTCGGCGTTTCCATTGGGGTTTCTTTGTTTTATTAATTGTTTATTAATTTTCATAATTATACAAAATAAGACCTTTAGGAGTGCACAGGTTAACAATAAATTTGAACATTAATGAACAAAACAAAACAAAATGTCCCAGCCTATTAACTCTTAGGCAACCTAATCGCCAAATTTTGAAGGTTTTATAAAATACAAAATAAAATAACCGTTTTACTCCCATTTTCCCAAATTCCATCCAGCACCCTCATCTTCTTCTCTGAACATCACGGAGATATGGATGTCACCAATGAGTACTAAGTGTTTTTCAAAAAAAGCACCAACGATTTCCAGTATCTATAATACTTGTGTACATTTTTTAAACAAAGAGCCATCAATTGCCCCATTGCATATATATAAGTCAGGTGTCGATCCATTGGGGTTTCTATCAACCTTTCCTATATTTTTGATGAGAACATTCTGCAGGGCTATTCTTACTGTCAAAAATACCAGAGCCCTGATAGACTCAAATAAAGTCCATGTAGTCACCTGTTATCCTATTTTAAAATACACCCAACATACTGTAGCTGGCCCAGCTCTATTACCAGCGAGAACACACCAGATTGAACAGAACCTGGGGTAAGTGCTAAGATTCTACAAATAAAAATCATAAAAATGATGAATAAATGGAAAAAGATGTATACAGCAATGCATGAATCTTACCAAATCAATCATTGCACTAATCATTAAGTGCTAAAAGAAAAATTGTTGGAATTTTTTTTATAAATTGCTGTTCTGTGTTAATTTACTAAAAAAAATTAAACAGACACATTTCTTTTGATACAATTTTAGTAGCTTTGCTCACCAAATTTGTTAATAACAGCTACTCATGGACCAGGTCAAAGGTTTTGCAACCAAAATAAACATCTGAATTTGGCAACATCATTGTAAATATGCTTCCAATTATAAGGTGCCTGGACTCTTGTATAAAGGGCGTACATCTGATGAGAGAGCACTGGGGACAGAGGACCTCTCTACTCAGGTTACATATGCTTCATTTAAGAAAAATGTGTTTGAATGTGAGTCAGACAAGCCAGATCTGGGTTGTCTACTTAACACACTTCATTAATTTTCAAGTACCACTCAATAGTTCCTGGATTCTACTTCAACTTAATGTTTTTATACATTGGGTTATATTTACTAAACCAATGTCTTTTTCATGTCCTGTTATCTTTCATAAGTCACACAGTCCCTTCTGTTTATAACCCAGGCCTTGTCTTCTTTAATATAAAATTATGCAAAAATATTAAGAGTAAATAAAAATATAAAAAAATACATTTTGAATAACATCCAAAAACATTCCATTAATGAAGATATTCCCGATTTTTTGTGTTCCAAAGCATGAGTTTCCTTTAAGGCTTGGCCAATGTAGAACGCTAAATGTTTCCGAGTGCTATTTTAAATTCAAAATACAGGGCATCTGCAGTTTCTGCAATTGTTTCTTTAGGCAAACTAAAACTGGTCACAATCTTCCAAGATCAAGAATCTCAGAATCAGCCTAGGTACTTCATATTAAAGAACTGAGTACTTTATCTCATGGCAAAAGGAATACATAAGTTAGAATAATAGCTAATTAAAGGATATTCTAGTATTTATAAAGGATAGACCATCAATATCTGATCAGTAGGGGTCCGACACCCCACATCCCTGCTGATCAGTTGCTTTAGAGTAGCTGAGGCACCAGAATTTGGCACTAGAACTACATATCTCTGTCCATTGTATTGTGGTTGGAGCTGCTAACTGCAATGCTGCCCCATTCACTTCACACAGCTGATCAGCGTGGTGGTGTGGTGTGTCTAACCCCCACCAATCAGATACTGAGGGTAGGACACCAATATTAAAATCCTGGAATACCCCTTTAAGGAAACAGCCTTGTATGGGCAGTGAGTGTGGGCCCACTCACTGTGGTTTGACTCTTGATTGTAGACAATAAAAGACAGACGACACTCACCACTGTAGGAAAACTTCTCCTTTATTCTTAGGGCTGGGGCGGACATACATATCTCAGAACACTAGACTGTAGCGACGCCCTTTTCGCACAACTGCGCTTCTTCCGGCTACTGAGGTTATGCCGCCAACACACACCTTTTAAAAGGCGTCATCGCACATGGTTACCTTAGCAACTAATGACGCTTTCACCTCCTTAAAGTGGAACATATCCAATTAAAACAGAGTAAAAGTATATACTGTCAAAGACACTGAGATCATTCCTCTCATTAAGACCCAGGGAACCTATAGCATTAGTATGGATTATCCACCTGGCTTCTTTCTGGAGGAGTAAACGATGTCTGTCACCCCCTCGTGCCAGAGCGGGGACCAGTTCAAGACCTGCAAAACTAAGGCAATTCACATTCCCTTCATGGACCTGCCGTACATGGTCAATGAGCCGGGACAACTTTTGCCAGTTTTCACTGAATTAAGGTGCTCCCTGAACCTCTCATACATGGGCCTGATAGTTTTGCCCACGTAGAAGGCTCCACATCGGCATAAGACCACATAAACAACATAACAGGTCTTGCAGCTAATTAACTGGTTCACCTTACGGCCAACTCCTCCAACCATTAGATATTTCTTCTGAAGGTTAAATTTGCAGACCAAACAGTCCCCGCAACTGAAATTACCTACGGGTTTACTGCTAGTCAGTCAATCTATAGTTCTATCTTCAATGAAGCCGCTTGTAACTAAAGTGTCTCGAATTGTATGACACCTCTTAAACGCTAGGAGAGGTTTCTTCTCTACATAATCTTTTAGGCTCTGCTCATTAATTAACATATCCCAATTGTTGTAGATAACACGTTTTATAAGCTTAGAAACAGGACTATATTTAAACGAAAAAACAAACCTATCACTGCTGTTTTCACTGCTACGCCCTGATACACTCCTGGTCAATAATTCCTCTGGCGTATACTGGTACACCTTACCCATGGCTGATTCAAGATCCCATGATGCATAGCCCCTTCTTAGAAATCTCTCCTTCAACTCTGAGGCTTGATTAATGTATCTATCGTTAGTGCTATTAATCCTTCTGAGCCTAATAAACTGCTCATAGGGGACAGACTCCTCAGCGCTAGGGGGATGGAAACTATCGTGGTGTATAAGAGTATTTGAGGCTGTAGGTTTATGAAAACCTTTAGTAACTAAAATATTATTGCATACTGTGACATGAACATCCAAAAACTCTAAAGAACCCCCCCCCCCCTGAAACTTAGGGTGAATCTCATGTTCATGTCATTGGTGCAATTTAAGAAGGAGACAAACTCCTCACACTGAGCCTTTGTACCCAACCACACCACGAAAATGTCATCCACATAGCATATAAACAGGTGGGTAGATCTGAGACAGGGATTATCCACAGAAAAGATGTACCTGTCCTCAAATCTATTAGGATAAATATTTGCGAATGTGCAGAAGACTGGGGTACCCATCACAGTACCACACACTTGCCTAAACCATTGACAACCAAACTTAGAGGTGTTATTAGCTAACACAAATGACAAGTCTTCCTCAACAAATTGGCAAAAATTAACACTCTTATTGGTATTGCCCAAAACTTTAGAGATCGCTTCAATATGCGGGATACAGGTATACAAACTCTCAACATCAAGCGAGACCAGGCTCCAATCCTCCTACCACTGAAAATCCTTCAGGGCTAGGAGGAAGTCATTGGTGTCGCCAAGGTAAGTAGGTGAAGCTTCGTAGGGACGGGCTGCACCTCAATGGGGAAGGGGCAGCTGTGTTGGGGAGAAAGATGGCTAGAAGGTTGGAGGAATGTTTAAACTAGGGACTGGAGGGGAGGGTACTTGCATTATAGAAGGGGAGGATAGTGCAGATAGATACCAGGGGAAAGGTAGTGGGACTGGGGGAGGAATGGAAGGAGGGACTAAAACAGTTCAGAAGGAAAGGTGTAGGGTTAAAAATATACAAAAACCTCTTAATTGTATGTACACTAATGCCAGAAGCCTGACTAACAAAACTGGGTAACTGGAATTAGTGATGTGTGAGGAGGACTATGATATAGTGGGAATAACTGAGACATGGCTGGATGACAGCTATGACTGGGCAGTTAATGTACAGGGTTACTGTCTGTTTAGAAAGGATCGTAAAAAACGGAGAGGGGGAGGGGTCTGCCTTGATGTAAAGTCCTATCTAAAGCCCACAGTCCGAGAAGATATAAGTGAGGGACATGAACATGTGGAGTCACTGTGGGTAGAGATACATGGAGCCAAAAACAATAATAAATTACTAATAGGAGTTTACTATAAACCACCTAGTATACCAGAGTCCACAGAAAATATATTACTAAATGAGATAGACAAGGCCGCAAATCATAATGAGGTGGTTATTATGGGGGACTTCAACTACCCAGATATAGACTGGGAGACTGAAAGCTGTACATCGCATAAAGGAAACAGGTTCTTGGCAATAACCAAAGACAATTACCTTTCCCAACTGGTTCTGGACCCGACTAGAATGACAGCCATACTGGACTTAGTATTAACCAATAGCCCTGACAGAACAACAGATGTGCAAATTGGGGGACACCTGGGAAATAGTGACCATAAAGTAATTACCTTCCAATTATAATTCAAAAAAGCATTTCTACAGAAGGGAACAAAAATACCAAACTTCAAAAAAGCTAAATTTAGCCAAATAAGCGAGGCCATAGGCCTAACTAACTGGGACAAAGTCCTCAAAAACAAAAATACAGCCACAAAATATATCTTTAAAAGCATCCTAAATTCTCATTGTGAGAGATGCATACCGTATGGGAATAAAAGGCTAAGGAACAAAAGGAAACCAATGTGGATAAATAGAAATGTAAAGAAAGCAATAAATGACAAAAAGAAAGCATATAAATCACTAAAACAGGAGGGTAGCGAGGAAGCACTGAAAAACTATAAGGAAAAAAATAGAACATGTAAAAAGCAAATAAAAGCAGCTAAACTAGAGACCGAGAGATTAATTGCAAAAGAGAGTAAAACTAACCTAAAATTTTCTTCAATTAGATAAATGTCAAAAAGTATAAATCTGAAGGTGTCGGCCCTTTAAAGAGTAATGAAGGGGGAGTTGCAGAGAGTGACGAGGAGAAAGCAAAACTGTTAAATATTTTTTTCTCCAATGTATTCACTGAGGAAAATAAACTGTCAGATGAAAAGCTGAATGTAAAATAAATTCTTCTGACCCAAGAAGAAGTACAAAAGCAACTTAACCGCTTCAGCCCCCCTAGCTTAAACACCCTTAATGACCAGGCCACTTTTTACAATTCTGCACTACACTACTTTCACCGTTTATTGCTCCGTCATGCAACTTACCACCCAAATGAATTTTACCTCCTTTTCTTCTCACTAATAGAGCTTTCATTTGGTGCTATTTCATTGCTGCTGACATTTTTACTTTTTTTGCTATTAATCAAAAATGACCGAAATTTTTGCAAAAAAATGACATTTTCACTTTCTGTTGTAAATTTTTTTAAAAAACTACATTTCTATATAAATTTTTCTCTAAATTTATTGTTCTACATGTCTTTGATAAAAAAAAATCCAATAAGTGTATATTTATTGGTTTGGGTAAAAGTTATAGCGTTTACAAACTATGGTGCAAAAAGTGAATTTCGGCATTTTGAAGCAGCTCTGACTTTCTGAGCGCCTGTCATGTTTCTTCAGGTGCTAGAATGTCAGGAAAGTATAAATACCCCCAAATCACACCATTTTAGATAGAAGACACCCCAAAGTATTCACGGAGGGGCTTGGTGAGTTCATGTATCATTTCATTTTTTTCACAAGTTAGCGGAAAATGACACTTTCTGAGAAAAAAAAAAAAAAAGTTTCAATTTCTGATAACTTCTGGCAAAAAAAAAAAAATCTCAGACGGACTCACTATGCCCCTCAGTGAATACCTTGGGGTGTCTACTTTCCGAAATGGGGTCATTTGTGGGGTGTGTTTACTGTTCTGGCATTTTGGGCGGGGCTAAATTGTGAGCCGCCATGTAAAACCTAAAGGTACTCATTGGAATTTGGGCCCTTTGCGCACCCAGGCTGCAAAAAGTGTCACTCATGTGGTATCGCCGTACTCAGGAGAAGTGGGGCAATGTGTTTTGGGGTGTATTTTTACATACACCCATGTTGGAGTGAGAGAAATATCTCTGTAAATTGTCAACTTTGTATAAAATTTTTTAAAAGTTGTCGTTTACAGAGATATTTTCACACAAAGTAATGGGTATATATAAAAATACACCCCAAAGCACATTGCCCTACTTCTCCTGAGTACGGCGACTCATGTGTGCCACTTTTGCAGCTTGAGTGCAAAGGCCTAATTCAATGAGTACCTTTAGGATTTCACAGGGCATTTTTACGCATTTGGATTCCAGACTTCTTCTCACGCTTTAGGGCCCCCTAAAATGCCAGGGCAGTAAAAATACCCCACATGTGACCCCATTTTGGAAAGAAGACACCCCAAGGTATTCTGTGAGGGGTATGGTGAGTTCATGTAAAATTTTATTTTTGTCACAAGTTAGTGGAATATGAGACTTTGTAAAAAAAAAAAAAAAAAAAACAATTTCCGCTGACTTGTGCCAAAAATAAAAATTCTGTGGACTCACCATGCCCCTCACAGAATACCTAGGGGTGTCTTCTTTCCAAAATGGGGTCACATGTGGGGTATTTATACTCACCTGGCATTTTAGGGGCCCCTAAAGTGTGAGAATCCAAATGCGTAAAAATGTCCTGTGAAATCCTAAAGGTACTCATTGGTTTTAGGGCCCCTTTGCGCACCCAGGCTGCAAAAAGTGGCACTCATGTGGTATCGCCGTACTCAGGAGAAGTAGGGCAATGTGGTTTGGGGTGTATTTTTACATATACCCATGCTGCGTGTGAGAAATATCGCTGTAAGCGACAACTTTTTAAATTTTTTTATTCAAAGTTGTCAATTTACAGAGATATTTCTCTCACCCAGTATGGGTATATGTAAAATACACCCCAAGCACATTGCCCTACTTCTCCTGAGTACGCCGATACCACATGTGTGTACTTTTGCAGCCAAATGCTCAAGGGGCCTAATTCAATGAGTACCTTTAGGAGGGCATTTTTACGCATTTTTCTTCTCACGCTTTAGGGGTCCCTAAAATGCCAGGACAGTATAAATACCCACATGTGACCCCATTTTGGAAAGAAGACACCCCAAGGTATTCCATGAGGGGCATGGCGAGTTCATAGAAGATTTTTTTGGCACAAGTTAGTGGAAATTGATTTTTATTGTTTTTCTCACAAAGTCTCCGTTTCCGCTAACTTTTGACAAAAAGTTTAATTTTCATGGACTCATTATGCCCCTCAGCGAATACCTTGGGGTGTCTTCTTTCCAAAATGGGGTCACATGTGGGGTATTTATACGGCCCTGGCATTTTAGGGGCCCTAAAGCGTGAGAAGAAAATGCGTAAAAATGCCCTCCTAAAAGGTACTCGTTGGAATTTGGGCCTTTAGCATCTTGGCTGCAAAAAGTGTCACTCATGTGGTATCGCCGTACTCAGGAGAAGTAGGGCAATGTGTTTTAGGGTGTATTTTTACATATACCCATGCTGGGTAAGAGAAATATCTCTGTAAATTGACAACTTTGAATAAAATTTTTTAAAAAGTTGTCGTTTACAGCGATATTTCTCACACCCAGCATGGGTATATATAAAAATACACCCCAAAACCATTGCCCTACTTCTCCTGAGTACGGCGACACCACATGAGTGACACTTTTTTGCAGCCAAGATGCACAAAGAGGCCCTAAAACCAATGAGTACCTTTAGGATTTCACAGGGCATTTTTACGCATTTGGATTCTCACGCTTTAGGACCGCTAAAATGCCAGGGCAGTATAAATACCCCACAAGTGACCCCATTGTGGATAGAAGACACCCCAAGGTATTCTGTGAGGGGTATGGTGAGTTCACAGAAAAAAAAAATTTGGAACAAGTTAGCGGAAATTGTTTTTTTTTGTTTTTTTACAGTCTCATATTCCACTAACTTGTGACAAAAATAATATTTTCCATGAACTCACCATACCCCTCACGGAATACCTTGGGGTGTCTTCTTTCTAAAATGGGGTCACATGTGGGGTTTTGTACTGCCCTGGCATTTGAGGGTCTCCGCAATCATTACACGTATGGCCAGCATTAGGAGTTTCTGCGATTCTCCGTATATTGAGCATACGGGTAATGAGATTTTTTCCGTTCAGCCTCTGCGCTGAAAAAAAAATGAACGGCACAGATTTTTCATTCGCATCGATCAATGTGGATGAAAAAATCTCTGCCAAAATCAGTGACTGCGTGATGCGGTGGGCTGGGCGCTAGCTACCTAACAAGTAGCTAGCTAACTGGCGGTAAAGGGGCCCTTATGCCCCATTCACACGTCCGAAATTCTGTTTGCGGAACGGAATTGCGGACCCATTCATTTCTATGGGGACAGACTTTGTCCCGCTCGGATCCGAATTACGGATCTGCGCTTCCGGGTCTGCACTTCCGTTCTGCAAAAATATAGAACATGTCCTATTCTTGTCCGCAACTGCGGACAGAAAAAGCATTTTCTATATAGTTCTGGCAATGTGCGGATCTGCAAAATGCGGAAAGCACATTGCCGGTGTCCGTGTTTTGAGGATCTGCGGATTGGATCCGCGGATCCGTGAATCCACGGATCCGCGAAACACATATGGACGTCTGAATGGAGCCTTACAAGGGGTGTGATCAATGACAGGGGGTGATCAGGGGTCTAGATGGGGTGATCAAGGGGTTAATAGGTGAGGGGGGTGGGGGGTTAGTGTAGTGTTTGGTGCAACTTTACTGTGTTACCTGGTCCTCTGGTGGTCGATCCCAGTAAATGGGACCACCAGAGGACCAGGTAGCAGCTATATCAGACGCTGTTCATAAAACAGCGTCTGATATAGCAGTTTGATGCGATTTTATTCGCATCTACAGCCTGCCAGCGATGATCCATCGCTGGCAGGCTGTAGCCAGACTGCTGTGCCGCGCTTCCCTGTGAGCAGCGCAGCGCCTGCAGCGCGTTCACAGGAAATCTCGGCTCTCACGAGATGACGCGCCGACGCGTCAACTCAGAGCTACAGGGCCGCCCGCAGGACGCATCCCTGCGTTAGGCGGTCCTGTAGCGGTTAAAAAGATTAAAATAGACAAACTCCAGGACCGGATGGCATACACCCCTGTATCCTAAGGGAATTAAGTAATGTCATAGCCAGCCCCCTATTTCTAACATTTGCGGACTCTGTACTGACAAGGAATGTTCCACAGGATTGGAGCATAGTAAATGTGGTGCCAATATTCAAAAAGGGTAAAATAACAAAGCCCGGAAACTATAGGCCAGTAAGTTTGACATCTGTTGTTGGGAAACTGTTTGAAGGTTTTCTGAGAGATGCTATCTTAGAGGATCTCAAAGGAAATAAGCAAATAATGCCATATCAGCATGGCTTCATGAGGGATCAGTCATGCCAAACGAATTTAATCAGTTTCTATGAGGAGGTAAGTTCTAGACTTGACAGGGGCGAATCAATGGATGTTGTATATCTGGACTTCTCCAAAGCATTTGACACTGTACCTCATAAAAGGTTAGTATATAAAATGAGGATGCTCGGACTGGGAGAAAATGTCTGTAAGTGGGTAAGTAACTGGCTGAGTGACAGAAAACAGAGGGTGGTTATTAACGGTACACACTCAGATTGGGCAACTGTCAATAGTGGGGTACCTCAGGGGTCAGTACTGGGCCCTATTCTTTTCAATATATTTATTAAGGATTTTGTAGAAGGCTTGCATAGTAAAATACACATTTTTGCAGATGACACTAAACTGTGTAAAGTAATTAACACTGATGAGGACAATATACTGCTACAGAGGGATCTGGATAGATTGGAGGCTTGGGCAGATAAGTGGCAGATGAGGTTTAACACTGACAAAGGTAAAGTTATGCACATGGGAAGGAATAATGCAAGTCACTCGTACATACTAAATGGTAAAACACTCAGTAACACTGACATGGAAAAGGATCTAGAAATTTTAATAAACAGCAAACTTTACAAATCGCTAGACAGACCAAACATGGAGTACTGTATACAGTTATGTGAAAAAGGCGGACATAGCACAGCTGGAGAGGGTTTAGAGGAGGGCAACTAAAGTAATAACTGGAATGGGGCAACTACAGTACCCTGAAAGATTATCAAAATTAGGGTTAATTACTTTAGAAAAAGATGACTGAGGGAGATCTAATAACTATGTATAAAAATATCTGAGGTCAGTACAGAGATCTCTCCCATCGTCTATTTATCCCCAGGACTGTCACTGTGACGAGGGGACATCCTCTGTGTCTGGAGGAAAGAAGGTTTGTACACAAACATAGAAGAGGATTCTCTAAGAAGCAGTGAGACTATGGAACTCTCTGCCTGAGGAGGTGGTGATGTTGAGTACAATAAAGGAATTCAAGAAGGGCCTGGATGTATTTCTGGAGTGTAATAATATTACAGGCTATAGCTACTAGAGATGGGTCATTGATACAGGGAGTACTTCTGATTGCCTAAATGGAATCGGGAAGGAATTTTTTACTCCCCTTAAGTGGGGAAAATTGACTTCTACCTCACAGGGTTTTTTTTTTTGCCTTCCTCAGGATGACAGGCCGAACTGGATGGACAGGTGTCTTTTTTTTGGCCTTATGTACTATGTTACTATGCACTCCACTCTATATCACTGCCCCTACCCTTTTCTCTGAGTGACATCTGTGTAGTCTCCTGGTTGGATGCTACAGTTGTCACTGTGAAGCAGCTCAGTACAGAGAGGCTCCATCTCCAGCTTCCACCTCTGATAAAAGCTTATATTCACACTACTTCTCATAACACATGCAGATTTCGCTGTAGATTCATTACTTAAATTCTGGTCCAAATTTTGTTGTAGAAAAGTTTACGTATGTGGCCTTCCTGCTCTGATGTGGGTCCTTCGGGCCATTATGGTTGTGTAGCATGTCTCCTAAAATATTATAGACAACAGTATAGCTTCAACGTAGCTTGATACATAGGGGGTCATTTATTATCAGATATATGCATTTTTTGTCGGATATCTGGCAAAGATTGTGGGGCAAAGGTTAATTGCACCACAATCTGTGACTTTTCCCCGCTCATGCCAGGTCTAAAAAAGGGGATGTGGTGTGGGTGGGGTAGGGAGCTGTCGTATGTTTAGACCAGGCATCAGCAACCTTCGGCTCCCAGCTGTTGTGAAACTACAATTCCCAGCATGCTCCATTCATTTCTATGTAAGTTCTATGCATGCTGGGAGTTGTAGTTTCACAACAGCTGGGAGCCAAAGGTTGCCTACCCCTGGTTTAGACAGACGGTGGATATGCCGATGCCACCACCAGTCAGTGGCGTATCTATCACGAGGCAAACAAGGCATTTGCCTAGGGCGGCACTTCCAATGGGGCGGCGCCGCGGCAAGATGCCTTGTTTGCCTCAGTGATAGATTTTTTTTTGTGTCCGGGCTGCGCTGCTGGGTGTGCGCCGGCGCCGCTCCTCCCCGCCCAGCGCCGTTGTAAGTAATTTATTCACTCCACTTGCCTGAGAGAAGCGCCGGAAGACTCACACAGGCGCACTGGCAGAGGCATTGAAGTGCGCATGCGCCTGCCAGTGCGCCTGTGTGAGTCTTCCGGCGCTTCTCTCAGGCAAGTGGAGTGAATAAATTACCTACAACGGCCGGCGCTGGGCAGGTAGGAAATGTCTGTGGAATCGGATGACACTTGGGGGAAAGAATCTGTGGATGACACTAAAGAGGGGGAATCTGTGGATGGATGACACTAAAGAGGGGGAAATCTGTGGATGACACTGAGGGGGGAATCTGTGGATGACACTGAGGGGGGAATCTGTGGATGACACTAAAGAGGGGGAAGCTGTGGATGACACTAAAGAGGGGGGAAGCTGTGGATGACACTGAGGGGGGAATCTGTGGATGACACTGAGGGGGGAATCTGTGGATGACACTGAGGGGGGAGAATCTGTGGATGACACTGAGGGGGAATCTATGGATGACACTAAGGGGGGAATATGTGGATGACACTAAAGAGGGGGAATCTGTGGATGACACTGAGGGGGGATATGTGGATGACACTAAAGAGGGGGAATCTGTGGATGACACTGAGGGGGGAATCTGTGGATGACACTGAGGGGGAGAATCTGTGGATGACACTGAGGGGGGAATCTATGGATGACACTAAGGGGGAATATGTGGATGACACTAAAGAGGGGGAATCTGTGGATGACACTGAGGGGGGATATGTGGATGACACTAAAGAGGGGGAATCTGTGGATGACACTGAGGGGGAGGGAATATGTGGATGACACTAAAGAGGGGGAATCTGTGGATGACACTGAGGGGGAGAATCTGTGGATGACACTGAGGGGGAGAATCTGTGGATGACACTGAGGGGGGAGAATCTGTGGATGACACTGAGGGGGGAGAATCTGTGGATGACACTGAGGGGGAATCTGTGGATGACACTAAGGGGGAATATGTGGATGACACTAAAGAGGGGGAATCTGTGGATGACACTGAGGGGGGATCTGTGGATGGCACTTAAGGAGGGGGATCTGTGGATGGCACTTAAGGGGTGGATCTGTCTGTGGATGGCACTTAAGGGGGGGATCTGTGGATGACACTTAGTGGGATCAAGGGAGGGGTGTGAGGTGTGGCTGTCGTTATTCACTTTTAAATACAGGAATACAGGAAAGGATGGAGCCTAAAAGGAAGGGCGGGGTTTACAGAGAAAGGGGTTTGGCCTTGACAGGAAGGGGCGGGTCAAATTTATATTAGGGGGTGCCCGAGTTTAGTCTCGCCTAGGGCAGCACAAAACCAAGATACACCACTGCCACCAGTGCAAAGGGATATTAAGACTGGAGTCTAAAACACTGGTCTTAATAAATGACCCCCATGATTTTTACAAAACCCCATTGACAAGTAGTGGAAAAAGTCCATGTAGAAGTCGGGGCATGCTATGCAATTTCAATACAAATGGTGACATTTTTAACTAAACTGTATGTAACTCACCCTTATACAATTCATGTTTGTAAGTTGTAACCTAGTAATTGCTTTACCACTTGTGTCAAAACTATTCCAAGAAATTCCACTTTCATAGCTGTCACAGGAATGTCCACACTCAAATGATTGTGATAAGTTATCAAGCATGACAACATGCAAACAGTGATAATTATGTGGAAAGTTTCTGGCAGTTTTACATAAGAAGTAGAAAATACGTACTTTACACCAACCATTACCTTCAGTGATAATTAAGAAAACAGACATGTATGAAGATACTAATTATAGTTTATTTTCGATCAGTTATGGCTATGTTATACTCATCGCTAGAACTTTCGCCTTACCATTTCCATTGAACTGTACTAATCCCTTTTCTGATTACATACTGCATCAGTAAAACCACATAATAGTGAATGTTATCCATATTATCACAAATATCTATAAATATAATATTCTAGTCCTCAAAAATTTGGTCCCTTGAACTTTTTCTGGAGGGGCTTGACCAGCCTCAATATGGTTATACCTTGGCCTAATAATTGGTGAGACTTATAGTCCATGCCAAAATTTTCAAAAGTTACCTCAATTTATCTTCTATTTGAATTTAAACCCCATAAGGATACAGCCTAGTTTTGTACTATTTCCATCTGGGATACTGATGACATATTACTAGGATATGCCATCAATGTCAAATAGGAGTGGGTCCCAGAGGGGAAACCTGCACCTATCTTCAGAATGGGGCCCCTAGAGAGAAAGGAGAGCAAGCGATTTGTAGGCTGATTACTACTCCTCTTGTTAGAGCCAGGTAGATTTAAAACTAAATCGCCATGCAGTCTGTAGACTTTGCTTAGATGTTTTCTATATGATGCCCAGTCCTTCTCCTTACTAATGAATATTCATACAGCAGTAGATTTGTATTTGGAAAATAAAACAGAATGTCCTAATTTTGGTAGGTTTAGTCGTCTATGCATCTATATTTAGTATTGCTGATTTCTTGTTAGAAGCAAGCCTGCTACTACATACCCCTGTATGGTAACTCGAGTTACTTCCAAGACTATCTGTCTAGTCTGAAGTTTAGAAATGATGCCTGGAGACACTGCAGGGGAAACAGAATAGACCATTTTCTAGAACCAAAACCATATCTGCACAAGAGCTTTGTCTACCCTTTAAGTCTGGTTCTCACTTCTCCCTTCCCAAAATTTACACCCCCACCCATCCATTGGTTGAACTTGATGGACTTGTGTCTTTCTTTACGCTCTAAGTCTGGTTCTCAGGCCCTTTCTTAAATTCACATCCCCACCCATCCTTTGGTTGATGGACTTGTGTCTTTCTTTACCCACTAAGTCTGGTTCTAACTACCCTTTCCTACATTCATATTCCCACCCATCTATTGTTTGAACCTGACAAAATTCTAAACTTAGGTTTGAAGAGCTGTATATAACTGGAACTACAATTTAAAGCATGTAACTTGGATAGTCAATTAATTCCATGTAGTAGCTTTCCACTTCCAGTTCCATGAGGTAAAGCTGGGCATACCCTCAATTAAATTAGTTTTATGATAATTCTAATAAATACTGAGGTGTTGCCTTTTACCTTCTATTATATTACTGCTTATTCTGAAATAAGACACTGGAAGGTCTATGATAGATTATGGCTATATTTGCAAACAACGATCCACAAATGTTGTCATATACTTGGCAAACCCATGGTCAGAAATCATGACCTCTTTAAAGAACACCAAAAGTAACCTAAGGCATCCTTTGCCTGGCATTAATCTATTACAGTCAGTCAAGCTAAATAAACTCTTAAGAATGCAAAGCTGAAAATGAGATGTTATAGGACCTTATTATCATGTCCTAAGGTCACTTTGTAGGTTAATCTCAATAACATTCCCCAGAGTTAAACAAGGAGACTGAAATTGCATTATATTACAGACAAATGTCACCATGTCTGTTTAGTTGTGTGTTTATGGAAACAAATTGTATAAAAAAGATTGGGTACAGAATTAATTTTTAGTGAATTTAATGACTTTTGATGCTCTGAAAGGATATTGAACGGAAGAAAAAACATTTGGTCTCAAAGCAGTATTTTGTCATCTTAGGAAGATCCTAGCTCGATTTGTGCACAAAGTTTCATACAAATGATCTCTATGTTGATACTAGAAAATTGGCTTTACTTATTTTTCTTCTAAAAGTCGAAAAGAGGTGTTCCCATCTTGCACATTTATGAAATATCCATAGACATGTGTCCCTTTTCTGGGACCCACACGTATATATTCAGAATAAGGGTCCGTTGAACCCTTTCTTGCCTTATTAGGTGACTACTGGTTAATTCATTCAGGTGGAGAATGACTCTCATAGAAGTGAATGAAGAGCGATGTGCATGTGTGGAAAACTCTCCATATGAACAATGATTACCACCAGGCAAGAAAAGGATCAGGGGATGCCTTTCCTAATGGAAGGTTTCAGTTCCCAGTTGCGGGACATACTGTATATCAAACATTGGTAGCACATCATAAGAAAGAGCTGGGGAAGAGAAAAGAAGAAGAAGTAGGGTGCAATGGCTGGCGTATGGTGCAGGAGTCAGTTACCAGGCCAGATGTAGCCCACATCTAACTTCCAGCAATGACCGGGTCTGCTCATTAAACCCCACTGATCCATACAAAGATTTGCTGGGTACATTGCAAGGTATGGACATTTAAAATGACATTAAGTAACGTTAAATAGCAATAAAGAACAAAACAATTTGCAAGTACTTCACTTACTTAAAGGCTTTTCTCACCTGGGACACGGATAGCATATCAATAGGATATACCATCAATGGGAGATTGGTGTGGGTTTCATGTCTGGGACCCACTTCTATCTAAAAAATGGGGCCCGGAAGTGGAGTGCATGCCATGCTTTACTTCGCATTCTCCATTCATCACTATGGGATTTCCAAAAATAGCCAAGCAAGCATGAAAGGAGAGTACACCCTGCAAGCACTGCATCTTCTCCTTTCAACACTATAAAACTGCCAGAAATAACCAAGCCAGTGCCTGGGTATTTTAAGAACTTTCATAGTGGTGAAAGGACGGTGGCTGTCTTTGCTCGGCTGCTCTCTTTTCATTTCAAGGGGCCCGTTCTGGAGATAGGAGCAGGTTCCAGATGTGGAACCCACACCTATCTGACATTAATAGCATGTCCTTGCGATATGCCATCAATCTCCCAGATAGGAATGCCCCTTTAAAAAAAAGCGAGTCATGGCAGCCATAATGCTTAGTAAGAGTGTGTGGGCCTGGAGAAGGTATCCGAACATTCATAGTCATAAATTTGTATAACCAATCTACATCATGACTAGAGATGAGCGAATCAAAGCTGATGAAGTGGAATTCGATCCGAATTTCAGAAATTATTTTATTCACACCGAATCTGAATTTCCTCATGCTTCATGGTAATGAATCAAATATTTTCCTAAAATGGCTGCTGCACATGGTAGGACATGGAGCAAGGAACTCTGGGAATGAGGGATCACCCACAATGCCATACATGCAGCCAATCAGCAGCCAGCCAGCCCTGTGATGTCACAGCCCTATAAATAGCCACAGCCATCTTGGATTCAGCCATTTCCCAGTGTACTTAGTGAAGGGAGAGACGTCAGCAGGCGCTAGGGACAAAGGGCTTATTACTGCCATCGTGTGATGAAGTGAGAAAATTAAAGCCCCTTTTGGTATGTATTAGGTTAAAAAAAAAAACTTTACTTGCCGTTCATGGCCGCAGGTATATGTTCTAAAGCCTTTTTTGGTGTGTATTAGTGGTGATAAAGAAAAAGGGCTTATTAGCCGTTGTGTGGTGAAGTGAGAAAATTAAATCACTTTTTGGTGTGTATTAGTGGCAAAAAAAAACATTTGCCCTTAACGGCCGCAGTTCTATGTTCTGAAGCCCTTTTTGCCGTGTATTAGAGGGGAAAAAGAAAAAGGGCTAATTAGCCGTTGTTTGGTGAAGTAAGAAAATTAAATCCCTTTTTGGTGTGTATTAGTGATAAAAAAAAAATTATTTGCCATTCACAGCCTCAGTTATATGTTCTAAAGCCTTTTTTTGGTGTATATTAGTGGGGGAAAAGGGGGTTTATTAGAAATTGTGTGGTGAAGTGAGAAAATTACAGCCCTTTTTGGCGTGTATTGGTGGCAAAAACAAAATATTATTTACCGTTCACAGCTGCAGTTATATGTTCTAAAGCCTTTTTTTGTCATGTATTAGTGGGGGGAGGGGCTTATTAGCTGTTGTGTGGTGAAGTGAGAAAATTAAAGCTCTTTTTGGCGTGTATTAGTGGGGGGAAAGAAAATGGCTTATTGCTAGCCGTATGGTGAACTAAGAAAATAGCAGCCCTTTTTGGCATGTATTAATTTCCTTTTTATTTACTTTATTTATTTTACTTTACTTTACTAACCGTATGTCAGGCAGAGAAGTGACAGGCCCTGCACAGGGGAGGGGCACAGGTCTAAATATTTCTGGCGCATGCACAGGTCGCAGAAGAGTAAGGGGGCGTGGCAGCAGGGGTCACTTCGAGAGGCCTGAGCTCCCAGTGTCAGCTAGCTTGACCAGCAACCCAGCGCTTCTTGAATGGTTGACTTAATCTTCGACTTCGTCGCAAGTGACATCAGGCACCCCCAACCAAGAGTCGGTGGGTTTGTCAGACACAACCCTTAGTTGGCATGGCCTGGGAGCAGGCCCTGTGCCCTCACCTGTCCTCAACAAACCTCTGTCCTTTTCTATTCCCTCAGCCAGAGAAGTACTATATGCTGTTGGCTCAGCTCCACTATACAGCGAGGACGACCTACTACAGAGCAGTTAGCAGCTACTGCCCAGCCAAGATCCGGAGGAGACATCAGTCACTTCCTCCAGTAGGCAGTCAAGTAGTGATGAGGAGAGTGGCGTGGGAGCTGGTGTTGCGTGCGGTCAGGCTACTGGTTCAGAGACCATTGAGGAAGACATCAGTGATGTGCAGACAGTACTCGATGATAATGTAGCCGATCGCAATTGGGAGCTGGGTGACAAAGGGGCTTCATCATCATTGGGAGAAGAGGGTGGCAGCTTGCCCGTGAGGCAGCGGTGGAGCCAGCAAGTCGGTAGCTTGGTCAGGAGTCAGCAGGGTGGCAGCAGTGGGTCGGGAGCCAAACGGCCTGGAAAGTAGTGGTGCATAGGTTCACGGAGGCAGTGGCAGTATCAGTCAGTCAGTGCTGAGTGTTGGGGGAAAAAATCACCTACTCGGCGTTGTGGCAGTTTTTTGTTAAGCTGTCGGGGGAGGTGGGCATGGCCATTTATCGAATCTGTGGGCAGAAGTTGAAACGTGGCCAGGTTGTCAATGTTGGCACCACTGCCCTGCGTCAACATATTCAGCGTCACCATAAAGTGGCCTGGGAGAACCGTGGCTCCAATGTGGTGGTCCAGCCTGCTGCAGCAACTACTGCATCACCCAGTGGCATGCAGTGTCGGAATGGGGTGACTAGGGTACACCAGTAAAATTTATTTTTGGGGCCCACTGTACGAATACATTCAAATATTACCTGCTCACACAGCAGCAAGATGCTACCAGATAATTGTATATGGGGGTCCCCGCAGCAACCTTGAGAAGGTAGGTCCTGGGGAAAAGAAGATACTCGCTAGCTTTCTTCTATACCTAGTAGTCATCTCAGCTATCTAATCATGTCTCTAATAATAAACTGGATAATTTCTTTAATAATCTATCAAGTTGTTTATATGAACATAGGCTGTTTGAGGTGCTGTACATTAACTATATGCATGTAGTGCAGTAAGTCTACTGTGTTATATGCCACTTGTGCAGAGGTAGTTGACTAGGGGCCCACCTTGCTCAGGTGTCCAAGGGGGGATTCACCTCTACCCCTGTTGGCCAGTCCGAGTATGGTGTTATGCACCCTATTTCAGACAGTCAAGGCTCCACCACCTCAGCCGAAGGGAGCTGTCTGTCCTTCTCATCATCTGCTGGTCCTGATGCTCCTGCTCCTCCTAGTAAGACATTCCATCAGGAATCGATCACCAAAGCGATTGCCTAGAGACAGAAGTGTGCGTGCACTCATCCAACGGCGCAGAAGCTGAACGTGCTCCTGGCCAAGTTGCTGGTACTGCAGTCCCTCCCTTTCCAAGTAGTGGACTCTGCACCTTTCAGAGAACTGATGGCTTGTGCCAAGCCAAGGTGGAGAGTCTCAAGCCGTCATTTATTGCCAAAAAGTCAGTACCAACCCTGCACACACATGTAGAACAGAAGATGAGCCAGTCCTGGAGCCTGTCGATGTCTTCCAAAGTGCATGGCAGTGCCGACGCATGGTCAGACCCACTGGGTGAATAAGGTTCCTGCACAGCCACATCAGCAACTTGGCCAGGTGACGCTGCTTCCGCCTCTTCCTGCTACAATGTCCCCCTCTGCCTCCTCATCCTCCACCGTGTCCTCAACCTCCACTGCAAGGACAATTCACAGGGGCCCTCCAGCATACCACATGTGCAGGGCACGGCAGTGTCACACTGTTCTGCACCTTGTTTGCCTGGGTGAACTGAGTCACTGTGGGGAGGAACTGCTCCATGTCCTTCATGAAGAAATCGAATCCAGGCTTTCTCCACAACAACTCAAAATTCGAACCCTGGTGACTGACAACAGGAAGAACATGGTGTTGGCGCTGCGTCAAGGAGGGCTGAGCCATGCGCCCTGCATGGCACATGTGTTCAATCTGGTTGTCAAGCGGTTCTTGAAGTCTTCCACCCATCTGCAGGACAATTTAAAAATGGCCAGGGAACTTTGCATGAACTTCAGCCACTCGTACACAGCAAAGCATACCCTCCTTCAACTTCAGCAGCAGGATGGCACCCCCAAACATAGGCTGATATGCGACGTTCCCACCCATTGGAATTCCATCCTTTATATGTTGGACCGACTATACGAACAGAGAAAGGCCATAAACAATTTCTTGATGATCCAAGCGGACAGGAGTACTCCCCTGTGTAACTTTGATGTCAGCCAGTGGCAGCTCATGCATGACACCTGCCATTTGCTCAGGCCCTTTGAGGAGGCCACGATATTTGACAGTCGCCAGGACTACTGTATGAACAACGTCATTCCATTGCTTCATTTCCTGGAACAGATTCTGGTCAATCTGGCTGGTCAGGGGACTGGAGACGTGGAGCCTAGATCTCACGGCCACATGAGCCCTGTTGGGGCTAAACTGGAGGAGTAAGACATTGGAGCACAAGCAATGTGTAGCAAAAGGGGTGGATTTGACACACAGGGGACATGAGAGGAGGATCAGGAACAGGCGGAGGAGCAAGAGGAAGATGAGGAAGATGAGGCAGATGACCCAGGCACACTGTGGCAGTATCCAGTGGAGATGGAGGCAGGAAGTCCCTCCGAGTCACTTGCGCAAATGGCTAGATGCATGCTCACTTGCTTGTGCAGTGACAGCCGAATTGTCACCATTTGGCAGAGGGATTGACTACTGCCTCTCCACCATGTTAGAATAGAAGGCGGCTGGCACTCAAACCAATAGCGCACCCGCACGTGGAAGATTAAACAGCAATATAGATAGTAATATCCAGCGAGTGCTCAAATGATCTTCAGGATTTATTATAGCATTTCAAATATACAGAGATACAGGTCACGGACGCGTTTCGGCCCGTCCAGCTGATGAAGGCTGGACGGGCCGAAACGCGTCCGTGACCAGTATCTCTGTATATTTGAAATTCTATAATAAATCCTGAAGAACATTTGAGCACTCGCTGGGATATTCCTATCTATATTGCTCTCCACCATGATAGACCCTCACTACTGGTCCAACATGGGGGCCTTTTTTACACCTGCTAAGAGGGAGGACAAACTGAATTACTATAGAGAAATCCTATGTAGTCAGTTGGCCACTGCCTATCTGCCCTCTGTGCTCAAGTTCCACTGCCATGGCTTCTGGGGGTGGGGGGTTGGCAGGAGCAGTACCAGCTCCATCAGCAGCAGCCTGAGTCTGGAGTTACTGATGAGCAGCTTTCTTCACCCGCATAGTGAAGAAACTACTCACCAGCAGCGGAACCTGAACTAGCAGGTGGTGGCTTACTTGGAGTGCACCCTGCCAGCCGTCATTGAAGATCCGCTGGACTACTGGGCAGCAAAACTGGATTTGTGGCCGCAAATGGCCGAGTTTGCCTTGGAAAAGCTGTCCTGCCCGGGGATTAGTGTGGCATCAGAGTGGGTGTTTAGTGAGGTGGGGGCCATAGTTACCCCAAGAAGAACTGAAGAACTCGTCTGTCCACCCAAAATGTGGAGAGACTGACCTTTGTCAAGATGAATCAGGCAGGGATCAGCCAGGATTTCCACCCACCAATGCCTGATGCATCAGATTAGATCATCCATGCTGCCTCAACCAAATCTCACCCAAACCTCTGGTCAAGATTCTGCCATGTACTTATATCTAAAAGAAACAGGTCACACCTTTGAAGACAGTCAAGTACGTGTTTTGGATAAGGAGGCTGATTGGTACAAACGAGGTGTGAAGGAGGCCATCTAAGTAAAAATGGAGAAGCCAAGCTTGAATAGAGGCGGGGGGGGGGGGGGGTTTAGACATCTATTCTCTGCCACTTACAATGCTGTCTTGACACCTTTTTCTGGGAGGTCATTATCACCTACTGACTCCAATTAGGACTATGGAATTAACAACTTTGACCCCATGCTGGGTATAATGACCTAATTACCAGATGTTGATTCAGTTACATATTTTTTCCCAGAGAATTCTTGTACAGGTCACTCAGAACTGAGAAAGCTCGTTGGAAGAGTAAGTGAAACGTTTTCAAGAAATCTACAGCAAGTCCAGTTGCCTTGATTTATTCTTTACAGATATACTTGACAAAAGTGACAGTTTTTTTCTGGATACCTGCCTCATCTACGATTCCGATGCTACTACCCCTCTGATGCCACACATTTGATGCCAAGTGCTCCTTCCTACATCCACCATCATCAGCAGGTACTGTTATTGCCATCCACCTCCCCATTCTGTCACCTTGCCACTCTGTGGTCTCCTCATATTGTTGCTACCTCCACACTATGTCATTTTACCACTCTGTGGCCTCCTCATGCTGCTGCTGCCATCTAAACACTCTGTCAATGTGCCACTCTGTGGCCTCCTCATGCTGCTGCCTCAACACTATGTCACTGGGCCACTCTGTGGTCTCTTCATGCTGCTTCCACCCCACCACTTTGTCATTGGTAGCAAATCAAAAACTCCAGTAGTATGATGAAATCAGTAAAGGTTTATTGTAACACGGCTGTCAGTAACGCCTTTTCCATTAGCAAATGCTGTTTCCATATGCGCCCGCAACCTTGGAAGCCCGCACCCACCGGCATCAGTCTGATGAAGGCCGCCCTGGCCGAAACGTTACTGACAGCCGTGTTACAATAAACCTTTACTGATTTCATCATACTACTGGAGTTTTTGATTTGCTACACAAAGGGGTGGGAACCCGAACTCCAGTTACCTCCTTGGTAGTGTGCGACGGAGTATTACTTGTCGACACTTTGTCATTGGGACACTCTGTGGACTTCTGAAGCTGTTCTTCCACCCTCCCCACTCCATAACTGTGCCACTATTTTTCCTTTTTGGCCTGGATGACATCACCATTTATTTGACCCTTCTTCTGTTCTGTCAGAAGGAAGGAAAAATGAAGTGCACAACTGATCCTTTCTGTGTAACAGCTGTAGTGCCTGTATGGTCCCATCAGAATTGGCAAATGATTTGGTAGCCGAATGCAGGAGTGGGTACAAAACACAGAAGACATGCAAATATTCCATTCAAGTGTCATCTCTGTTTTGGCTCCACTCCTGTTTTTTTTTTTTTTTGCATTAGCAATACTGATGGATTACTGACCAAATGCTGAGCGAGTGAAGGCGAATGCTCTACATGATAGGTTTTTTGGGGGTTATTATTCTGACTGATCAGAGGAAAGGCAAAATAATCAGTGACACAACACAAACTTACTGCTGACACCCTCTCCACTCTGTTGGGGGGCTATACTTGTATAAGCATTTAATAGAACAGGTTCTGTAGACATCTATGTGGAGCTGACAATGGTGTAAAAGGAGTGCACTTCTTCTTGACGCTAACATCGACCTGTAAGAGTGAGTTCATACTTGAGTTATTTGGTCAGTTTTGGCCCCGTAACTGCCGAAATAAGTGAAGTGTGCAGTGATTCTAAGAGCGACTACCTCAGCAGACACCCCATGCATGTTACTGCAAGGCACAGTGTTCTACACCACTATAAAGGCTCTCTGCAGCCATGAAATTGCTGTTTTTTAACGCCATTTACTTCTAATAAATTAGGATCTAATCGTTTCAGAAAATTCGGCAAACCAGCTGAATCGAATTTTTGAAAAATTTGCTAATTTCTAATCATGACAAACAATTTATGGGTTGAGAACATGCCTGCATCCTAACAATGAGAAGCCTTGCATGGAATAATAATCTAGCAACTAACTGTAATTTATGTAGAAAAAGGGAGACAAATCCAGGCAACTCAACCAACAAGCAAACACAAAACAAGAAGTAATAAAAGAATTTCATATCTAAACTTAATCTGAATCTGTGCAAGAACATCCAAGTGAATTTGCAACTTTTTTTTACTTCTTAAAAAGGTTACAGTGATAAATCTGGAGTAAGACTACTTAACATAGTTAACCACACCCATTTTCAAAACTGGAGTGCAAGTGCACGATGTAAGAAATCAAAAAGTTACAAATTAACAAAAAGTCAGAATCCTGACATGCAGGGCTTGATAATATTTTTTTTTTCTATCTTTATAGCAGTTGGAAGTTCATTTTTCTCATAAAAAGCTAGAAATACCTTGTACATGCTAAAAATTCACATGACACAATCCTACCTGCTGTCAGTTACCATTAGGAGAAGCTTCATAGCATATTGTTTTATTTGGTTTTATGGGATTTAATGTATCAACAGTATGCAGTAAGCTCACCAGCTCCTCCTATTGAATGATACAGGGAGCCAGATTTTTACCATTTATTTCTATGACTGCACAGGAAATTTGGAGCTCTGTAATAAAAAAAAAAAACTGTGCTTCGACTGCTATAAAGAGGACATTCAAATAAATGAATGTCATATAAATATTTAGACATCTCCTTTTTTGTTGTAATCTATTAATACATTCAAGTAAGTTCTTGACTATGTATGAAATGTTTCATTAACACAGCTGCTGAGAAGGACTACTTGGGCAGATCACCAGGGCATTGCATTCACAGAAAAACAATAAGCCTTATATCTTTAATATACTCATGACAGTTGGACTTGAGTTTACACCTATTTTGCCTTGATAGATGAACACTTGAGAATTGTCTCTTTAATGCCCCAAGAAAACTACAGCAAGGCATAGTCTTAATGAAGGACAGTTCTGCCTATGGTATAATTTCATATCTATAGAGATTTCTTTGTAGAAGTATGCTCCTCTGTCATGTTGATGGAGATATGATAATAAGTGTTGATAAATTTCTAGCTCTTCAGGGATAGTGACTTGGTGATTTGATTGTGATTTGTAAATCATGGACAACAATGGCAAAAAAAATTATGGCTTGATGTCGGCCCTACCAACACAACACACCACTGCATGCGGCACTGGGACATCAAGATGCAGCCTACATATCTATTCTGGCCAGCACTATCATCTTGTTGCTGATCCAGATAAGGGAAGTAATCTTGAATCTTTGCACCTTATTTCAGACACTGATTTTGATTATATCAGTGTTATGATATATTTTTATGAGACGCCTGTAGCCGCATCTGTGGTTTTTGCTATATCATGCTATATCATGCAATATTGATTTATATGCCAGTTTTTTCATTCCATTGTGGGTCATTTTATATCCTTTGGGTGTGAAGTTAACTATCTGTGGCATATTCTTCAATATGAGAGTTGAGTTTTACAGTATGCATCGTTGATAGACACATCAACTACTCCCCGGCCGGTCATATTGTATTTCATACATATCCTGTGTATGTGAGGGGCATTTAATGTTGATTTAAAATGCAAGTTGGTCGCTGAATCTGTGATCCAGCAGATTTAGCGTATCTATTTGATGGATGGTGCTTGTGATAATTTAAGACACCATCGTTGTGAAGTTGGTCCCCTGATGATCTGCAACCCATTGCATGTCTGCAGTGAAACGCGTTGGGATTTTTGAATACCAGGAAGGGACCGCTATATTTGGTCCCTATGAAATATTATCTATTGAGTCTGTTTTAGTAAATACACTACATTTGATTTTTTGACAGACGTTGTTTGACCTTTTGCACTTGTATATAGGTGGTGGGTACTTTTCTGTGTCAGGGCCTTATTAGGGACACTAGGAGGTTCCTGACACGGGATCGCCCCTGTCGGGGCGGCTATTCTGTTTATAGGCAGGGTCGATAGTGTGTAGTGGACAGACTAGGGTTATTTATTTCCCTCCACTGCCACCTCCCCTCCCTACTCGGATTGGAGACTTTATCATATTGTTCCATTTTTATTAAAAGTTGAATTAAAAGTTATATTTTAGTGATAATCTCTCGGTGATGCACCTTAAGCTACATTATCACTTTCTATCTCACCCACTGACAGTTGACATGTCGGAACGTGATTAGTTATAGGGAGATGTCAGACTACACATCCAGACTGCTGTTATATGGAGAAGTAAGACTACACACCCAGACTGCTGTTATAGGGGGAGGTCCAGGCTAGAAAACCAGACCCTGTTATAGGGGGCGGTCCAGTTTACACATCCAGACTTCTGTTTTAAAGAGAGGTAAGACTACACACCCAGACTGCTGTTATAAGGAGAGGTCAGAATACACACCCAGACTGCTGTTATACGGATGGTCCAAACAACACAACCAAAATGCTGTTATAGGGGGGGCAGAGAACGAGAGAGATGAGAAGGTGCTCATAGGGTATGTACAAGTGCAAGGACCCTGGTAGGGTATGTAGTCTGCTAACTTGTATTTGTTGTGCGTGACTAGGCACAACTCCAGGGTAGGCTTTATAGCGGTGAAGGGTTGGTGCAGCCGATGCTATCTGGAACCCCAGGGGTGGCAGCGGGTAGAAGAATTGCACAAGAATGGTATCTGCCACGTCTGTGGATGAATAGTCAGTCAGAATAGTCAGTAGGCGCGACACATGACCCGAGGCACAGATGAAGTATTGATCTTTTACTGACGGCGCGTATCAGGGTGCATAGCCCCTGTCTCAAGTCTGCAGTGTGTAAGTTTGATCGCGGAAAGGCACTGCTAGGAACAGCGGCTTGTGCTGCTCTTCTGCACATGTGGCATCTCCAACATTTTAGAAGAAATCCAGAGTACACAGCAACACTGCTGTTATAAGGATGGCTCAGACTATGCAGCCATACTCCTGGTTGCACAGGGGGCTGCAGACTGCACAATTAAGCCAGTTGACTTATTTAAAGATATAAAGATATAACTTATACAGTAATATTGTAAGAATTCATATTATTGCTGATCAGAAAGAGCAGGGATATAAAGAGTTTACTTTTAAAGCAATGGGATTTCAATCAACCAGGAAGCATAGTCAGAAGATAATGACCAGCCTGGAATGTAGCCAAAATATGGAGACATTCTTCTATTTGGTTTAACTAATTGTTATGACTCCGTTAAAAAATAAAAAGGCAGCAGAATAGAGACAACCAGAGGGACATTATAATGGAAACTTGTTCTGTGTTCTGCACCGGCCCCCTTCTACAGAATATTACTTTTCTTCAGATTTTCGTACTCTATTATGGTTGCGATTATAGTCCCAGATGAGAAGCTGAAATTTCTCCAGAAGTGACCAGAAGCAAACAGTGGCTGTTTGCACTTTCTTTATTAGCAGTGTAAACCACGGAGAATACCTGGAGATGAGATTTCATTTTCAACAGGTTAACTATCTGATATCTAGACAAGCGGCTTCATTACTTTTTCCCCTTTGTTTTGAAGCCCTTGTAGTTTTATTTTAGACTGCATTATATATGTAGTGTTTTCTTTTTTAAGATTGATGTGCTCATTTCAAGTTTCCTCCTCATTTCCTAAGTATGCAATATTAATGATATTCCCAGGCACCAATTGTGATTCCATGGCATTTTAAAACGACTCTATTAGGACTTATATATATATTGTTCATCTTTTGCTTGTAGAAATTACAGTATATTGTAGTTGAAGACATTTCTTAAAATCTCACACAGTGAAGGCAACAGAATACATAGTGTGCACTAAATTGATGATGTGTGTGTTGGGAAACTGTTTTATAAAAGAAAAATTATAAAAGAACAGAAGAGCACAAGTGTACACATTTATACCTACCATGTTCCCTTTTTCGGCACAATGTAATTATGAAAAAGTATCACAGCCATAAGGTAAAATACAGAAGGGTTTTAAAAATGGGCTCATGCATATCAGAACTGGACCATGGAGCAATGGAAGAAGGTGGCCTAAGAAATCAAATTTTATTTACATTATGTGGACAGCCGGGTGTGCTTACCTGGGGAAGAGATGGCACCAGGATATAGTATGGAAATCAAGCCAGTTGGCTCTGGTCAACGTTCTGCTGGGTTCTGTCATTTATGTGGATGTTACACATACTATCTACCTAAACCAAGTACACCCATTCATTCCATCAGAATTCACTAATTACAGTAGTCATGACCGAAGGATATTGCTCCGGTCACACTGCAAAAATTGTTCATGATTGGTTTGAGGAACATACCAAAAATTAATGCTGTTGATCTTCTCACACCATATTAATCTGATGGAGTATCTGTGGGATGTACTGGAAAAACATGTCTGATCCACGGAGGTTGCATCTCTCAGCTTACAGTACTGCAGGATCTGCCATAATGTCTTACTGCCCTCTACCACAGGACACTTTCAGTGGTCATTTGGAGTCCATTTGTCACCACATCAGAACTGGCTGAGCTGCACCTACACAATATTGGGTTTTAATGTTATGGCTGATTGGATGGATGGATGTATATGATTGCGGTTGGTAACAGTAAATGAAAGTTTAGCACTGGTACTGCTTACGTTAGAGTGACTGAGTAAATGTAATGATTAGAGATGAGCGAAGTTATGAAAAATTAAATTCAGCAGTTTGACAAGAATTGTTAGTTAGAAAATAATTTGTCACAAATCACTGGCCCATCTGCATAAAAGTAACACTGGTCTGTAATACTGACACACAGTAACTCTATAGCTAACTGAACGGATTAACTATGAATATTGGTGCACTGCACACTTGTGTACACAGTGATAAATTAGATATGCCTGTAATTCTGACGGTACAGTAACTCTACAGCTAACAGAATGGATTAGCTATGATTTTTGGTGCACTGCACAGTTATGTACATAGCGATAAATTGTAACAGAGTCTGTAGTTCAGCAGTCTTCTATGCTCTCCCTGCACTCTCCCTCTCCAATATTGTCCTACATTCTCTGTTAAGAATTTGCAGCAACACTGTCCCTAGTCCATGAACGTCTTGTTACGTCTCTCCCTTTGCTCAGCTCACAGGAAAATGGCGGCAAACATGAGGGCTCTGCTAGCTGTAACATCACAAGGGGATGTCTACCTGTGGATTGACTGGAAGTATGGCATTATGGGTGATCTCACGTTCCCAGGATTGTCTCCTCTACACTTACTTCCACTTTGTAACACGTGCAGCTGCTATTTTAGGAAAACTCATTCGTTACCAAGAAGCACAAGGAAATTCTGATTCATTTAAAATCGCTTCACTCAACACTAGTAATGCTAGTGACTCGATGGTGATTGATGGGCAAGGTGCCATAATTAGACAGACGATAGATAGATAGATAGATAGATAGATAGATAGATAGATAGACAACCGTCTAAATCAGTTGTGACATACTGTACAGTATATCGCTTTGTTATATCTATACATTTTATTGTACAGTAAATATACCCTTTCTTACTCGGAGGATGACCTTTGTCTTTGCTCTTGTCATATAATCACCTCTGATTCTCATTTTCAAGCAGATATCTAGCAGTGTTCCCTGGCTTTGGGGATTTTCCACTTCTATGATCTCAGTGTCCCCAATACATTGCTTTAGGCATTCATTGAACACCTACTGTATCTTTTCAAAGAGGTACAGTATATCACACAGCTATAGCATACACTAGGTAATTCCCAAATGGCCTTGTGTTTTCAACATAACATATTCCTGTTGACACTGAGCTCTCACTGGCAAGGACCCACAGCTTGCACTTGTTTATGACCAGTATCTGGTATTTAGTGTATAGGTACAAGAAAAACATGTAAGCGGTATGTATAATTATTAGCATACAATTGCAGTATATCCCTTAAAAGGCCCTAAATACTGATGAAAGGATGGGCATGCCATACAGAATACACTTCAGAAGTTTAATTACTGTCAATTTTATTTTAGCTTTACATATAGAAGGGTTTTCCTTAATTTTAAAAGTTTCTAAAATCCCCCCTTTCTGCCAGATCTGTGGAGTCAGGCATAATTACCAGCTTCCTACCCCTCGGTTCTGGCTTTTTCTGTCCATCCCTCTCCTTGTCGCGCTCTGGTTCACACATGTAAACATCTAGCAAGATTATGAGTTATGTAGAGTCATGGGAGTCACTCTGGTCCCTGCATGTCGATTTCCATCATAAACAGCGGGTTATGTGCCCCACTGCAGCCAACATATTCCGCAGCACTTTACAATCAGAGGATACATGTGCAAGCACTATCAGACATTACATACTAACCAACTAATCAACAATTAAAACAAGAGACGTGAGAGCCCTGTTCAAAAGAGCTTACAATCTATGAGGACGTTGTGGTGGCACAAAAAGGTTTATACAGTATATGTATATCCCCCAAAAATCCTGAAATATTCTATTTTTCACAGTAACCACTGAGACTCCCCAATACTTGCCACCTCCTGACATTTTCAGTTTGTGCTGTGTACACTGGCAGCAAGGTCAGCAGTCATCTCATTATCAGCAGGAGAAGGGTCTACAATAAAATAGGAATCATGCCAGCAAAGGAAGCAATATGGACAATCACAATGCATTAGTAAGTGCCTTGTATTAACTTTGTCTACATGATAAATGTAATATGCTGAAGTGAGAGAACCCCTTTAGGGGCACTTTTAAGGGGGGAAACAGCAGCCTCCAGTGGTTAGAAGTGAAACTGCAGCACTAATTCTTCATAGTGTGAAACAGTAGCCACTAGTGGTCAGATCATAGAAAAACAACAGAAACCTGAAGCCATGAGAACTTTAAAAGATCCATTTTCAAACAGATCTCAACTTATTCTAAAAGACCCCATTAATGGGTTTCTTCCTATCTATATCATGTTTTTCTTACCATCGCACATGTTAACAAAGGCTTATTTGTAGTGATTTATAGGGCTGTGCTGTTTTCATTGCTTTTAACATTTGTTTACTGAAATTCTGATTTAGACAAGTACAGGGAAGAATACTGATTCACAGTTTACATTAAATGTGTCCTTGAAACATATGTTTTCTCCATAAAAATAATATTTTCTCTATAGTGACCTTTTAGAAAAAAAGAGAATTTCTTTACAACAAGCTGAAAATATAGACACAAATGTGTTGAACTAAAAGCTAGATTTTGTTTTATATAATTCACTTTAAAAAGGAAACTGTATAGAATAGAGAGGCTGACAAACAACTGTCCTGTCTACAGCTTACATGAGCTTGCCCATGAGACGTTAAAGGTAATCTGTCAGCAGATTTGTACCTATGAAAATGGCTGACCTGTTGTATGTGCGCTTGGAAGCTGAAGACATCTGTGTTGGTCCCCCCCCCCCAAAAAAAAATTGTAGAGTTAAACCATGTATTCACCGCTTAAGCAGTTGCAAACACAGGCTAAAACAGAAAAACTGTGATAGGATCCTCCCTCTCCCCTCTCACAGCAGGAGCAGCAGGAGTCACTGCAGGAGATGCTGCTGCACCCTTCCCCTCAGTGCACTCAGCACGAATCTAACATTTATTGTTTAAATTATACAATTTATGATATTTTTTTATTTATTTATTTTTTTACAGAGATGTCACATGTAGCTAACAGGTTACTATAGAACACTTAAAGGTGTGATACATTTTCTCCTGATAGCGTATTATAGTGTCATACAGTCATATACACTAATTATTACATTAACTTATTATATCTTAATAATAGGTCCATTTTAGCACAGCCTTACAATCAATAGATGCTAAGGATTTCTATCAATTAGGTTAAAAATAATTGAAATATTAGGCAAAAAACAATTGGTCCTGTTCATAGAAGCCATAGCCAATTAGATTTGGTTCTTGCCATCTGCCATGTGCCGGTTAGACAATCAAAGCAATCATCTGATCAGTTTCTAAGGCTAACATTACAGTGATTTTTTTTTTATTATGCATTTTAATAGCACGTGGGGACCAGCACAGCATGGAGAGAGTTTAAGGGTTCCTTTTAATGCACAATATTTGGTGCGCCAGCTGCTGCTTGTGCAGTTTGATATTTTGCATGCAATAAAGTGCATTGACAAATAAACTGTAGCGTCTTCATATACTTTGTGGGCATTTGGATTTTCCTGTATGGTAAATCTCTTTATACCAATAACCGGGTGGATAATGGCCCTTTGAGGGTAGTCTTTTGCACATGTTCTTAAAGTTTTATCTGTAGGAACATTCTCTCCCAATATACTAGGCATTTTATGGCCACAATGTATAATTGAATACTACCTATTGAAATTCACATTGTTGGTTTCCTTACATTTTTTATGAGAACTTTCTATACTGACATGACATTGGAAGAAGCAAATGTTAGGTATAAAGAATAGTAGCCTCTGAATACTAAATAATAAGACTATATTTGACTAGTAGAAATTTATTTCTTAGAATACAGCTACAAAACACTCAGATATAAATATAAACCTATACTTGATAAAAAAATAAAATAAAAAAAATTCTACTCCCCATAAAATGTATATAGGCTGTATTAGAATAGGTGGAAAACAGAGATTTTAGCTACCCGTCTAATGCAGTGGTTCTCAACTCCAGTCCTTAGGACCTACCTGCCGGTCATGTTTTCAGGATTTCCTTAGTATTGAGCAGGTGATATATGGTATCAATGCATCAGGACTTACCACAGGTATTCATTCTGTCGGATATTCTCAAATCCTGACTAGTAGGTGGGTCCTGAGGACTGGAGTTGAGAACCACTGGTCTAATGTAATTTTCTTACCTTCTGCCACATTCAGTGAGTGAAGAAGGTCAGACTCACAAGGTGTTTTTAATAATGAATTTGAATCGTCAAAGCATGTTTACTGAGCAGGATACAGAAGGGATCTAACAAAGATCTGTTGCTTCTTACAAGCCTACATCATTTTTTTTAAATGCCCATATTGTTATGATGCTTGTAAATCAATCATCTTCAAGGCTGTCCTTATATTGTACTATGTAATTGTATAATGCTAAGTACGTTGTTGGCATGCTACAGAAAATACAATCATCTTTTTTTCTCCCTTATCCATGTAGAGTTGACTTGTCTAAAATAAAAAATATATAATTTTTCAAGGTTTTTATTTATTATACATTTCTATTTTTTTTTTACAATCTATTAACATTTTTATTTTATTTGAATTTTCTTTATTTTTATTTTACTTTTTTTATTGATTTACTATTATTCTCATTTGTTTGTAAACATACTTTATATTTATGTTCTTACTTATTTATGTTTTGGTATTATGTATTTTTACTGTTTTGTTCTTTTCTTTGTTTTACTTTTTTATTTACTGATTTATTCATTCTAACCATCAGGATCAAAATGTTTAGGGATTATGAATGAATAGACAATGCTATAGGACATATAGATAGTCACTGAAGATAAGGAAAAGGTAGAGTAACTAAATGTTTTTTTTTTTTTGCTCTGTATATACAAAAGAAGAGAATGGAGCTGATATCTGTGGTGCTGGTGCTGTTAATACGTCCAGTAATATACTCAACTGGCTAACTGTAGATATGATCCAAGCTAAGTTAAATAAGGTAAATGTGAACAAGGCTTTGGCTCCAGATGGATTACACCCAAGAGTTCTTAAAGAACTCAGTTCAATCATTGTTTATAATTCTTAAAGGTTCTCTAGGTACTGGTATAGTGCCAAGTTATTGGCGCTAGTCAAATGTGGTGCACATATTCAAAAAAGGATTTAGGTCCTTCACAGGTAATCATAGACCAGTTAGTTTAATTTCTATTGTGGGAAAAATGTTTGAAAGACCCTTAAGGGACTATATACAGAAGTATGTGACTGTAAATAATATCATAGGTGATAGCCAACATGGGTTTACGAAGGACAGAAGTTGTCAGACTAACCTGATTTGTTTTTATGAGGAGGTAAGGTCTATATGTTTAGAAAGTATAGTTTGTAATTGGATTGAAAACTGGCTAAAGGACCGTGTCCAGAGAGTTGTGGTCAATTATTTATATTCAGAATGGTCCGGGGTTATAAGTGGTGTACCCCAAGGTTTAGTGCTGGGTACTCTAGTATTTAATTTATTTATTAATGATATTGAGGATGGAATTAATAGCATAGACTGCTGTGCAGTCTATGAAAGATGTCCACAAAATACAAGCTGACTTGAACACTCAATTGGGCATCAACATGGCAAATGAGGTTCAATGTGGATAAATGTAAAGTTATGCATCTTATTAGTAATATGTGCGTCATATGCCCTAGGGGATGTAACACTGGGAGAGTCACTTATAGAGAAGGATTTGGGTGTCTTTTTAGATGGTAGATTAAATAACAGCATTCAATGTCAATCAGGTGCTTCTAAGGCTACCAGGATATTGTCATGCATTAAACGAGGAATGGACTTGTGGGGCAGGGATGTGATTTTACCACTTTACAAAGCGTTGGTGCAGCCTCATCTGGAATATGCAGTTCAGTTCTGGGCCCTAGTCCATAGAAATGATGCTCTGGACCTGGAAAAAGTACAAAGGAGAGTGACTAAACTGATAAGGGGCATGGACGGTCTTAGTTATGAAGATTAAACAAATTACATTTATTTATTCTTGAGTAGGGATGAGCGAACCCGAACTGCAAAGTTTGGGTTCATACTGAACTTTGCGAGTTTGGGTACCTGCACCCGCACCCGGACTTTTTCACTAACGTCCAGGTTTGGGGTTTGGGCGATTTATGAATTACTTTATTATTTTCTATTATAACATGTTATATCAGAAAATAACATCATTCATAAGATGTAACACAAAAGGGAGACATTTAGGGGCATTCTGTTTTGCCTTCCGTCATAATAGAACAGATTTCTATTATGACGGAATCCAAATTGGAATGCCTCTAAAGGTGTCACATTCCATCTTAAGTATTACATCATTTGGCGATATAACCATGTTATAACAGAAAATGATAAAGTGAAGTTCGGGTCGCAATTACGCAATTAACTTCAATAGGGTTCGGTACTTTCACCAGAAGTTTGGCCGAACCCGGCGAACCCAAACTTCCATGGGTTCGATCATTCCTAGTCTTGAGAAAAGACATCTATGGGGAGACATGATTAACCTATACAAATAAATAAATGGGCAGTACAAAAATATGGTGAAAAGCTGTTTCATGTAAAATGCCCTCAAAAGACAAGGGGCACTGCTTCCGACTGGAGAAGAAAAAGATCAGTCTCCTGAAGCGTCAAAGCTTCTTTACTGTAAGAACTGTGAATCTGTGGAATTGACTTCCTCAGGACACGGTCACAGCAGGAACAGTGGACAGTTTTAAAAAGGGTTTAGATGAATTCCTAAAAGTAAATGACATTAATGCTTATGAAAATGTGCAGAAATCTGAGTCTCACTTCCTTCTGGGATTTGCATCCCCACCTATTCCTTGGTTGAACTTAATGGACTTATGTATTTTTTCAACTACATTAACTATGTAACTATGTGGGATTTTTTTCTCACTTTTTTGTTTACTGATTGATTCATTCTAACCATCAGAATCAAAACGTTTAGGGATTCTGAATGAATACACAATGCTATAGCACATATACAGTATAATATGCCCATACTACTATTTAAGGAAGCATTTGAGTAATCAGCTCAATATATAAATGCAAGTACTGTACTAATTTTACCATTCAAGCAACACGGCCTTAAGGAAAATCAATTCTGTTCTATAGAGGTATTGCTTAAAGCCGTTATTGTGTATGTCTGTAGGGCAACCTTTGACTGTCCAAATAACCTTTGGTTAGAACACAGTTTTGAAAACAATTGCAAATAAATCCCTGTGTTGAAATTACTCGTCATGCAAGTCCCATAGAAGTGTAATGTTATCTAAAGGCTTATTGCCAAAATATTAAGCAGTAAAAAAGTGATTGATAGATAGCTAGATAGCTAGCTAGCTAGATAGATAGATAGATAGATAGATAGATAGATAGATAGATAGATAATTGAAAGACTTACATACTACATTAATCATAAAGCTAGCTTTTGTTGCAAAAAAAAAAAATTACAGTACATATATACATGTGCAATGCATTAAGAAAGTCTTCAGACCCTTTCCCTTTTTTCACATTTTTATGTTGCGGTCTTGTTCTAAAATAAAAAATAAAAAAAATGAGTTTTCCAAATGAGTCTGCACTCAATACAACATAATGACTGACAATAGAATTTTGGAAATCATTGCAAACTTTATAAAAAGGTAAAACTAAAATTTTGCATGAACATTAGTATTCACACCATTTGCTCTAGGAGGCCTCCAATTTCTCTTGATCATCTTTGAGATGTTCCTAGACCTTGATAGGAGTATGCTTGTGGTAAATTTTGTTGATTGGACTTAATCTGGAAAGAAACACTCTTGTCAGTATAATCACACCATGAGAAGGAAAGAACTGCCTGTAGAACTCAGGGACAGCATTGTGTGAAGGCAAAGATCAGAAAGGTACAGAAAATTCTTCTATAGTGAAAGTTCCCAGAGCCCAATGACCTCCATATTTGGTGGAAGTTTGGAACAACCAGGACTTCCTAAAGCTGGAGAGACCACCAAACAAAAAAATTAGGGCGGAACGGCCTTAGTAAGAGAGGTGACCAAGAACCTAAAGGTCACTCTGGCTAAGCTTCAAAAAGCCTGTGTGCAAATGGTCAAATCACTGCAGCATTCTACCAATCTGGGCTTTATGGCCAAAACATAGAAACATAGAAACATAGAAACATAGAATGTGTCGGCAGATAAGAACCATTTGGCCCATCTAGTCTGCCCAATATGCTGAATACTATGGATAGCCCCAGGCCCTATCTTATATGAAGGATGGCCTTATGCCTATCCCATGCATGCTTAAACTCCTTCACTGTATTTGCAGCTACCACTTCTGCAGGAAGGCTATTCCATGCGTCCACTACTCTCTCAGTAAAGTAATTCTTCCTGATATTACTTTTAAACCTTTGCCCCTCTAATTTAAAACTATGTCCTCTTGTAGCAGTTTGTCTTCTTTTAAATATTCTCTCCTCTTTTACCGTGATGATTCCCTTTATGTATTTAAAAGTTTCTATCATATCCCCTCTGTCTCTTCTTACTTCCAAGCTATACATCTTAAGGTCCTTTAACCTTTCCTGGTAAGTTTTGTCCTGCAATCCATGTACTAATTTAGTAGCTCTTCTCTGAACTCTCTCCAAAGTTTCAATATCCTTCTGCAGATATGGTCTCCAGTACTGCACACAATACTCCAAATGAGGTCTCACTAGTGCTCTGTAGAGCGGCACGAGCACCTCCCTCTTTCTACTGTTAATGCCTCTCCCTATACACCCAAGCATTCTGCTGGCATTACCTGCTGCTCTATGACATTGTCTGCCCACCTTTAGGTCGTCTGATATAATGACCCCTAAATCCCTTTCCTCAGATACTGAGGTTAGTACTGTATCACTGATTTTATATTCTGCTCTTGGGTTTTACGCCCCAGGTGCATTATCTTGCACTTATCGACATTAAATTTTAGTTGCCAGATTTTTGACCATTCCTCTAGTTTTCCTAAATCCTTTTCCATTTGGTGTATCCCTCCAGGAACATCAACCCTGTTACAAATCTTTGTGTCATCAGCAAAAAGACACACCTTACCATTGAGGCCTTCTGCAATTTCGCTGATAAAGATATTAAACAATATGGGTCCCAGAACAGATCCCTGAGGTACCCCACTGGTAACAATACTATGGTCTGAATATACTCCATTGACTACAACCCTCTGTTTTCTGTCCTTCAGCCACTGCCTAATCCATTCAACAATATGTGAGCTCAAGCTCAAAGACTGCAGTTTATTGATAAGCCTTCTATGTGGGACAGTATCAAATGCCTTACTAAAGTCCAGATAAGCGATGTCTACTGCACCTCCGCACCTCTCCTCAGTAAAAGACACATGGAAGCCTGTTTGCACTTTGCAAAAAAAAAAAAAAAGCACCTGAAGGACTTTCAGACTGAGAAACAAGATTCAAGATTTGCTAATGAAGGTCTAATGAAACCAAGTTTGAACTTTTTGGTATACATTCTTAGGGTTCATGCACATGAACGTATTTTGTTTCCGTTTTGTCTGCGGACCGTATGCAAAACCATTTATTTCAATGGGTCTGCAAAAAAACAGAAGTTGCTCGGTCTGCATTCGGTTTCCGTATGTCTGCATGTCCATTCTGGTAAAAAATAGAACATGTTCTATTATTGTCCGTATAACGGACAAGGATTGTACTGTTCTATTAGAGACCAGCTGTTCTGTGCTGCAAAATACAGAATTCACACGGATGTCATCCATATTTTTTCTGGAACCATTGTTTTGCAAACCGGAAAATACATACAGTCGTATGCATGAGCCCTTAGAGTCATGTCAAGAGGAAACTAGGCACTGCTTATCACCTGACTAATAACATCCCTACAGTGGTAACATGGTAAGGGCACCATTATGCTGTGTGGATGTTTCTCTGTGGCTGGGACAGGGAGACTGGTCGGGGTTGAGGGAAAGCTGAATGGAGCAAAGTGCATAGATTTTCTTGATAAAAACATGATTTTAAATATTCTGAACCTCAGATTGGGCAGAAGGTCCATTTTCCAACAAGACAATGGGACAGATTTATCATTACACTTCCATCTTACTCCAATTTCACATAAGTCCAAAGTCACTTCTGCCTAGTCAGATTTATTAATGGTTCTTTAATACTGTGATAAATGTGGTTTGATGGCAGCAGTTCATCCTTCAGTAAATGGCTTTACAAAAGTCGCACATATTTACAAAAAAGTCGCATGTTCTATTAAAAAGTCGCATAAGATAAGCATGGTCCTCACTGGAGTGAAATTGGGACTTTTTTGCGACTTTTTTAAAAAGTCCCAATGACAAATCTGGAGTGAAACTCATTAACATGGCTAACCCCGCCCATTTTTTACAAAACTGGAGTGAGTGGTGTACACATGTAAAAAAGTTACAAAATTATGCGCAAATGAGTGTGAAAAGTCGCAAATGTCCTATTATGGGACTTTTTGATGCCAGAATTCTGGAGTGAAGGTATGATAAATCATGGCCAATGACCCTAAGCACACAGCCATAAAAACACAAGTGTGGCTTAGGGAAAACTCTGAGTGGCCCAGCCAGGGCCCTGACTAGAATCCAAATGAACATCTCTAGGGAGACCTGAACATTTTTGTCCACATCAACTTTAACATAGCAAGGATCTTCAGAGAAGACTAGCAGGAAGACTAGCAGAGAAGACTAGCAGGAAATTCCCAAATCCAGGTGTGCAAACCTTATGGTATCATACCCAAAAAGACTACAGGCTGTTAATGCTGCCAAAGGGGTTTCAACTAAGTACTGAGTAAAGGGTCTGAATAATGTCAATGCACAATTTTAGTTTTTCCTTTTCAACAAATTAGCAAAAATTTTCACTTTGTTATGTGGTATTAGTGCAGAATGATGGGGGACGGGTAACGGATTTGTTTTGATTTTAGCACATGGTCACAACATACAAAATGTGAAAAAAGTGAAAGGGTCAGAAGACTTTCCAAGTGCATTGTATCCCTGGACACAGTAACCAAAATAACCATTTCCATTGTTTGGATTGGTTACATCTGTGTAGTGGTTTCTATCACAAACAGAAAGAGTAATGTAATGTTGGATTCATCACACAATGGGTTGAAAACTGCTGGCAACAAACAAATCTCACTGGCTTATAATGGGATCCATCATGTGATTCGCCATGCAGCACTACTCTTCCCATATAAACTGTAATGATGGCTGTCACAACGTATCAGGGTACAGAATGTGCATTTCAAGCATTCTGATGCAGTTTTTGCTAATTTTATGGTTCAATGGGCCAACAAATTTAGTTTAGGTTCAAAAATCATATCCTGACTGCTCTACTAGTAATGGCCTGTAGTTCTGTTTGTGATAAAGCCTTGGTCTTGGTATTTCCTTATTCCAACCCTGGCCTACTTCTGGACTCTGTTCCTGGTTTCAACACTGTCCTCTTGCTAAATCCTATAATCCTATATCTGGAATCTCCTGGTTCATAGTCTGGACGCTCCCTGGTCACTGTTCCTAGGGTCTGCTTCCACCAAAGCCTGCTATTGGTCACAGTTCCTGCTATCTCTTGATACTGCCCAGGCCAACTCTTATACACAGTTTCTGGTATCTCCTGGTTTATTCCAAGAGTGCATATCACTGCTCCGGGCATCTCCTAGTTTTGTCCTGGTCACTGTTCCTCCTGGTTCCAGTCTTAGGCTGTGCTCCTGATCTTCATGTTTCTGGCTTCTATTATTGATCTTTTCCAGTCTCTGTGTTTCTGCTTTCACTCTCCATAGGTCATCAGTTAAAAATTGTTTTAAAGCCCCTTTAATGTCACATGCCCATGGGTTCGCAGATGCGGGACCCCTTCCACTTAAACTATGCATATGTCACTTTTGCTTTATTGTGTAAAATGAATTTTGGATAGTTCTCCCTGTGTATGTATTCTTCTTAGTATTTTAATTTAATTAGGTAATGTATTGTATTTGTATTATAGGCATGTATTGTATCTGTATCATTGTGCACACTGCACTTTACTATATTTGAGTGGTTTTGCACGGGTTGCTTGGGGTGTACCAGTATGTACATTGTACAAGATATAAAAAGGATTGTGATTCCTCAGTGGTTTATACCTTTTAATGGCTAACTGAAAAGATGATGACACAATTGCTAACTTTCGAGGCTATTTGGGCCGAAAGCTTGCAATTGTGTCATCATCTTTTCAGTTAGCCATTAAAGGGTATCAACCACTGAGGAATCTGAATCCTTTTTTTTGTCTTCTTTTTACTGGCTAATATGGTACAAATATATTTTTTACATTGTACTATGATTAGCTATGTTATTACCCATTTGCTGTTACAATTTATTTAGTAGCGTTTACTGCTCTGCCTGTGGGTGGATGGGCTTTTCTCCGATCTTTGTGCTTTATGGCATTAACACAGTATTTTATATGGTTTTATCGTTATGAATCATGTCATTAATAAAGATTATGGGGGGTATTTATCATTTACGGTTGATTTTGTGTCATTTTTAAGTATGACTTTGCTTTATGTATCTGTTCCAAATTTATGAAATAGTGCACCTTAATAATATATTTGGTATGTCTGCAATATGGATTACATCTATATGTGTTACACCAGGGGGTTGCCTGATGTGGAGATGTGATTTCTGTGCAAAATTTGCAAAAGTCACTCAAAGTAAATGTGCCATAATCCAAGTCTAATCTCACTTTTGTCGATTAAATATAGGCCACTTTGAAAAGTGGTGATGGTCATCAAATGTTGCAAAATGTAACCAATGTCACAGAAAATGCCACAATCAACATGACTTGTGAAATTTTAATCCAGTAAATTGACCTTTTTGATTTGATCAATTTCTCCCAATATTTTTATTAATAACATTGTTGTCCACGATGCACTAGCTTTTTTGTTGCTTTTGTATCATGTTTAGCACAGTGGCTAAGTACTTTGTTGAGGACTTTTTTTATTTCTAAAATAACAAATCTCAGATAGAAATGGCTGAACTGGTTACAAAATGAGCATACTTGAACATGATGAATGCTCAAAATAAAGGATCCTTTTTTATTTTTTACTTTTTGTTTTTTGTTCTTCTGAAGGATCAGAAGAATGTAAAACAAAAGGGTGATCTGAACTTAGCCTTATAGGTGTTCACTACTGATTAAACAAAACTTCCTAAAGCTGATGGTGTCTACATAATATACTTCTGGTGAATTCCAGACTATAATCTTCTTCTGTCTACGTCTTTTGCTTCTACTGGACCTGGTAGCTTCCAGACTCTGCAGTGCTCCAACTATTTGTACATGCACATTAAGAGTAGTGCCTCTGCACAACTTAGGAAGGTGAGCATATAAACTAGTGTTCCCTTATGAAAGCCACAGTCTACATTTTGAAAACATTTTGTCCTATGAAGCATTCTCTGCTAGTTTTTTTGTTTTGTTTCTCAGCTGCAAGTGGATGTGGACTTTGTTGCATAATGATCTCCAGGTCGTAGTTCCAAGAACCAGAAACAGAGAGACTGGTAAATGACCAGGAACCTGAAGAGTAGGAGCACAGCCTAGTACTGGAAACAGGAGGCTTAATGACCAGGAGCCAACCTGAGACAAAACTAGGAGGCACCAGCAGCAGTGACCAGAAGCACTCTTGGACTGAATTAGGAGTTACCAGGAACAGTGACTAAGAGTAGACCTGGGCAGTATTAACAGATAGCAGGAACTGTGACCAGGAGCATGCTTTGGTTAAACCTAGGAGACACCAGAGGAAGCAACTAAGAGCAGACCTTGGAAAGAGCCTTCAGACCCCAGGAACAGTGACCAGGAACAGTCCAGACTATGAACTAGGGGATGCCAATAACAAGTTTTAACAAGAGGACAGCGTTCATATCAGGAACGGAGACCAAGAATAGGCCAGGGTTGGAATAAGAAAATACCAAGACCAAGGCATTATCAGAAACAGAACTAAAGGTTGTCACCAGTAGAGCAGTAAAGATATGAGTTTATGGCTTTAAACTTTTCGGGGGGCCATTTCTAGCCACGCCACTTCAGCCAATCACTACTCACTTTGTGCCACTTTTCAAAAGGGACAACATGGTGGCTCAGTGGTTAGCATCTGATCAGGGACAACATCTTCATGGAATTTGTATGTTCTCCCTGTGTTTGAGTGGGTCTCCTCAGGGTATTCCAGTTTCCTTCCAAATGGAAAAGACATACGGATAGGATACTTAGAATGTGAGATCCATTGGGGACAGCGAAGTATTCCAGTTTCCTCCCAAATGGCAAAGACATACGGATAGGATACTTAGAATGTGGGATCCATTGGGGACAGCGAAGAATGACAATGTCTGTAAAGAACTGTGGAATATGTCAGCACTATATAAGTGAGTATAATAAATAATACTAAATAAAAGTGGCACACGGTGTGAAAAGTCCCAATGGCATACAGTGGATATATAAAGACTACACACCCCTGTTAAAATGTCAGGTTTCTGTGCTGTAATAAAATCAGACAGAGATAAATCAGTTCAGAACTTTTTTCCACCTTTAATGAGACCTATAAACTGTACCTGTCAATTGAAAAACAAACTGAAAACTTTTAGATAGAGGGAAGAAAAAATATAAAAATAAAATAAAATGGTTGTATAAGTGAGCCAGTATTTGCCAGATATTCCTGCAGCTCCTTTAATGTTGCTGTAGGCCTCTTGGTAGCTTCCCAGACCAGTTTTCTTCTCGCCTTTTCATCAATTTTGGAGGGACGTCCAGTTCTTGGTAATGTCACTTTTGTGCCATATTTTCTCCACTTGATGATGACTGTCTTCACTGTGTTCCATGGGATATCTAATGCCTTGGAAATTCTTTTGTATCCTTCTCCTGACTGATACCTTGTAAAAATGAGATCCCTCTGATGCTTTGGAAGCTCTCTGTGGACCATGGATTTTGCTGTGGGATGCGACTAAGAAAATTTAAGGAAAGACCAACTAGAGCAGCTGAACTTTATTTGGGTTAATCAGAGGCACTGTAAATGATGGCAGGTGTATGCTGACTCCTATTTAACATGATTTTGAATGTGATTGCTTAATTCTGAACACAGCTACATCCCAAGTTATAAGAGGGTATGCACAGTTATGCAACCACATTGTTTTAGTTTTTTTTCTTTTTCTTCCCTCCACCTAAAAGATTTCAGTTTGTTTTTCAATTGAGTAGTACAGTTTATAGGTCACATTAAAGGTGGAAAAAGTTCTGAAATGATTTATCTTTGTCTCATTTTATTACAGCACAGAAACCTGACATTTTAACAGCGGTGTGTAGACTTTTTACATCCACTGTATGTCATAATTTTGCAATGCTTTTCAACACGAAACCTCCACCCAGGCTCTGTAAATCCTCCACCCAGGCTCTGTACTACTATACAGTTCTGCCATGTTCAATTGTAACATAATCGTGAAAACCCTTCTTAATAAGGTGTTATTTTTATATACTAGAATGTACTATAAATCACCTGTCCAAAATTAAAGCTGCAACTTTTCAGTTTCACCCAATTTACACGTTCAAGTTTATTGTTCAGGTGTGAGGTTGCAGTGAATGAATACTGGTGTGGTGTCCCTCACTTTGTCATGACATTGAAGTCAGGTGATGCTTAGTTCTTAAGACAGTTTTCAAGACACCCTAGATCCTCTGCAAGCTTGAGCATTAGTAAGCTACAAACCTGGCAACAAACTGCATGTATCAAAAAGGTGTGAGCCTAGGTGACAATACACTGCATGTGTTAAACAGGAAATATCTGTGGATATAACAAGATCACAATGTGACTTTGTTTTATAAATATTATGAAACTGTACAAAACAACCCATTAGAAATGAGCAGCATCAGTCAGGACACCTGTACGAGGGGCAGCTCGTCTGGGAATCCACATGAGGATTACCGCGAATCTCCAGGCTGCACTAGTAGTTGCCATTGTTTCAAAATACAAGTGCAGGTACTGTGCAATGAGCAGTAATCTGCATGTGGATCTCGTGTCTAGGTCATACCTTGTACAAGTGCACTAAAGAATATCTAATATATAAAGCTGAGTGTATGCATGTGTGTGTGTGTGTGTGTATGTATGTCTGCTAAAGGAATCTGCACCATCGGATTTACAATCACAAACTTTGGTACACAGGACCATCCGGTGTCTTGGAAGTTTTTAGACTGGGTCTCAGCATTCTAGGACATACTGTTCCTGAGATATTCCCAAAAAAATGGTCCAGCTATGCCATGGACAGGGAGTCTGAAAGAGGGACTGCCTGGCCTAAAACTGCACCTCTGGCCACCCTAGGGGCAGGCTGCTGTGGCAGTCGCAGTTAAGGGGACAGTCCGCTATGGAGATCAGTGTTAAGGGGCAGATTGCTGTAGAGGCCACTGTTAAGGTGGCGCGGTGTTGTGGAAATCACTGTTAAGGAGACATGGTACTGTGGAGGTCACTAATAAAGGGGCAGCAGCTGTGGAGGTCACAGTTAAAGGGGTGGGCTGCTGTGGAGGTCACTGTTAATGGGGCAGGATGCTGTGGAGGTACCTGTTAAAGGGGCGGGTGCTGTGGAGGTCTCGGTTAAGGGGGCAGGGAATGGTTGAGGTCACAGTTACCATGACGGTCTGCTAAGGAGGTTACTGTTAAGGTGGCGTGGTGTTGTGGAGGTCACATTTTAAGGGAACAGAGCTCTGCGGAGGTCACTGTTAAGGGGAGGGTTATTGTGGAAATCACTGTTAAGGAGACGGGGTACTGTGGAGGTCACTGTTAAAGGGGAGGGCTCTGTGGAGGTCACTGTTAAAGGAGCAAGCACTGTGAAGGTCACTGTTAAGTGAGGAGGGGACTGTGGAGGCCACTATTGAAAGTGCAGCAGCTTACTGTGAGGTCATTGTTAAGGCAGCGGGATACTGTGAGGTCACTGTTAAGGGAGTGGGGTACATTGGAGGTCACTGCTAAGGGAGCGGGGTACTGTGTCAGTGACTGTTAAAAGGGGCAGTTGCTGTGGAGGTCTCTGTTAAGGGGAGGGTTATTGTGGAAATCACTGTTAAGGAGATGGGGTACTGTGGAGGTCACTGTTAAAGGGGAGGGCTCTGTGGAGGTCACTGTTAAAGGAGCAAGCACTGTGAAGGTCATTGTTAAGGAAGGAGGGAACTGTGGAGGCCACTATTGAAGGGGCAGCAGCGTACTGTGAGGTCACTGTTAAGGCAGCGGGATACTGTGAGGTCACTGTTAAGGGAGCGGGGTACAGTGGAGGTCACTGCTAAGGGAGCGGGGTACTGTGTCAGTCACTTTAAAAGGGTCAGTTGCTGTGGAGGTCTCTGTTAAAGGGGCCAGAAATGGTGGAGGTCAGTTAAGGGGACCGTAACCTATGGTCAGTGTTAAGGAGCGGGTGCTGTGGAGGTTACTGTTAATGGTACGGGGTACTGTAGATTTCACTGTTATAGTGGATACTGTCGATATCCCTGCTGCCCCAGCTGATTACCTTTGTACCCCCCCCCCCTTGTCCTCCCCATTAGTTGAGGCATTCAGTAGGAATATTATTTTTTTATATGAAAATTTGCCCTTAAGTGCACTGAGGGTAGGCTCTAGCACTCAGTGCACCCTAGCTCCTTTAAAAGGCACTTCCCCCTCCACTTGATTGAATGGGTCAAGTGTCCAAATTGTCATTTTGACACTAAATGTAATGTGAACATATAATAAGGCAGATCTTATTAGCAAAATATATCACCTGAAGAGATCATTGAATTTCAGTGTGGAACAGGTCACATATAATTGGTGTTTCTGTGGCGAGGAAAAAAAAAGTAAAAATCACAGAGGATTGACTGTGTATGTGCGTCCACATCTGCTCAAGGGTTCTTAATCTGCATTGGAAGGTACAGAAAGAGGGCTAATTCTTTCTGGAAGAAGAATGGTGATGGGAACTTGAGGGTGGAAAGGAAAGCAGATTTAGGGAGATGGCTCCACAAAGAGAGTAGTCTGTGTAGAGAACAGTGCAGTAGCATGCAGAAGAGTGTCACCAGTGTCAGGAGAATTATAAGCAGTCATGGAGAAAAAAACGAACTGTAGGGAGGAGCACAGGAGTGCACAGGAGCACTGCAGACCAAATAAATGCCTCCAGGCTATCCTGTTCCAGGTGCAGGAGAAAACAACCACAACTGAGAGGGCACTTGATGCACCAACAGCGAGCAGAACAGCTTGATATTTCGCGTTATTTGAGTAGACTACGGGGACTGGGAGCACAACAAACGATTGTTCAGCTGACAACTTTCTCTCCCAACTCAGTATTATCAACAGCGCAAAACGCGTTGGTACAATTGGGACAATTGTATCTGGAAAAAGGAACAATTCTATTTGGAAATAATTTATTCCAATTACACCACAGGAGATTTATTGACCTGGGATATTTATATTATTTTACTTTTGTACCTACTATATTTTGTGAAATTGTGAGAAATACATCTAATCTTGCAAATTACTTACATGGGATACTTGCAATAGTGGACCCTGTGGTCCTTTTTTTAATTTACTTTTTATAATATCACTGTCTCTTCTTGATATCGGTTGTGGTGTCTATCCCCATGCCAGGGCCATCCTAGGAAATACAGGAGGTTCCTGAAACAGGATCGCTCTTATGGGGATGGCCGTTCTGTTCTAGGCAGGGTATGTAGCATAGGGACAGCCTAGGGATCAGATTTTCCCTTCCTGGTTTCAAGGGCTACGAAACTGCCGATATCACGCTATATGGCACATTGGTTTACTTTTTTAATATAGATTTTGAAATAAAGGCTAAGTTTTAATGGTGGTAGTCTGTGATTATAGTATATTCTTTACCACTATTTTGTTATCTGGGCCTTCTGACAGATGAATAGTCAGAACTGTGATAGTATCCTGTATTTAGCACTTCCTGTTCCAGTATCCAACCAAACTCATGATGCACTTCTCCTTCCTCTGCTCCAGCACCACCCTTAACAACACACAGCTAGTTTATAGCCCCTCCCACCCAGCTAGTTACATAGACACTCCCCTATCACTGCCCCGCCCATGAATATAACATCACAGAAAGTAAGAAAGAGCCGCATGGACATGGTCATGTGACCACAGCCCAGAACGTGAGATAGGAGCAATACAGGTAAAATAAATACAGTACAAAATGACAACTACCTTCATCAAGGATTATTTTAAAGGATGTTGATACAAAACAGAAAACCCCTTTAAGCTCACTGTACAAGTAGTAGATTAAGATGTGATTTTTAGTCGACAGTACATTTACAACACTGTGTCTACATCAGCTTACATTTGCAAGACTTTAGTAAAGTCAATTACATTGCAGGACCCCAGCAATATATATTGTAAATGTCATTTTGGGTTGTAATTAACCATTTTATATTAATTTATAACCACTTACAGTGTGCGTAATGTGAATAAGACGATCAGTGATTTACTACGTTGGAAACATGAAAGGTTTCATAAATGGTATTTGCAATTACTTTAAAGTGAATGATTTCTTTAAAACATCAATTTTATGATATGATTACGGGGATATGTTTTAGATACATGGCAAGAACATTATCGCTTTATTTCAAATCAAACTGAACAAAGTACAACATCTGCTGATATCAACCAAAACCGAGCTCCCCATTAATTAAAGTGTACCTGTTAGGCAGGCTTAAAGATGTAGCAGTAATTATACAGCTGGAGTAAAAGCTTAATTATGGCATGATTAATACACACATCCTTCTATACTTTAGGGATTATCATTACGGTCATGGAGTTTTGCCTTTTAGTAGATACGGTTGATGAGTATATTATATCGTCGAGTCGAGTATCTACCCAACCAATGTGATATTGTTAATTTTTGTAGCTTGTTTAAGTAATGATACGAAAGTTATACAGTTAGATATACAAAGTATAAGTCCATGTCGACCAGCATCTCCCCTCTTTCAGGGATCATGGCCACCAAAGTACTCAACGCTTCTGTTGCATCATTCACTGCTGTCCCTGCTCTCTCTCTCCTGCTCTGGATTTTGCATGCTCCCACAGGTCATGTACTCTCTTCCCAGCACTTAAAGGGTCAGTGCGCACACGGTCTATTCTGTCTGCAGCCTATCACAGCATTCCCCTGGGGAATATATGGCTCCTTTCCCTATGGAAAGGTGTCTGAGCAATAAGGTTCCTCGCTTGTCTAGTTGTTTCAAAGGTGTGCCACATGAACTCCTGTGTCTGACCTCTGCATGATAAATTTATGGACCCCATACCACTTGTCCTGTCCACTGCCTGATAACTGTATTGACCCTGTGCCACTTGACCTGACCTACTGGCTGCTTTATGTCCACAGACAATGCTTCTGCCTGTCCCCTTGGTACAATGTACCGGTGTCTCTTGACCAGCCTTCTGAAAGGAACCTACTTCTAGAGGTAGCCACTTTATGGCCCCTGCAGCAAAGTCCATATCTCTATACCAGGGAGAGTGAGTGACTATAAGTGGATCACCTTGACAATGACCTTGAGATTAGTCTCCAAGTCAAATCTGTTCAGTGACAAAGTGGGTCCACACAAACTGTGTTACACAAAGAATATGTCATGGCCACATTCCCTAACATTTATTGTATTAAAAATTGCTTGTCACACTTAATACTACTTCTACTGGACAGATGTCCAGCACTTGTCCATTATATGGGCCAGGAGCAGGTGTAATTTAAAGCTCCTTGGCTTAAGTACAAAATCTTTACCTGGGTCTCCTGGTGCGAGTGCTGACTTTGCACTGTCTATAGCTAAACCCCTATAGAAGACCAAGATGTAAGTGTTTTTAAGGGAAATGATACTTGTCTGCACTGTTGGAAGCTATTCACATTTAAGGAATGACATAGATTCTATATTCAGATTGTCATACCAACACTGAAATTCTTTCTCTTCTTTCCTTTTTAATATGTTCGATATGGTCTGTATTTGTCATACTTTAGGGCCTATGCACATGACTATACTATGGCCAAGAGTTGTATGGAGCCATGAAACAGCACCCATACACTTATATGAGGCCATACTGACCTCCAGATTATCCTTATGTGATGTCCATTTCCTGAGCACAGAACATATATATTTTGGTTGTACACTGGTCTGTGCCTGCTTGTGCTGCATATTTTTTTTACATATACAGAATTTTTTACATACTGATGTGCAAGGTACAAATAGGACTAAATTGCTGTGCAAATGGTTAATATACATATCACATACAGTTCATACACGGTTTTGGGTTAAGATGTGCCAACAAGGGTACAAATCTATTGATCACGTGAGTGAGATTTGTTCAAGTGGACAAAAAGGCAACAGCAACTCAGATGTCTCAAGTAAACATCACTGAACAACTCTTCAGATGTTTGGGCTATAGGAGGAGAGGACCATACAAGGTTCCCTACCTGGTACATAAGAAGAGAACAATGTTAGGATGATGCCTCACCCATTGGACCCTCTATTACGAAAATAGAAGTCCCTTTACTGCTGTGTTGCAAACCAAGGCAACCAACCATACAGAAGTATATCAAATGAAACCGTGGCTGTGTATGAATGCTGCTCTTGTCAGTGAAGTCTATGCGAGTGAGGCTACATGCACATGATAGTTATTTTTTGCTGTCTGCAAATTGCGGATCCATATTCCTTTTTTTTTCACATCCACATCCGTTCCTTGTGTCCGCAAATTTTGTAGGTTGTGTTTCCGTGTGTCTTCCGATTTTTTTGCAGATCCGCAAAAAAAAAACTGAAGGTTTGAAACAGTTTCTTAAAGTACCTATACAAATGCCCTGGTTTCCAAGCAACCATCCGCCAAAAAAAAGGATGCGGATGACAAACGGATGGCTTCTGTTGGTCATCCGCACTTTTTGCGGACCCATTGGCTTCTATGGGTCCGAAAACCGTTTTTTGCAGACAAGAATAGGACATGCAATATTTTTTTTGCGGACGTGAAATGCGGACAGCAGAAGCGGACAGGCAACGGAAGAGGCATCCGCATTTTTTACGGATCCATAGAAATGAATGGGAAACCATCGGATCCGCGGAAAAAAATGGAACGGAGGCCGCAAAATAACACTGCCGTGTGCATGTAGGCTTAGGCTGAGTTCACACTTCAGTTATTTGATCAGTTATTTTCATCAGTTTTTGTGAACCAAAAACAGTAGTGACGCCTACTCATAGATAAGGTAAAATGCAAAGATTTCCTCCTGTTCTGTGTTTTTGACCGGAACCTGGTTTTGGTTCACAATAACTGATGGAAAAAACTGAAGCCCACGCCAATCAGCTAGTGATAATCTATTCTGAGGATTGGCAATTACTTAGTAAAGGCTGGACAAACCCTTTAACTTTTAATTGTTACTTTTACCCAAATAAAGGGCCACAAGTTTCCATGGCAATTTTAGTGTACTCTCTACCGGAACCAGAACCCAACCCCTTTTTGAAGTGGAAGGTTCATTGTCGAGAATGTCAGGCCTGGAAATCTAAGTCAACTGCTTGCACTTGGTCATGCTATTGCTTTGTACAGATAGAGAGTTGTATTGGGCTGTAATACCCATTTGTCTGATGCTCTACTACGGATTTATTCTTGTCTATGAAGTTTGGTTCGAGAGGACAGTAACATGTAATGCAACATCTGACTGAGCACCATACAGCGGCCTAGCAAATACTGACCTGTGGGGACTCCCATGTTTATTAGGCTTTACTATCTTCTTATTACAATTTTTCTTTCAATGTCATTCTCTAATTTTGTCTTCTAAAAAAAAAAAAAGAAAGAAAAAAAAATCTTTGGTCTGCTTTATGTGAAGTTTTATTTGTCATTTGTAGTAATTTTCATGTATTCCTCAGTTTGCATTTGTGTTGTTTTATGAACTAAACAGCTGGAGGTGGTGACACCGGTATGAATGCGCCAGTCTTTATCTCCTTTGGTATAAGTTTAAGCCGACGATGTTATCAAACCTTCTATGATTTAAATAAAAGCCGGAGATTTGTCGTTTCTGTACAAAAATATATTTTGATTTAAATATTTGATGCTTCTTGTTTAAAAGATGCATTGACCTGAACCCCCACCTGCAGAGATCCTTTTCTTGAGTCTTTTTTTAGGAACCTGGTTACCGGTTCTGTCACATGAAAGCACAGAAACCGTCACCAAGTAATCTAATTTACTCTGTTCAGAAGGAAGCCGATTCAAACAGAGAGAAGCAAAGGCAGGGAAATTCTTACCTCTGCTGGCTAATTAGTAATAACACGGTCAGGCATTGTAATACTTTTATCGAGAGTAAAACTGTAATATTATTGACAAAGCTTAAAGAATAATCCCAAAGAAGGAAAATATTATTTAATTGGTTCTTCTGTGAAGGAAAACGTTAAATGCAACTGCAGTGACTCTTATTAAGATTGACTCTTGTCATCCAAGTTTCTTGTTCTGTAAAAAGAAGAGAGATAAAAAGTCTTCTCTAAGGCCACGTTCACACTTCCATTTTTCATGGATGTGTGCTGTCCACATTTACCATTATTGATTTAAATGTGTCTGTTCACACATCAGTATTTTTTTACTGACCATGGGTCAGTAAAAAAATCTCGAATACATACACTATCTGTGGTTGGAGTTGAGCCTGATTCTGCTTAAAAATAACCACAAAACATGTACGATATATACATGTAAATGGTGATTGAAAGCTTCTATATACTTTACTCTTCTCTTTATTTACATTACATAATTTAAAGGGGACCTATCACCACTCCTGACATGTACGTTTTAGTAAATAATTGTATTCCATGTGCAATTAAAATTCTGGATCATTTATTCTTGTGACTCTATGTTTTGTCATTCTTTTTCTATTCTTGCTAGAAGTTTAAGGATAAAGGTACAGTTAGATGTTACCAGTTGGAGTGTGTCCCAGCACAGTCTGTCATTGTCCAATACTACCAGTGGCTGACTGTGCAAGGACATACCCCCAAATGGTACCACCCATCTGTACACTTATCCATAAACTTCTAGCAGAAATAATAGAAGAACTGCACAACATAGAGTCATAAACAAGGATTCTCCAGAATATTGATTGCAGGGGGAATGCAAGTAGCCACAAATACAGACAAGTCAATAGAGGTGAGAAGTCCTCTTTAAGGACACACTCCAGTCTAACCAGTCTAACCAGTATGTCCTGTGAAAGTAGCTGGTTGAAGTAAGAATCTATAGACTGTGTGCTGTCATGATTATTGGGACTTAAAGTGAAGGTTTTAACTTGTGCAGTAGCCTAATCTATTCCATCTACAGTTCTAACAACCCCAGGCACGTTTAAATGTATGAGGTAAGTACAATTTTTTTTTTTACTAATCACCCCTCTGAAAGGCCTTAATATTCATCTCAGATGTTGCGATCAGCGATGAACACAGCATCAGAGGGGTTAAATGATAGGGGGGCAGCGCAATTGCCGTTCCCTGTCATTGTGTCCACTACTTACAAGGAAATGCGCTATGTAATGACAAAGCAATTTTTTTTGTAAAATTTGGCACAGCAGCCGAATCGAACTTCGCTCATCAATATCTAGTACAGTGGTCCCTCAAGTTACAATATTAATTGGTTCCAGGGCAACCATTGTATGTTAAAGCCATTGTAACTTGAGTAATCGGTTCCAAAGCCCCAAAATGTCATCCAAGATAAAAGAAAATGAAGATTTAAGAAAAATAAGCAGATAACTAAGACAGATAAAACAAGTCCTTACATATTATAATCTGGAATAGCTGCTAACTAGTAACTAATACCGCTATTTTACCAGAGAAGTGACCTTGATTCGTTGGATGTTGAAAGTAATGTATCCCGAGGCCGTTTTATCTTGAGGGACCACTACATGTGTTTCAGAAAGTCTAACTCCATGCATGGCCAGGTGGCACACTGTCAGCTTGGGCAGAACCCAGCTATGTACGAAGAGCACCAAAGTACACCTACTGACCAATGGGAAGGTAACAAAATGGAACAAATGCAGCCATGAAAGATTAAGCAGTTTACTATGTTTGGATTTAACATAAATGCATACTGATGGAATACCCTTAGGGTACGACCACAGGTTTCTGGACGCAGCTTTGGAAGCCAAAGTAGTGGACTATAAAAGGAGAGAAAGTGTAAAGAACAAGTAAGACTTTTTCTCGTTTTTTGAATTCACTCCTATTTTTTGCTTTCAAAACTTTATCAAGAAACCAGACCATGTGGCTGTACCCTAAGAATAAGGTCAACATGAGATTGATGGACTGTACTTGAAACAGTCAAGTGGATCTAGCAGGCAGGAGAAGTATAAGTCCTTCTTTTGTATGTCCGATTCCTTTCAAATCCACTTCTGGTTTGGGCTGATAAACCTGCAGGGAAATCTGCCTCAAAACCTGCTCCAAAAAACGCAGTGTTAACCTACCCTTAGGCTGCCTTCACACATAGATTTCTGCTGGTATTTTTTTTCTTTCCTTTCTTGTTTTTTGCAGCATTCTTTGCAGAAAAAAAAGATGTTAGCGGAAAGTCTATGGGAAATATGAATGCAGGGCATGCACAAGTTTTTTTTTTGGCTACTGGCATTTTTGCCAGCTGTAGCTCTTGATATATATTTTTTCAGGTATTTTTCACATCACCTTCCTATATGTGACAAACTCCAAACATGAAGACAACATAGTGTGAGCGCACACACACTGTCTGTAAAAAAAAATGCACAAAAACTGTGGCAGAAAACAACGGTGGCAAAAAAGAAAAAAAGTCGTCAATTATTCTGGTGTTTTTTCCTGGTAATAAAAACACCAGACCAAATTAATTTGTGTTAGTGACTTGCAAACTCCATTTACTCGATGTGGTAGAAACCATGAGGTCCTCAGGGCATGCTGCAGTTGTGGGAACCATAGCATGCTCTTTTGTCTTCAGTGGAAGCAATGGAAACTCAAATGTAATTGCAAAGCTGAAAAAAACTGGGTAAAATGAACTTACCGATTTAAAAAACCTAGTTATTATTTTATGTATTAAATTCAAGCAATAGCATGTTAGGGTCCTTTCACACTGGCGTTTTTGTTTTCCGGCATAGAGTTCCGTCCTCGGCGCTCTATGCCGGAAAAATCCTGATCAGGATCATCCCTATGCATTCTGAATGGAGAGAAATCCGTTCAGGATGCATCAGGATGTCTTCAGTTCAGGACCGGAATGTTTTTTGGACGCAGCAAATACCGCAGCATACTGCGCTTTTTGTTCCGTCAAAAATCCGGAACACTTGCCGCAAGGCCGGATCTGGAATTAATGCCCATTGAAAAGCATTAATCCGGATCCGGTCTTAAGCTAAACTTCGTTTCGGCGCATCGCCGGATCCGACGTTTAGCTTTTTCTCAATGGTTACCATAGCAGCCAGAACGCTAAAGTCCTGGTTGCCATGGTAAAATGTAGTGGGGAGCAGGGGAGCAGTATACTTACCATCCATGCGACTCCCGGGGCGCTCCAGAGTGACGTCAGGGCACCCTACACGCATGGATTACGTGATCGCATGAATCACGTGATCCATGCGCATGGGGTGCTCTGACGTCATTCTGGAGCTCCCCGGGAGCCGCACGGACTGTAAGTATACCGCTCCCCCGCTCCCCACTACTACTATGGCAACCAGGACTTTAATAGCGTCCTGGCTGCTATAGTAACCTGAAAGCATTTCAAAGACTGATCAGGATCCTGATCAGTCTTCTAATGCTTTCAGGCGACTTGCGTTCTGACGGATTCGGCGGGACGGAAGTGCCTGCCGGATACTCAGAACGCAAGTGTGAAAGAGGCCTTACCTGGTGTTACTGGCACTTTATTTTAGGGATTGTTGGGAGTTCATCTACTCAGAACAAAAACAATGAGATCCTAACTATATGTCATCATGTAGTTTTAGAGGAAAGCCCATTTTAAAAATTGCCTTGCTTTAAAAATACTTTAATATCTAAGTATCCATTAACAGCTAGGTATCTACACAGCACAATTACTATGGCAGCCATAGCATTTAATTGGGGGGAAAAGTTTTCAGAAGTTTGAAACAACAATGTGAACGTAGACAGATTTACCCCAAATTTTATTTTAGTTACTCTTCCTTAAAATTGATTAATCCGATTTGACTTGAAATCCTCAAAAATTTTGAATCTTTAGCAATTTTGATTTGGAGGAATCTCTCAAAAATGGCGACCATCATATTACAGGTCAGAAGACACAGAAGTAAGCATCTGTCACTAAAATGGGATAAGTTTTAATAATAATAAAAATGAATAAAACTGACAGTGCAGCCTGTTTTTAAACAGCCTGTTATCACTCTGACAATACTCATTCTGTCTTGGCATTGAAAATCTATCTATCTTATATCCATCTTCTATCTATCTATCTATCTCTCTAGCTATCTATGGTCTAACTATCTATGGTCTATCTATCTATTTATCTATCTATCTATCTATCTATCTATCATCTATCTATCTATCTATGGTCTAACTATCTATGGTCTATCTATCTATTTATCTATCTATCTATCTATCTATCATCTATCTATCTATCTATGGTCTAACTATGGTCTATCTATCTCTCTCTCTCTCTCTCTCTATCTATCTATCTATCTATCTATCGTCCAGCTATCTATGGTCTTTCACATATCTATCTATCTATCTATCTATCTATCTATCTATCTATCTATCTATCTATCTATCTATCTATTGTCCAGCTATCTATGGTCTTTCACATATCTATCTATCTATCTATCTATCTATCTATCTATCTATCTATCTATCTATCTATCTTATATCCATCTTCTATCTATCTATCTCTCTAGCTATCTATGGTCTAACTATCTATGGTCTATCTATCTATCTATCTATCTATCTATCTATCTATCTATCATCTATCTATGGTCTATCTATCTATCTATCTATCTATCTATCTATCTATCTATCTATCTATCTATCCCCACTCATTTCTATTTCTCTCTTTATTAGACATAACAGAGCATATATATATATATCTGCAAGACCATCTCAGGAACTAATTTTGCTAAACTCACATCATAACATAGTAAATTACAAAAATAACAAAGCAGCAGAAATTAAAGAAATTTTAAAATATATATATATATATTTCTTTGCATAACCTTTACCATCTATATACTCTTTTCTGCAGAACTCGCTAATTACGTAAGTCCAGCTCAAAGTATGATGCACCCATTTGCCAGGTGCCACAAGAGCTTCTGCAGCAATTGCGCTCTTCTAGTTTTGCAGTTCCATCCTAGTCCTGTACCTACTAAAACAGCGCAAGCGTTAAGGTTATTAATATGTGCAGCATCCAGTATCATTTGTCCCACTCTCTCCCAGACAAAAGAGCAGCAAACCTGTCCCTGCTTCGCACATGTACTGCAGTAAATCACTGGCAAGTACCCCATGCAAAGCCTCTGGTAGAAAATCCCAGTGTGTGAGTGCACAGCCATCAATCAGCCCTTCTGTAAACACCCCCTACTGCATGGTGCAGGCTTGCTGCCTCCTGTATCCCTGCTGTTGCTGATGATCACAAGCAAAAGGCTTCATTTCCCCCCTTGTCTTTACACAATGCAAAGCCTGAGCTAAATACATGGAGGCTTGTTGTCTAAGCATTTGGTCAGTGAGCCTTGCACAGAGGAGGAAGTGCTAGCAGACCATGCATACCTCAAGCTGGAGAGAGAGAGGGGCAGGGACAAGGGGAGTGACCACTGCACATCCATCAGAAGCCAGCCTGATGCTTCCACCAGTCCAACCCCCACATACAAGGAAAACAAGATTGCAACCCTGGTGGTGAGGGGTTTATGCTAGAAACACAAATTAAAACTTCAAGGTTTTTCTATTTTTTTGTCCTCCCCTTTTTAAATCTGCATTGATTGTTTCCTTTGGAGTCTGCAAATAACATCCCTATTGCTATAGCAGAGTGAGTGTCCTCTGTTGCAGCATGTGCAGAACTCTCTGCTGCTGATCCAAACCATGAACTGCTGCTTTCACTTCAAGAGATTTCCTCATACATCAGCTAATGCTGCAGATCAATGCTTCAGTAACCCATCTGCTGCCAGTGTTACACATGCAGGTAAGTGGTGATTCCTTGTATCCTTATTGTCAGGCTGCTGCAGTCAGTGTTTTGTTCTTGAGCCTGGCTTTGCAGTCAGTTCGATTACATTGTATCAGATGGGGTTTTGTACATATTTACAAGGATCAGGAATGTCTAGGAACCCAGGCATCTTTGCTCTGTGTCTGTATCTTCTGCCTCTTTCCTGGGTGCAGCAAGGAGTCATTCCAGGGGCAGAGGGCTATTTCTATGGCAATGGCTACTTCATGGTAAATATGGCTTAAGAAAGTTGGGTGTGGCAAAACTAGAGTACAGCTAAAGTTCTTAAGTGGGTCAGAACTGGGTTTGGGGTTCTTGCAAAGAAAGTTTGGGACTGTAGCCTTTATGGGCTGTGTTACTAGGCAATCAGCATAATTAAGGGGGGGGAGGTGTTAAGGCAGCATGGTGAGCATTTTTTAGGGGGGGGGGTAGCTGCTCAATTTAATAAAGTCATGTTATTCCTGTTGGTTTGAATGAGAGTGAATGTAACACAGTTGTGTATCTCCTCTGCTTTTTTTTTCTTGTACTTCTCCCTGTTCTTTTGTGATGTGAGATCTCTTGTGTTGATGTTTTTCCACCCTTAATTATATGCATGTAGGTTAAATGAATACCTGACGAAAGGGCCCACGTTTCAAGGCAGTGACATTTGATAGCTGAGAGGAAAAGTGGCTTTAATGAAAATCAACCTTTGGAATTCCTGCTAGTGAAAAATCCCATTCCGCATCTTGTGCTGGCACTAAAGACATGATCAGCAGCAGCAGTGTATATGGTATGTCAGTTTTGGAATTTACTTCACATGTGTGTAATATAATAATGACAGCTTAATAGCATTTGGGGGGTGGGGGGAAGTTGAACTGTTTGCACTGATGTATGCAAATACTCAGCAGGGATTCCAAAAACTTAAACATTTTTTTTCTCTTTTTTTTTTTTTTTTTGCATTATTATTTTTGACACTCAACTGTTGTCCTTAATATCATCTTTCTAGGCAAGTTTTCATAGTTCTGGGGTCAGACGTAGTAGCAAAAGAGTTAAGATCCTTTTTTTAATTTTGTTTTTTCTATGTATTTAAGAATGTATTTTTTTACTTTTTTTTATTTATTATGTTTTTTCATCTGTCATTTCATTTTACCCATTTCAATATAATTGGCAGAATTCTGTTTACAACTCAAAATAGCTGGCGATCGATTTGCTTAATGATCCGCTTGCAAAAGGTTATTTTGTGTACGTTGTTTCTTTTTGATGTGATTTTTTTCATACTTTTTAATTGTTTTGAGCACAGCAGCTTCTGACATTTTTTTAACCTTTTCTCTCTTTCTCATTCCTTATCACCACCTTACTATACCAAAGGTCAGTGGAGATGCAGTAAGAAGGATTTAAGGAGATTTGGAGGGGGGGGTTCAATAATTTTTTTTTAAATATAGTGTGTTAAAACATATATCAAACTACAATAATAGGCTTGTTAAATTTGTAGCATAAATTCCCGGATATTTAGGAGATTATCATAGAAGCTGAGGTGCAGGCCACAATAGTATTAAAAAGTGGATCTAAGTTCAAACACGTACCCAAACACATAATACAATATAAATTAATCCTGTATATTTTTTCTATTTTCTGAAAACATACACTTGTGTGAAGTCAATCACGTGACTTTTTTCTTTGCATTTGTGGTACTTGTTGTCATGAAAAGATCAATAAGTAGACTGTTTATTTTGCATGCACATAATCTGCACTGGGAAATGTTTTGTAGAGAGCAGAACCTTTTTTTTTTTTTTTCCCAGAGCTGTTGAAGCGAATTTGATTGCCAGATGGGAGATTTCCCTGTGTGATCTTAAAGCTGTAATATATATTCTGAGCAGATTGGACTTCTGTTGGTGATGAGAAGGATATTACATTTAGAAATTTGAAATAAGCAATAGTACACTGTACATGGGGAAAGGACTAAGGTCTGCAGTCTAAGCATTATCTTAGATATATCTATCTATCTATATATATATATATATATATATATATATATATATATATATATATATTATATAGAATGTGTATTATAAAAAAAAATAGATATTTACATTGCTATATAATGCCATAAAGTTAATAACCTCAGAGCGACAAAATGCCATTTCTAATATGCATTGTATTAGTTGGGGGGGAAAAAAGGTTTCCCAGAGGTAAATATGGTCCATTGAATGCAGCGTAGTTGTGGTATTTTGTTTTGGCCTGAAAAGCTGGGAATTAGGGACTGACTCACACTCCTGCCTTCTCTGCTGTTGCAAATTAAAAGTGTGTTTTGGTCAGGAAATGAAAGCTACAGTGTGTCTTTTGAACAAGTCGTTTATCAAGAACAACATCTATCATGCTGCGACTTGTCACACTGATCCTCTAAAACTTGGCTTCTATGTGGACACTGCTTTGATGTTTTTTAATCCCCACATTTATAAAACAAGTTGAGAAAACAAAAATAAGAGTTCACTCAGAGCTCTTAAAAAAAAATACATTAAAATGCTCAAAATACATTTACGAAGCCAAGTTGTTTCTTTGTAAAAGAAGGCTTCGCATAGTAGAGCTATGATGTAGCACATGTTGCCAAGTTCTGTGTGTATGTGTGTTTGTATGTGTGTTATATGTTTGTTTACATCGGTGTCGTGCATCTTGTTTGATGATTTATGTCAGGCTTCAGCTAAAGACTTTGAGTCTGTGTGTTTTATACATTTTGTTTTTCAGGAAACACTAAAATTAAAGGAATTTAATGGACTGCTGGACAGCCATGATTCTATTTTCTGCTCCCTCTCTGAGGCGCTAGGATATTATCCTGGAATAAACCCTATAGACCTATTTTATTAGCTTTGGTTATTTACATTGAGATACCATTGCTTGCTGTGAAATAGGTGATTTAGGAGTCATTTATCAAATGGCAAGCAGGGGCACAAATTAAAACCGCATCTTGCACTGTTTGTCTTGGGTAAATGCTACTTACACCTTATCACCAGACTCTTGCTACTCCTCATAGGTTAAGAAACCTACCTCTTGATTTGGGTATTTTTTCATGGTGAAAAATCCTAAAAATCACCTTTTCCTTTTGTTATTTTAGACTATTTTTTTATATGATTGCTAACAATCCATTGTATCTGTGGTCTACCTAATTGACGACATCTCCAAATTGTAGTCATTGCGCATAGGAAATCCAGATGGGTTTTTATTAAATTTATGTATTATATTATATTCCATCGCTTCATTGTATAGGTGGTTTACGACTGAATACTTTTATGGCTTTCAAAAAAAACTTCAGTAAAAGTCTAGTATTATTTGATGTGTTCGTTGGTTACAATAACAACCCCTCCCCCCAACAAGCGCCCCCATTAAAATCTCTTAATTAGACATATAATTGTTCCTAATTGCTTTGGAGGCAAGAGGAGTTTTGTTTCCCACTGGCAACAATCGCCAGTCAGAAGTATAATATTAGGTTGAATTGTTTGTGCCCTTCAAAGCCAAGTGGTGTATTGTGTCATTTGTGGCCACGACACAATCAGGGGGTTCGCATTCTACGACTTTCTTGTTTAAATGAGTCTTTCTTTACTTAGGTGTCAGTAATTTTCTCCAGTCCAACCCCGTTATAGCTGCAAGTAACGTTTCTTCTCTTTTAGAGAGTTTTCTTTCTTTTTTTTCTTTTCTTCTTCCCATTTGGAACTGTTGTGACTGTTGAACTCATTTTGACCAGAGACCTTGCTAGAGACCTGCATGTGTTTGTATTTTAAATTTAGTGGAAGGAAAAATCTGGACTGTCAGATTCAATTAGCGACAAGCATTCACGCCGAGCTGGAGAAAATGATTGATCTTGCCGCATTCCTAATCAACAATTAATCAACCAATCAAGGCCCACTGTAGAAAAAATTAAAGTCCCCAAGAATAAAAATTTTTTAAAAAGGAAAAAAAAGCAGAAAAGACGGCGAAGATTTGCCGCTGCTGTCTTCGACGCCAAAATTATCTGTGCGCAAAGTTAGCTACTTTTGTCCAGCAGCACAGGGGTTAACAAGCAAACTTCGAAAAAAAAAAAACCTTCCCAATGGGATGTGCTGTATTGGAGCGCTGGGGGTGCCGGTGGTGCAGTTATGTTTTTAAGAGGTAGAAAGAGGGTTAATCTATACTTATTGTCAGGGAATCAACGGAGTCCTTGGATTATATCATGATATATTGATTTTTCGGGATAAAACGGTTCTCTGGTTCTGCAGCCCTTGAGAGACATTAAAGTCCTGTAGGCTCCTGATTAGCACAACTTAAATAATTGATACCTCTGTAGATTCTTTTCACCGAGTCACTGATAGCGAGAAGTTGAACGTTAGAAAATGGGTGTGCGGATTGAGTATTTCTATAGTCCATAGAATAATGGGTCGCTATGTAGAGAATGTCATTTCCCACAAGGAGGTGGGGGAAGGGAGAGGACTTTACTGAATACAGTAGCGCAATTCACTGCAACATATGTATCAGCGGGATCGACTGAGCAAGATGTTTTTTTTTTTCATGTTGCCTTTTTATGAAGCATAGATAGATTGTGTGGAAGATGTCATAAGAGCAACGTGATTAGGCCTATAGATATACGTGTGCATATGTGTGTGTTTGTGTGTGTGTGTACAGGACCCATCGTTAACCCTTTGCTTTGCTGCCAAGGAATGTTGCATCGCAGGTGAGGGACTTGTGGGTGAAAGTGGTAGATTGTGTGACATCCCTCGTGAACCTTGGCTGACTTTAATGGAAACTCCATGTGTCTGCAAATTGCACAACAATGCAGTTTTTCTGCTGCCTGTCAGTGAGGAGGAGAAGCGCCTAGATATCTACAGTATGTGGAGCAATGAATGCTCTCTGGCTACTACTGAATGTATGGTGTGTAAAACTGGAGCCATTTATGTGATGTGGCTTCCATGAGATAATCCACATAATACTGTGCAATCCAAAGTAACAACTACTCTAAAGATGTACTATAGTAACACGTATTCACGTATAGATGTATCAATAGGTATATTTTGAGCAGAGAACATGTGCTGTGGGCTAGAAGTTGTAACATTTGGTGTTGTCTTACTACTAGACCAGTGCGTTGTGCAGTGTTCATTTTGTTCTTATACCATTACTGATGTAGCTGGAATGTTTGAGTTTGTCATATGGTACAAGGCATTATGATCTTATAGTTACACCGTATCTCTGCAGCTTTACATAGGACAAACCTAGTGCGTTGTCTCTGCCAGGCAATTTCACTACTGGTACATCTATATATCCATTCTGTAATGTATCTCTATCTATCTATCTATCTATCTATCTATCCATCTATCTATCTATAGGGTAAAGATATGATAGATAGCTGGATAGATAGATAGATAGATAGATAGATAGATAGATATGAGATAATGTTATTAATAAAGCATATCCACCACCCTTTTCACTTTATTTCAGAGTGCTGCCTCATTTATTTAATGTTTTTAGATAGATAGATAGATAGATAGATAGATAGATAGATAGATTATAGTTAAGAGGAAGATAAATATGAGAGATAGATAGATTTCTAGATATGAGATATATCTGCCTCCTATCTAATTGTCTATCTATCTCATATCTAACTATCTATTTCATGTCTATCTATATATCATGAATTTCATATCTAGCTGCTCTCTATTTTCTATCTATCTATCTATCTATCTATCTCTATCATATCTATCTATTTATTTTATGCTACTATATTCCTCAGTGCTTTACAGACATTAGCATCCAACTGTCCCCAATGGGGCTCACAATCTAAAGGAATGGAGGAAACCGGAGAACCCGAAGGAAACCCCAGCAAACACGGGGAGAACATACAAACTCCATGCAGATGTTGTCCTTGGTCGGATTCAAACCCAGGACCCCAGCGCTGTAAGGCACCAGTGCTAACCACTGAGCCACCCTGCTGCCCATACCCTATTTATCTATCCATCCTTCCATCCTTATATTATGTATCTCCTATTTACCTTATATTTTACCTTACCTTATGACGGTGTCCACATACCCGGTAGCACCTGATGCCCTATCCCTTGCGTACCTCTGGTGACCATGCATGGGATCGTCTATGCAGTTCTATTATATGGCGTTATAGAATACATTAGGCCTGTGTCTCTTTTTCTTTTTTTTTTCTCTTTATATATGAAATGCTTGTCGTAATAAAGCATGAGTCTAATTTCCTGCAATTAGGAAACGCTAATACGAAAATGTGTTGTAATTACTTCAGCATGAAAATGCTGCCTGTTGCCAGGAACTGTGCCTTCACGTCTCCGGCAGCAGAAGCAGAGGCTCTGGATATTAACTTCTTTCTCTGCTCGACACAAACTGCTGTTAATTCTTTGTTTTTGTTTTGCCTGAACAAAAGAGGGTGTTTTTTTTTTTTTTACACCGCTTCTCTCTATGAAAGAATCATTCTAAAGCTTGGGATTTGTAACATAATGGGACTTGGATGGGTGAAATCTGCAATGCCAGCATGTTTACTCCAATCCTTGGGTTTAACCCTTTCTCCGCCGTCTATTAGGTTTACACCACGTTATGGGCTCCAAGAGGTCAGTTTGAAGAAGAACTGGTGGGGTAGACTTATTTAAAAGTGCTTAATAAATTGCTCCCCTTTTATGGGCAATATGTAGAGACAGATGTGGTTAGAGCTGAGTTTGTCACGCAATACCTTCTTCATATTGGCAAACTCAGCTCCGCTGCATCTGTAAGTACATAATGTCCATAACATATTAAGAGCTGTAAACTCTAGGCTCCCAGACTGTGATGAATGAGGAAGAGGAATGCCCTTTTCAGTTTTAAAAAGCTTGTTAACCTTTTAGGTGCCAGTGAGGCAAGGGCCAACACTGTACAAAATATTTCCTCTAAGCGAAGCGCTTAATTATAATGACATCTATGACATCTTAGTTGACGTACGGGTATAGCAGAGCTGAATTTCTATTTTTTGTTGTACACTTGACGCTACCGATTACGCTACTTACCTAAAAATTAGCAGTATGTTCTTGATGTTAGTAGTTTTACATAGGACTGCAGCTAACACAATGCATAAACCTTAAATGAGAAATACAGCTCAGCTATACTTGTAAATAAATTAAGATGTCATAGATGTCCTAATAGTTACGCTTTTCTCTTGGAGACAATATTTTCTACACTGTTAGCCTTTGCCTCACGGGCATCTAAAAGGTTAACAAGCTTTTTTAAAATGGAGGGGCATCTCCCTTCCTCATTTACCACGGTCTGCCATTAAATGGGTACCCATATTTTACATTATTTCATAGGTTTTAGCTTAGCAGAGCTGAACACTACACCACAATACCCTATCCTATTCCAGTTTTACATAGGACTGCCGGTAATGTAAAGTATTATCACAGTACTGTTCTGCAGTGGTAAATAACAAAATTCGGCTCTGCTACATCAACACGTAAACTAAAATGTCATAGATGATATAATAATTAAGCATTTTTTTTCCAGCGAGACGCTATTTTGAGGACCCTTGGCCTTTCCCTCGCCAGCACCTGAATGGTTAACGGGCTGTTTAAAATAGAAAAGGACATCTCCCTTTCTCATTCAGCCCAGAGTCTGCAATGAAACTGGGTCTGTAAATATTTCATAAGGAAAATAGTTTCGCCTGGTACCTGTTTGTAAGAGAGAGGTTAAATTATGTCACAGGCAGAGGATCTTAAATGACTTCACTTAACCCCATCCAGACAAGCTACAGATGATTTCCCTAATGAAATATTCACACTCCTATGTGCTGGACGATGGCGGTGCAACATAGACTAATCACTCAGCGATGTGTTGTCTGTTATTTCACTAATTTTCTTTTGTAACTTTTTTTTTTACTTTTACTTCCCCCCCATTTTGGGTTGCGATCTTGCTGTCAGTCACTCCGCGTAGTTTTAGATCTTCTATGTAGAACATTTTCCCTCTATTACAAGTGTGCTGGTAATACTAGAGACAAGTAATTGTTCCCTATGTCAATGCTTCTTCAGTTTTTTTTTTTAGTTTTTTTTTTAATGCCGCTTTACGAATCTCTGAGCACTTGACCTTGATTCTTGCTGCTTATTCGATTATTTTTAGTCTGGGTATTCATCAGGTGTTTTTTATTTCATATAATAGTAGAGTGGATTCATGTCGAAAAAAACCCTCTTCACCCCTAAAGACTGGCAAACAAAGCCTAGGTGAAAAAATAATTGTCCTATCTGCCTCTTGTAAATGCATATGGATGTGTATAGCCTATGGTATGTTTGAAGGCATATATTTTTTGCTATATAAAATATGTATCATTTCGGTGCCACTTGTTGCACCTAAATCCTGGAAATATATAGTAGATCCTCTAAGGTATTATTTTTACATTGTACTATTTTTTAACCAAATATTATCTATCATCTATCTATCTAACTATCTATCTATCTATCTATCTATCTATCTATCTATTATCTATCTATCTATTATCTATGTATCTATGTATTTATCTATCTATGGATCTATTATCTATCTATCTATCTATCTATCAATCTATCTATCCTATATATGAATGAACCTATAGATAGATATAGATGTGTGCTTTCATATTGCTACATAATTTTTCTATAAATATATAAATTTATAATTGTTTATATTTGCTTTTAATTCTTTTTATACTGTACTTTAGTCAGTTTGGTGAAGCGGTGTTGCGGAGGTTCTGCGGATCATTACTTTACGTCCTAATGACTTAATGTTTAGAACTGACACAATCTCTGCTAATTGTATAACTACATGATGGTTGCCAAATTCTGTAATTTCCAGCTTAAAAATTCAGTTTTTGTTTTGACTGCATGAAATGGAAATGTATTGCGTTTCTTCATCATCTTTCCTTTCACTGATCCTGTTTTCCATTTTTTAAGCTTTGGCTACAATATTTGTAAATATTTTGTAAACATTTCCCATTATGAGAGACTTCAGCATGAATCTTCCATTTGCTCTGTCTGTAAGACTACATGAGCTACTTGAGCATCTGGTAATATGCAAAACCGTCAAATGCCAATACAGGGTAGTTTGAGTGGATAATGATGACATCACATTGATTGTTATGATAACTGCCCCATGTATAGAGGTAGCAGAGCTGAATTAGTCATTTCACTTTCTTGGTGAGGCATTCTGATGACTCCTTGAGTAAAGGTATTGTAGTCGGTCTACTGACGGTTGTACGTAGATTCACAGATGGCACATGGTGGTCATGGTGTGATACTTATTATTGCCGTTACCTACATACCTGTGATCTGACATTGGCTTTATTTGCAAAATAATATTGAGACTTTTTGACCATCGACTAATAACCACCAATGAATATGTTGAGTTAGTTTTTGCAAGGCCTCGTTACGGTATTTTATCAGCCATGGTGTGTGAGTCATTAGCTGTTTCTTTGTAGAAATTAAGCTGCTATTTGGCTTCCTGTTGCACAGGATATTTAAAATGGTTATTCTATGAATCTATAGTCATTGTATGTATAGATGCGGCAGGCTGAGTTTGTCATTTGACTCACCCCATTCTGATTTCTCAATGTGTTATCTAACCCAGATACAGCTACTGAGTCAACATAGCTTATCTGGTTATCGTGATGTGCAGCGCTTTCTCCAAATAGTTAAGTGACGATTCAGCTCTGCTACATCTGTATTTAAAACCTCTTCAGGCATTTCTCTGAACTATTTAGAGTTATCATGCAAAGCTATAACTCTTCCCTACCGAAATACAATGACCAACTGTTGGTTTGAGTGGCACCACCGCCTTAGTACCAAGAGGGTTAAGCATCCCGCTGTTGGTTAAGAAGACTCTATTTGTAGACTTCACCAGGGAGATTTGCCATTTCCACAGACTTAACAGGCTATTGGTATCACAATGTGATGCCTGAGATACATTTAAATCAAGTAGCTGTTTCAAGTTGCAGCAGAAATCTGCAGTGGAACGTCCAACAAGAATATATCTGAATGCTCTTGTAGGCTCACCATTTATTTTCAAAAGCTATTTTTGACATCACTCAAGGATGGCTCGGCTATGAACAGTCAAATCAAAAGAGCTCAAAGAAATGAAAAAAATAAAATGAGAGAGAGAAAGAAAACGTAACTAGATTCTTTTATTCCTTCGGAAACCCAGATGCTTACAAGATTGTTTCAGTGAACAGAAAGAATTGAGCCTATATTTAATCTTCTGTTGCTGTGTGTAGGAATGTTGGAAAAAGCCTTCATAACAGAATGTTTTTACGTATCTCTCATGGTAATTTCATCGGATGCTTTTTGTACACAGTCACTATTGTTTTTATACATCTGAGTGAAGGAAGAATGGCTGCAGAAGTGTCTATAGGCCTCCTTCCTAAATCTATATCTACTTCGTGTGTATTAGATATTCAGAGTGATTTTGAAGGCTAAGATTTTGGCCAGATAACCCAACAGTATGAAAAGTCCTGTTCAATATTTTCTCATAGAAATGAGAGCTTCTAGATTTATTATCGTAACTTTGAATTCCATGATAAGCCCATAACTTAAGGTTCTTAGTATTGGGCTTGGTTTTCACTTTCCACCAATAAAGTCACCATGAACAAACTTGTTTTTTAGCTCATTCTAAGGACCATCATGACTTGGGAATGTTAGGTGGTGTAATCAGCTCCGATCTACACATACTCTATGCATACATTGCATCAAGTTTCCATTACTGGCTATTTTGATCATAACCAATCAAGAAGGTCTGCTTATTTTCAGCGTTATGCTTGAAAATTGTCTTCAGAGCCAGAATATCGTTGACTTCTAGGCTTGTGATGGTTTGGTAAATGTTTGCAACACAAGGTTTTTTTTGGAATTTGATTAGAGGAACTTTTACATGGACCAATGATGGCCAAACAGATGTTTGTCCAAATCATTTTTTTCCCAATCGTTGCCCAGTGAAAATCGACCTGCAATCAAGTGACAAATGAGTAAACACTTGCTTGTTGTTGATCGCCTCCTTTATGTAAACGTAAAAATGATAATTTGTTGGCAGAACATCCACCCATGTGAACAGGGGATGTGGTGCTGACAAATAATTTAACTCTTAAGAGGAGAGGTTTCAGTGAACAATCACACAAATGATCGCTCTTGCACTCATTCACATAGGAACAGTCATTTCTTCATTCCTCTTCTAAAAATTGGCAAGTAAAAATGAAAGTAAGCAAGCCCCTGTCAACTTCCTTTATTGTAGATAAGCAACTGTTACGGGCAATTCATCTGTCCGTGTAGGGCCTTAAATCCTCATTAGAAGATGTTCAATTTTTGTCCATCTTCTGTATCATCTTATTTGTTCCAGGACTCAAATATTGGGTTGATAAATTATATTCTTCCTTCTATACATTTTTCAAAAATTAACATGGCCAGGAACAAGGTGGTGGAGGATGACAGGCTTGATTTCCATTGACATTCAGACCATGTGAAGATGTAGTGCATCAAGGCAAGAATGTTAAGTCGGAGGGGAAAGTCTGTTCTTTTTCATTGCTTTCTTCTTACTAATTGATCAAAAAGTGTTGATTCTTAAGGCTTTTCTTTTTGAATACCTCCTTACATACGGCTAAACTATCAACAGGTGGTTTAAATGCCACAAGGCAAGTTGAGAGGAGTTCTTTTTCTCTCTTGGAATCATCTTTCGCTAGAATGAGGCAATTAACAGCAAAATGTCTCAGTGGGGAAATTCCAGCTTGAGGCTTCGTGTTGATAAGGACATTTTGACTACTTGAAAATTTCTTGAGCATAATTCCCACTATTGTCTTTATTTTCTTATATGCTGTTAAACTGTTACGGGCATTGAGGTGAATATCAGGAGGACTTGAGTAAAAAAAAAAATGATAAGGCTTTGATTGGTCATATTACTTACAATCCTCTAAATGATCAAACATTTTTGGAATGATCAATTGTTCCCCTAAATATACAAATTTGTCCTAGAATTTAGAATGTTTGATATCTCTATGACAACTGATGTGCTTTGAAGTATTTGTACAATCCAAATCTTATCTCTGGTGATAACGTTGCTTGTAATCTGTAGCATGAGCAGACATTGGCCATCAAAGAAAGATCCTGCGAGTTGTTTGAGGAATGCTGGCAGTGTCATTTGTGTAAAGACATTAAGTGGAAAGAACAATAATTTGCAGTTAACATTTTGAATGAAGTAAAGATGCATGTGTGTTTAGGGACAGCTAGGGACATGCCGTGTGACACTTGCTTTTGGAGCCCTTTTGACACTGAGATGTATGCGGCTTTTTGAGACACCTGACAGAATAAGACAGATGGTTTGCTGGCCATCCTTGATAGGATATGAATATAAATAAGTCTCTTTAGAGATTATAATCGGGGTTGATTGTAGAGCTGATATGGCCCATTACCCAAGCACTCATCAGGCCCTTGTGAAAATGATGATGTGTTGATCGCCAGGACAGTTGTTTATACTGTATTTGTGGCAGTTTTTATGATTGCTGGAAGTGAATACAGAACGCTTCATAGGTAATAGATGCCTGAACTAACATGTATATGGTCAGTAGATCACTGTTATAAGAAGCTTTTGAGAGAGAGGTATTAAGATTTTGTTATATTTGGTTTGACAAATTTATGTGCTTGAATTCAAAGTTTCATATCAGTTATGCAACTAGTTTAGGAAAATTAATGAAATTGTGTATTCATGTCGTACAGTCAGGGATCTGGAGGTACAGGCAGATGAGGTAAGTAGGGATGAGCCAAGCGAGCTTTGGATCCAAGAACCGAAGTCACTTCGCTCCTCACACGAAGCGAGAGTAAATTTGGCTTTGTGACGATCAAATTCCACTTCGTATGCATCGATTTGCTCAACGCTACATTTTACCATGGGTTTTGACCTCTGCTGTTATGTAGTTTATAACAGCTTCCAAAAGTGTAATTCTGCCTCATCAACTGCTGCTATGTGTGAATGTGTTTTTAAAGAGTTATTCCAGACATTGACATTTATCACCCATTCCTGGGATAAGTAATATTGGTATGGGGTGGACCTAACCCCTGGGATCCTCAATCATTATTTGAGCAAAATACCCCCTCCTTCCCCTTTCCCCTTCCTTCAGGAACCATTTTCACTTTGTACACAAATCACTCTTGTCCATTTACATCCTGTATATAGCACTTCCTGTTGCTATATCCAACCAAACCCATGATACAATACTTCTGACTCTGCGGCAGCTCTAGCACAGCCGTCAAACAATGCCCAGCTACTTTATAGCTCCTCCCACCCAGCTAATTACATAGACAATCCCCTATGACTGCCCTTTTTCTGCTTTGACATACTCCATAGACATAACATCACAGGAAATCTGAAAGAGCTGTATGGACATGGTCATGTGACCACAGCTGTTGTAGTTGTATGGGGAAAATTTATTGTACTGTTGATTTAGCCTAATATGTTTTTTTTTTTAATGATAACACGTATCAAACACCAAGGGGACCCTGTATATAACATACCCAGTCATTTATGTGAGATAAATATATGTAGCGTTTATGGAAATGAAACCCTATGATTATTATAGTATAAAATATTAGCTTTTAAGATAGAATTACAGTGTGTATAGGAAAAATCTTCAGACCTTTTAACTTTTTTTCACATTATGCTATGTTGTAGCCTTGTGTTTAAATAAAAAACAAAAACGTTTTTTCCCCCATCATTCTTTAAGGCTACTTTCACACTGGCGTTTTGGTTTCCGTTTGTGAGATCCGTTCAGAGATCATACAAACAGTCCAAAACGGATCAGTTTTGCCCTTAATGCATTCTGAATGGATAAGGATCTGCTCAAAATGCATCAGTTTGGCTTGGAGACAGACACCAAAACGCTGCTTGCAGCCAAACGGATCCGTCCTGACACACAATGTAAGTCAATAAGGACAGATCCATTTTCACTGACAGAATATGGCACAAAAGAAAACTGATCCGTCCCCCATTGACTTTCAATAGTGTTCAAGACGAATCCGTTTTGGTTATGTTAAAGATAATACAAACGGATCCATTCTGAACGGATGCATGCGGTTGTATTATCTGAACGGATGTCTTTGTGAAGATCCATGACAGATCCACACCAAACGCGAGTGTGAAAGTAGCCTTACTGAGGAGAGACTTCTTTTGGCCCACACCATGAAGTCAAGATTGATTAAATGCTGCACTGATGGTTGACCCTCTGGAAGCTTCTCCCTTTTCCACACAGGATTTTTGGAACTCAGCCAGAGTGACCATAAGGTTTGTGGTCAACCCTCTTACCAAGTCCCTTCTCTCCTAATTAAGTTTGGTGGGGCAGCCAGCTCTAGGTAGAGTTGTGGTTGTCTCAAACTTCTTCCATTTCAAAATTATGGAGGCCACTGTGCTCTTGGGAACTTTCAGTGCACCAAATTTTTTTTATACCCTTCTCCAGATCTGTGCCTCCACAAAATCCTGTCTTTAAGCTGTACAGTCAGTTGTTTCCTCCTAATGGCTTGGTTTTTGCTCTGATATGCATTGTCAGCTGTGAGACCTTATATAGACAGTGTTTAAACTTTCCAAATAATGCCCAATCAACTGCATTTACCAAAGATAGAATCCAGTCAAGGTGTAGAAACTGTAAATGCAAGTGTCATAGCAAAGGGTCTGAATACTTATGTTCATGTGACATTTTAGTTCCTCTCTTTTAATAAACTTGAACAAAAATTGCTAAAATTCTCTTTTTAATTTCTCATTATGGGGTATTGAGTGCAGATTGATGGGGGAAATTTTTGCTCAAGGCCGGAACAAATAATATGAAAAAAGTGAAAGGGTCTGAAGACTTTCAGAATGCACTGTATATTTTAAAGTTATTATACTGTATGTATAATATAATATAGGCATCCAATTGTATTAACTAAGCCAAATAATTCTGAATGATGTCACTGGTTCCTAGTGAAACTGGATATAAATGTCTTTTCAGTTTGGTTGCTTTTGTTGAGTAAATGTGACTGGTGGTTATTATAGTAAATCTACTTTAAAGAGGTTTTTGTGGAAAGCACATGATGGTCTATCATTGGAAAAAGTTGGATTCCAACCCCATCAACTGTATATTTATCCAGTCAAAATTGCCAATTGCATACATGCAGATTTAGATCCTATTTTTACTGCTGATCAGTGGTTCTTAGCTTTACATCAAACCTGATGACCTAACCCTTCAGTATGGACACTAATAGTCTAAATAAATAACTAATAAACACTAATAGAAAAAAATGCACTTGAGAATTTACACCTAACATATTCCAAGTATAATAAATATCTGATTATAAACATGAAAAAGATGGCAAGAAATGGTAGATTTTTCATACATTGATATGATAGAAGACAAATGAGATTTGATTTGATCTGAGAATGGACCTGATTTGTGAAGACACCAGCCATGAATTGGTATTGTGGTCAATTATACGTTGGTCACCAGGGCCTGTACACAGCACTTTTTCCAATCACGCCAGGCTTTTTAGCATCACTTTTCTTTGTATAGTTAATATGGTTCATTAATGATTAAATGGCCTGCAAGTGATTTCAGGAAGTAAAGCAGCAGGAAATCACTTTGTTTAATATATATAATGTAGTGACTTCTTTTTTCTGCATGCTTGTAAAAAAAATTCCACATTAATTATGCCGTTAAGTAATATTTATTGAATTTGGGAGTCAACTTATTACTTTTATAAGCACTTGGTAAAATGCAGAAAATTTTGCAAATGCTGCTAAATCCGTGGGCCAAATAAATATTATAGAGTGGATTTTTTTTGGCATTCTTCACTGGCTTAGTGGACTGTATGAAATATCCACCCTTTATTGTTGTGGGTACCTTTATTTCTAGTTAAAGTGTTCTTTTATATATATTTTACTCTATATTTCTACATAAAGGAGCTGATAGACCTGAAGATTTTGAATATGGTTGAAATCATGCATTATGTACGGTAATGTACCACAAGGGAATATGTGATCACTTACTAGTAGGGGAAATGTGGTCAGCCGCTATAGATAGGTGCTTCTCTGCAGAATCTGATTATATCTCTGGTATCGCTATATGTGTCGGCAATCTGTAGAAAAATGGCATTTGATAATATACAAATTACCCCCAAGGTGCAACAAGGGTCGTGCTCTTACAACTCATTGCTCCCAGAGGCTCCCATCACTGTGACATACATGCACAGTAAAGGAATGGAGACCTACTAGTAAGTGATGACAGATGTCCTTTAAAGGGCCTTATGAATACAACTCTTGTCTATTTGATTTGATAGGGTATGTAGATATTGCAGAGGTGTGTCTCCGCCTAGAATCCACCTGCTGTATATGAGACTAAATAGGAAGCATGGTGGCTAAGTGGATAGTACTGCAGTTCTTGGGTTCTAGGTTCAAATCCAACCAAGGAGAACATCTGCATGTAACTTGTAGGTTATCCCTTAGTTTCTGTGGGTTCCCCCCATGTACTGTACTCTTGTTTCCTCCCACACTCCAAAGGACATACTGATAGAAAAATTAAAATGTGAGCCCCATTGGGGACAGTAAGTGATGATAATGTCTGTAAAGAGACATGGGGTATGTCAACGCTACATAAGTGAATAAAATAAATAATTATTAAATAAATAAATAAAGTTCTTCCTATTCTGGGGGACTTGAGTCATCTTCTATTACATGCTAAGACATATATCTCCATGGCAGCCACATTACACTACACTTACTGGCCAGCTACGACTTTCCCCAGTAAAATGTGCTGGGAACCATAGGAGCTGCATTCTGAAATTGATTGTGGTGTTTTTGCAATAGACATTAATGGCCTATTCATAGATTGGAACATCAACCTGTGATTGGAGGATGTCCAACAACCCCACTCCCCAGGGCCCCCATCAATTTTCAGAATGAAACAGCAAGTTTTAGCAGGGGCAGACTGGGAACTTAAAGTGGCCTTAGAAAAAAAGAATAAATATCACCCCAGTGTTAAAAGTGGATACAAATTAATAGAAGGTGGGGCAACATGTGTAGATGGAGCTAATACTATTTGGCAGGATCAGTAATACCATAGTGAAGCACAAAATAGAATTACACAGAACCAAATACCACCGCGCAGCACAAAATACCTCCCCAGAAGCTGTCCCTCTGTGGTGGCCATCAGTAGATGTGACGTTCTGTCCTCCTCCAATCATTCTAATATGGATATGGAGCAGGGGGCTTAGGAGGTGAGATGTGGGCCACAACACCCAAGCCAGCCCTAGGTTCAGCATGCTGCCAGGACTTTTTCTAATATTGACCCCTATAGTTCCCCCAGTAGTATGTACCCAGCCAGCAGCAGAGCAGAGGGCTCAGGTAGCCTTATTAGCATTAACCCACTTGGAAAATTCCCTGTAGGGTCTATGACCTGTCCACCCCTAGGTGTTAGAGCCCCAATTGTTCCACATGTGCATTATATCTAATGTTTAAAAGGACACCAATAGTATATAAGGTACTTTTAGACTGGGGAGGTACTGAAGGAAATGGTCAATATGGGGATTACTCAGAGGATGTCCAAAAATATGTCTTCCCCTGGATCTGGCACATCCTAAAAGAGGCAGTATGTTATTTGAAAAATATAGCTGCTTTCTTCCAAAAATAGTGCCACTTTTATCTATGGGTTGTGCTGTGTATGGCATTTCAGCTTAGTGAATTTCTTTTTTCTAACCGTGTACAACCCCCTTATAGGGGTTCTTTAGAAATTTGATATTAGTGGCTTATCCTCAGGATAGGTAATCAGTCTTAGATCGGCGGGGGTCAGACGCCCAGAACCCCCACTGATCAGCTCTTTAAAGAGACCACTGAGCTCCCCGGAGTTCTGACGAGTGCTGTGGCCTCCTTAACACAGCACCATACATCATATAGCAGCTGTGCTTGGTATTGCAGCCCATGCCCATGTCTAGAAAGAGGCCTAAGTTCTGTGCCGAGACGTGTTCAAACAGATGATCAGCAAGGGTGCCGGGAGTCAGACCCTCGTTGATCTGATATTGATGACCTATCCTGTGGAAAGGCCATCAGTATAAAATTCCCACATATCCCCTTTAAGTTATCATAGATTCAAGATACATTCACATAAAAAACATGAATGCTATAACCAGCTGTTTTTTGAATAAACCTCATACTAAAGATTCTCTTTTCCAGAAGTCTGTTGAGGTTTGTTCTATAGATGTATTTTGTAATGCACTAAACAAGCAGTTACTTAGAAAAGTAGACATTTTGTTTAAGAAACTCCACTGAAATTCTCGTGCACTTGTTTTGCTGCCTTCTAAGAGGCTTTTTTCTCTAGAGATGTGACTGAGTGAAAACTGATATAAGTTGTGATATCTGTTTTTTATTACATTGTTTGTACAACATTTCTTATTGCTTATGGCTACGAAGAAGACAAAAAAAGCACAAAAGAAGACGCAAGTCATAAAAATCTGGATGTTCTACTCAGCTACTTATTTCTTTACTAAAATGTATGTCCTTGGTATGCCTAGACCTCATTTTTGGAAGATTCGAGCTTCCAATGAAGCAGTAGTATAGCTATAGGAAATGCAGTTGTTCACAGGCACATGTGTCTCAGAGTATCAAAAGGCCTCACTGCCATATAGTAAGACATTCTTTTAAATGGTTGGGGGTCATGTTACTGAGATTTATTTGGTGCATTAGAACTTTACTTTATGTATCAGCAATAGAATAATAATAATTTTAAAAATTAAAATGAAAAACTCAGTTCTGTAAATTAGATTTTTTTGGTGCAGTTTTCATTGGATCTTTTTCATTCCATTCTTCCAAAAACAGTTTCCAACAGAGAAAATTCTCCTTGTCCTTCTCTTCAGCTGCAAGACCATGACAAAATTGTTGCCAGAACCTAACTGACTTCCTTAAAAAAAAAAAAATGTGCAAGTTCTAGGACTAAATTATGTTAAGTTCTAAATTATACTAAGTTCTAAATTATGCTAAATCATAACAAAACTTACATTTTTTTAAAAAAATCCATAAAGTGGGAAAGATGAAGCCTTCATTGACTGATTCCCTTCCTCTTGGGATAAAATATAACTTTATCTTCCAAGATGGAGAAGAAGACCCGTTGTCCATAAGTTGTAAATAACCTATTCATAGCACTACAGACTAGTGGCAAGTGAGAAACTAAACTCTGCTACAACTGTAAATATTTGAGTACATCTAGGGTTTTAATCTTGTGGTGAAGTAGTAATACTGCAACATATTTTTAACAAAAGTTTTTGTTTATTTTTTAATGTGATTAAGGCAAAGAGAGTCCAACATCAGCGCAACGTTATAACAAACAATGAGCAAAGATCCTGTCCTTAGCCAAAGTGTGTCCCAATTATGACATGTAAGTGAAACCGATCACCCTGTGAGGGGCCTTGGCATCCCTGACCTTTCAGAATGGTTTCTAAATTATCGCCCTAAGCATCTCACATTAAGGGCAAAGCCTCTAGCTACAGAGCCTTGTGAGGCTTGTGCTTTCTACAAAACTGTCATCTGTGTGCCAGCATTTATCTACATGATATAGGTGAATATTTAAAATACATTCTCGCTATTTTTGTATTACAATCATATTTTAATTAATAACCTAATTGTCCACTTTAGTGATATAAAATAATAGTCATATTTTTATTTTTTTACTTTTACAAATGATTTTTTAAATTGCATTCCAAAGGATAGGTCATCAATATTAGATCATGGGGGGTCAGACACCTGGAAGCCCCATCGATCAGCTGGATGGAGCCTTCTGCTTCTGGCTTCATCCACTGTTTAGTCCATCACCAGTGGCTGCCAAAAACAACTGATCAGTGGGGGTGCCAACAATATCTACCAATCTGATATTGACGACTTCACTAGGTCATAATATCTAAAAGCTGGGATACCCCTTTAAGAATTTTAGACACTGCTTCATTGGATCCATGGGACATGCTGGTTTATTTACTAACACAGGTAAAGTAGAATAGAAAGGGGTTGTGCACTGCAGTGCTAGTACATTGATGAACTATTCTCAAGATAGACCATCAATATCAGAATGTGCAAGCCCCGTGGCCTTTTCAAACAGCTGATCGTTAGGGTTCTGGGAGTCGGACCACGCTTATCTAATAATAATGAAGGATAGGTCATCCATTTACTAACCCTGCGCAAACACTTTAATATCTGCTGAAATTAGGCCAAGTACTCAGTTTTCAGACTTCATTTGACTGGAAAATCATTTAGTTTGTAGACCGCAGAGTCCATTTTTTTCCAGTACCATTATGGCTTCTGTACTAAACAGAGCCATTATTAGTATGAGGGGTCCTTTTTCCAGATGAATCCCAACAAATCGTAATAGGTCTCAATGACTTCCAATTAGGCCCATCTAGATATTGTCAGGGTTATATCTGAAAAATAGTGCTGCAGACTGTGCTAATTCTGCTGTAAAAAGCCATTACAGTGATGTAAAATAATGCAAATATGAATACTCAACTGTGGTTCATTTATATCTAAATTTAGAAAGTAAGGTGCTTAGAAAAATATGTTCAGTATGTTATTTAGCTTTTTAATATGTGTTATTTTTTATGAAAATCCATCATAAAAACAGTTGCAAGAAATGTTTTAATCTTGGCAATTTTTTGAGTAGGCCATCGCCAATTTCCTGTCAAGCTAGCCAAACCATCACTTGTAGATCAAGGAATCTTGAATGCTTTAGCGATACCATTAGCTTGCAATGAATTTACAGGCCATTTTGCAGGTCATTCAAGCATAGGTATTTTTGCGTCGCTTGAGAAATGGAGAAACAGTCAAGAAAATTGAAAATTGCAGCTTATCACAGTAAAATGCTAATTAGGATGATTTCAAATGGCCATACAGCAAATACATTTCCTTGTCCAATTCATAGAGGGTTCTACGATTACCTAATTCGAAACTGCAGTGGGTTTGGGTCAGGGTTTGAAGCCATCAACTTTATGCACATGTATTGTGCCCCCCTTAATTTTCCTCTAGAAGCCATCATACAGCACAATAGAACATAACATCTTTTTTTTCTCATAAATTTGTCATGAAATTCAGGGCATGTGAAGGTATAGTATGGGTACAAATACATTTATTTGTGGAGGTGGCATATAATAGGGCCTAACTTTTAAAACTGCAATATTTAATAATAGTAAATGTGTCTACATTTGTGTTCATACACTACAATTTTTTGAACCTTTCCCTAAAGCCAGTATGGGCCTATACATTTTTGATGCATGCCCTACTGTGCATCCATTCATACAAGAAAAATGCATAATATAACTAAGTGCAAACCTATCTTTTGATATTGGTAAGCATTTCACCTTTCAGGATGCGTAAAGGGTGATCACAGTGTTATTATTAAGTTTGTGGTAGATGAATTGAAAAGTTAACATGTACCTATCCTACTTAATCTCTACATAGAAAATTAGGGTTACAAGGCCCCCTCAAAACCAGTGGGTGCTCCTAGCATCCATTGCTTATATTATCTGCACCTTAATACTCCAATTTTGGTCAGTATTTTGGCTCTGTTAAATATGTATATATGCCTCTAAGAACCACTGGTGCCTTGCAACTCTGGGGTCTTAGGTTCGAATCTGACCAAGGACAACTTCTGCATGGAGTTTGTATGTCTTTGGGCTCATGCACACGACCGTGTGCTGCTGGGCCGTGCTGCGGACCTCAAATTGCAAGTGAATGGGTCCACATCTGTGGTCCGGGGTGCACACGGGGTGCACATGGCCAGTGCCCATGTATTGTGGAACCTCCTTATGCGGGACACAATACGGCCACGGCCGGGCGACAGCCATGTGCATGAGCCCTTTGTGTGGGTTTCCTCCGGATACTCCGGTTTCTTCCCAAACTCTAAAGACGTACTGATAGGGAACTGAGATTGTGAGCCCCATTGGGGACAGCTTGATGCTAATGTCTGTAAAGTGCTGCGGAATATAGTAGCGCTATATAAGTGCATAAAAGTAATAAACAAATAGGATAGATATTGTAGATCACCCCTTTAACTTCAATACATCTTTGAGGAAATATTAAAAATGGGAAAAAATAGTTACATACAATAGTTGTGCAGATATTAGAGATGAGCAAATGTATTAAAATTAGTTTCAGGTTTGATTAGTTGGAATTGATCATACGGTTCGATTTGGCTATAAATCGATTCTGTCCAAATCAAAAGTGCTTTATATGCCTGGAAAATCTCTCTCTCTCTCTATCTCTCTCTTTATTTATCTATCTCTTTATCTGTCTCTCTCTTCCTCTTTCATCCAAAATTATCCTGAATAGAGAAAATCTGATCCTGACAAATCAGAATTTTTTGGAAAATGCAGCTTCTTATCAGATAAATGTACAATAGCCTGCGAGTGTGAATTGTGATGATAGGTTTAACATAATTTCTGTATTGCTTGCTTACAGAGCAAAGTCTAGATACAGGCAGTGTAAGTGCTGACTTAGAAAGGATTGATGCCTCTATAAACCTCTGGCTTATAAAAGCAATTTTTCTGCTAAACAGAAAACAACGATAAGCAGTGCTAGTGTAGGTGAACTGGTTTCTGGAAAAAAAAAAGATTGGGATACAGCACCAGCCTTAGGCTGGGATGGCTAGAATGCATTAAAGAAATAGAAGTCTCTTTTCCCATAAGAGCGGAATAAAGAATTGTACTGTTCTATTTTGCTGGGATTTTCACCAATTCTGAAAGAACCTTTTGCCCATAATAATGTTTAGCAGGGGAAAAAAGGAAGAAATAAAAATGAGAGGGCAAAATGAAGTCAAATTTTCAGATAAATAGGAAGAAATGTTGCAGTTTTAACAATTGGATACAGAATAGTTTTGGTTTTAGCTGTTCACATCAGGATCTAATTAGCCGCCATCAGAAGTGGAAAAAGCGTAGCTCAGAGCTGTTTATTGTGGCTGAAATATTTATTTTTATTTCAACGAGTGTGTAAGTGTTTGTGTATTTTGTTAGATTTTCGGGGATGAAAAAAAAAAGTTCTTGGACTACAAACTGCAATGTAAATGTTATAATATTATTACAAGATAATTGAGCTTTTATAGTTTATACTCACTTTCAGACTTAAAATATTCTCTTCGCTAAAACGGCAGAATGTTTCAGTTCAGTGACTTTTTATAAAATGCATAGGATTGGACAATTAAAAATACAAGAGCCAAGATTTTATTTAAAGAAGATTTTACATATTTCAAGTTTTTTATTTTATTTTATTGAAATCTATATAATTGATTCTGGTTTCTTAGAAAGATACAAAAATTGGCCATTTAAAAGGTATTGAGGTCAGCTGTTGGATTGTACCCTAGTGTGTCAAAACGAACATGGTGTCAAATAGACTTTACTAATGGAGTATTGCTAATTATTGTCCATGTTTACAGGGACAAAAGAGGTAGCCTGTCATTCAGATAGACCTCCTTAAGCCATATAGAGGATCTATTGTGCAGAGGTATCTCCATACTGCAGCATCTCCTGCTGACCATATGAGCTGTTGAACAGACCACTGCATTTTCATGGGTTGTCTTCGTACCTTTGTGGTATTTCAAGTAGCTACTGTATGTAAAATAGTCAGTTCATGTTTCTATGACACACTGGTCCCTACTCACTTGGGATTATAATGATCCAGGATCTTAGGAATTATTTAGGAATGTGAACTCATAATTGCTACTTTCTGTTCACAAGCAACAAAACTTTTAACATATAGAACATTTATAGTTATGTTGACTGAACAAAAGAAAGCTCTAGGTGGATTTTTTCCAATGAGACATGTCCAAAGATCAATGGTGGAGTCTTTGAGCTTGCATTCTCCTGGAGTTTTTCATTTTTTCTACACCCTGTTTTTTTAAAACCACAAACAGGAAAAACATGGGAGGACATTTACTAATCTATTGGCATAAATAGGTTGCACATTTTGGTGTGGGCAGTGCTGAAGTTGGGCTGGGAGGCTTGGCTCATTTATCATCTTCCAAGCTGTTTTTTTGGCATAGAGAGCTGGCATAGAGTTAAAGGGGTTTTCCCATCACATACAATTGGGGCATATTGCTAGGATATGCCCCCAATGCCTTATAGGTGTGGGTCCCACCTCTGGGACCCGCACCTACACTGAGAACGGAGCCCTGAGAATTATGGAGGGCACATTGTGCATGCGCAGCTGTCCTCCATTCATTTCAATAAGACCGCTGAAAATAGCCGGGTGCTGGCTTGGCTATTTCCGTTAGCTCTATAGAATTGAATGGGAGCAGTGGCCATGCAAGCACAGTGCGCTCCCTTTCATTACTATGGGGAGAGCGCTTGGTGGTGGCTGGACCCCTATATATCTGGGGTCCTCCAGCCACCATATTCCCCGTGCAGTTCTCCGTGTAGGTGTGAGTTCCAGAGGTGGGACTCACACCTATAAGACATTGTGGGCATATCCTAGCGATATGCCCCCCTTGTCTCAGATGGGAATACCCATTTAAGCCTGATGCATGACCTTCCGGACAAAGCGCCAAAGTTATATGCCTCTAAATAACTTTGGCACTTCCTCTGGCAGCGCAGAGAGGATTGAGACCAGAGTGGAAAATGCTGGTCTTAATAAACGTCCCCCATGGTGTGTAAATTACCAAGTGGTTTTCCTATTGAAATCAAGGTGAGGTGGATTGCATGCATTCTCAGTCTGGATCTGAGAATCTGCATCAAAATCCTAAAAACCTCTATGAGCTCACCCTAATAGCTCATTCACACTGCAGAAGTAAGCCTCGAAATTTTGGTGCGGACACTGTGCCAAAATTCCAGTGGCAGCCGTGTGATGTCTGCCTCCCATTGTTTTCACTGGGGGCAGCGCTTCAGTTTGTTCACCAGCAGTTTATTGTCAGGACTGTGCCAAAAAGGGACATGTCTCTTCTTGGCGCAGTGTGTGGACTGCCACTGCTTGATGCCCAGCTGGTGTCCGCTCACGGCTTAGCTCCATTCAGTAGACCTAAGCCACAAGTGAGTCTGCGGCATCTTAAGTGAACAACTGCGGCAGAAACCGTGACCTCATTGTGAAAGTACCCTGAGAGGAAGCCATATTTTCTGTAACATTTTTAATTAAAGGTTTAAAGGTCTGTAATTGATTGTTAGCTCTAGATGGTATAGAATTTTCACAATACATTTCTATGTTTGGCAATGTTTCTGTATTTTAAAAAAAGTAATTAAACGAAAAAAAAATACTATGTAAAACACTTGGCTTATATTGTCCCTTTATACTAATGGAATTTTTTCTTACATTCTAGTCTTTAGCACAACTTAGATGTCAAACACACTGAAAACAAGCAGGTTTTTTTTTCTGTCAGATTGTAGTAAACAAAGGGAAGTTTTAATTATCTCAGCTCCATTTCCTCTGGAAAGCCAGCATTCCTCAGGAGAAGAAGGATCTCCTATTGTGCAAGAGAATGCTTGGGGGTAAAGCCAGTAAGATGCTAGTGATCATCTTAAAGAGCTGAATACAACGATAGGTAATATTTTACATAGAATCACTAAAACTGTTGGATAAAATCCATCAAAAATATTTTACGGTAAAATATACTGACGGTTCATATGTTTGGCTGTCACGTCTATTTATTTTAATTGAAAATCTAACAACAAAAAAAAGTTAAAAAAACACGCAGACACTGAAGATTTGCTAAATTGTTACCAAAACACAGAATGAAAAAAATAGTTATTTTTTTATTTGTTTATTTAATATACAGGCTAAAAAGAAAGTATTAGCTGTTGGAAAAAATACAGCCTTACTGAGACTTGGACAGGATTGCTAACCTGAGTTTTATAAAAAAAAAATCTGGATAACATGTACAGTAGATATCACAACAGCTAATTAAAAAACAAAACAAAACATTGGAACCTTTTGAGATTATCTCATGATTAATATAAGATTGAAAATCAGACATCACATAGTAAATGACAAACTCTTTCTAACAAAGCTAGAACCAGCCATATACTTCACATGGACCCGGAGCTCCTCTCATTCATTGCTCCAGTTGTTTTGCTAAATTTCTTTGAAGCTTGCAGCTTGGAGATGTATCCTTTCTTAGGGGATGTGTCCTTTCTCTGGGACATGTCCTTTAACTGGGGGCATGTTCTTTCATTCTCATGGGTGTGTCCTTTCTGCTCCAGCTGTTTCTCTGTCACTGTCAATGAGAGGGCCGGTGGCAGTTGAAGGATAGAACTGAGCATCAGTGTCCTCCTTAGTTGTGTGGACAAAAAATGAAGGAATAGAAAAAACTGTAGATGGCACTTTACAGATAGATTCTCTTGAATAACTCACTATACTAAATGGTTAATTACATCCAGTTACAATAGGATTCAGATCCAAGTGTTTAAACCATAAAGATTATATGTAACATATCTATAGCTCAGAATAATACTATAAAAGCAATTTAATTTACTTACTGTGACTTGTAAAATGTTAAGTACAACCAAAATAATCTGCATAATCTCATCCAATTTAGGAAATCACAAATATATATAATATATATATATTGTAAAAATGTCTGTTACTGAATTAATACATGGGCAATACTGGAGAACCAAGGTAGTATGAGGGCTGTGGACACCTGTGTGGCAGTGCATGGAGCTTACTCTAAATAATACATTTAGTGAGGTAAACTCTTCAAAATGACTACTTATGTTATCACCTACTTGTCTCTCCCCTTGAATTGGTCACTTATTGAAGCTCCTGTAATTAAAAATATGTTTGAGCGAACAACTGGAAGTTCGGGTTCGCCGGGTTTGGCCGAACTTCGCAACAAAGCTCGAGTACCGAACCCAAAGCCCATTGAAGTCAATGGGGACCCAAACTTTGGGGCACTAAAATGGCTGTAAAATAGTCATACGGCTAGAGGGCTGCAAAAGGAAGCAAAATATGGGTAAGAGCATGACATGTGCCCTGAAAACAAATGAGGATAAGGAAATTACGTAAAATAACATAAAATATTAAAAAAAGTAAACAAATAATGATCTAGGAACTAGGAGGCGGAGGTCAAAGTAGACTAGGAGGTTGAGGAGGTGGTGGACATGGCGGTGTAGGTGGAAGCGGTGGTGGAGGAGGAGGAAGTAGCCAACACTGTTTTGTATTTTTTTTTATTTATAAATTTTGGAAGACCCACAAAACATTGGGAAATAGCAAAGAGAATACAAAGAGAAAGTGCACTGGAGTATAACAATGGATGGGTGGGGCCAGAATACTTGTCTATTCTGCACAAGTACAGATAAGTCCTGTGGAATCCATGCCTGGTTAATTTTAATGAACGTGAGGATGTCCACATTGGCTGTGGGCAGGCGGCTGCGCTTGTCTGTGATGAGCCCCCCCGCCCCCCGCCGTGCTAAAAACACTTTTAGACAAAACACTGGCCGTAGGGCAGGCCAGCACCTCCAAGCGTAAAGGGCAAGTTCAGGCTATGTGCCCAATTTGAGGACCCAGAAGTTGAATGGAGCAGACCCATCAGTCAGTACGTGTAGACGTGTGCACACGTACTGTTCCACCATGTTGCTGAAATCCTGCCTCCTGCTAAGACATTTCATATCAGCTGGTAGTGCTGGGTGTTGTGGCCTGCTGACAAAGCTTTTCCACATTTCTGAAATGCTAACCCTCCCTTCTGAGGTGCTGGCGATGCCCCAGCTGCGTTGACGACTTCTTCCTCCTCCTCTGCCTCCTCTGCTTGTACTCGTGCATCTTCCGATCATGCTCCAGTGACGGAATTAAGGATGGCTCGTTGTCCTTGTAGCGGGGATCCAGCAGGGTGGCCACCCAGTAATCAGCACTGGTTAGAATGTGGGCAACTCGGTGGTCGTTCTGTAGGCACTGCAGCATGTAGTTGCTCATGTGTGCCAGGCTTCCCAGAGGCAATTACAAGCTTTCCTCTGTGGGAGGTGTATCGTCTGTGTCCTCTGTATCCCCCAGCCATGTGATGCCCATGAGCTGCTTTGGGTACCACACTGCTGTGAACATGGTTCCTCCTCCTCATCATCCTCCTCCTCATCCTCCAGAACTGTTTATGGCTGGACAATTGTGTACCTGGACTCTGTTGGTGCAGGAACCCACCCTCTGAGCCACTTGTGAATGACTGGCTTGATAACCATGTAAATGATCCCTCTTCCTCCTCCTCTTCCTTCTGTGCCACATACTCTTCCATCATTGCCCGAAGCGCTTTTTCAAGGAGACATAGAAGTGGGATAGTAACGCTGAGGATGGCGTCATCGGCACTGCCCATGTTGGTGGAGTACTCGAAACAGCGCAACACGGCACACATGTCCCGCATGGAGGCTCACTCGGTGGTGGTGAAGTGGTGCTGTTTTGAAGAGCGACTCACCCATGCGTGCTGCAGCTGAAACTCCACTATCGCCTGCTGCTGCTTGCACAGTCACTCCAGCATGTGCAAGGTGGAGTTCCATCTTGTGGGCATGTTGCATATGAGACGGTGAGCGAGAAGGCCAAAGTTACGCTGCAGAAGCATGATGAGATCGTCGAAAGCGCAGACAGATGGCCCACACTTTCTGCAGCAGCTCTGATATATCGGGGTAATTTTTCAGGAACCTCTGCACCACCAAATTCAGTACATGCGCCAGGCGAGGGATGTATCAAACCGGCTAGGCCCAGAGCTTCTATGAGATTTCACCCATTATCGCACACCACCAGGCTGGGCAGCACCAACCACTCATTGGTCTATTGTTCCATGCCTGTCCAAAGCTCCTGCGTGGTGTGGGTTTTTCTCCCCAAACAGATGAGTTTCAAAACAGCCTGCTGTCGTTACACCCTGGCTGTGCTGAAGTTGGTGGTGAAGGTGTTACACTGACCTGGATGAGGAGGTGGTAGAGGAGGAAGTGGAGTAGGAGAGAAAGATAAACGTCCTGCAATCCATGGTGGCAGAAGGACATGCGCCAAACTTCTATTTGCCTCAGGCTCAGCTGCCACTGCATTTAGCCAGTGTTCAGTTAGGCAAATATAACTTCCCTGACCATGCTTACTCGTACACGTATCGGTGGTTACCAGACATAATGACAGCATTTCAAAGGTTAGGAATTTTGAAATGCTGGCATTCAGCGCAAGGGATCGCGGGTGGGTAGGGGGGTACTTCCTCTTTCTCTCCAGTTTTTGGGAGATGGACAGCTGAACGCTTCCATGGGACATTGTGGAGATGCTTTGTGATGGAGGTGGTGGTGTTGCTGCCACATCCTCTGTTTCCAGGCTGGCAGGTGCCACTGTCACTCCAGAGGGGAGGAAGAGGCCGAGACTGAAGCAGAAAAGAAGCAGGAGGAGTCTGGATTCTTTTGTGGTTTTTGAGGTGTTTGCTCCACTGCAGCTCATGCTTTGCAATTAGATGCCTGGTCATGCAGGTGGTGCTCAGCTTTAGAACATTTATGCCTCGCTTCAGGCTCTGATTGCACAGCATGCAAACCACTCACGTCTTGTTATCAGCACATTGTCTGAAGAACTGCCACGCCAGAGAACTTCTTGGAGAAGGCTTTGGTGTGCGGTGGGCAGTAGCAGGCATACTGGCTAGGGGACAGCCACTCTGCTTTTGCACACTGCCCCCTTTTTTTGCTGTGTGGCTGGCGCTGTGTGACCACCACCTCTTCCTCAGAACTGCACACATCACTCACACGACCTTGATTCCATGTGGGGTCTAGGACCTCATCATCCTCCACATCATCTTCCACCCACTCTTCACCCCTGCCCTTCTTGCCGGTCTGCACATGGCAGAAAGACGCAGCAGTTGGCACCAGTGTTTCGTCATCATCAGAGATGTGCTGCGGTTGTCCTCCCATGTCCACATCCTGAAACATAAGTGGTTAGGCATCGGTGCAGTCAATCTCTTCCACTTCTGGGGCAGGGCTATGTGGATGGCCCATGGAAACCCTGCCAGCAGAGTCATCAAAAAACATAAGAGACTGCTGCATGACTTGGGGCTCAGACTGCTTGGCTGATTTTAAAGGGGTGAGGTGAAAGACAGATGCCCATGGGCTGCAGGTGCCAACTCTGCGCTTTCAGCAGGGGACCGGGTGGGAGACTATGTGAAGGAACTGAAGGCACTGTCAGCTACCCAATCCGCTACAGCCTCTACTTGTTCTGGCCTCACCATTCGTGCAATTTGGAATGTACATTAAAACTGGTTGTTGACCTTAAGAGTGTATGTGTGTTAAAAGGAACAAATGATATAACATGTTATTCTATATAATAAGCTGAAATAGGTCTTCATACTATAGCGGTAGTCTCACTATGATCTGCTTTGTAAGATTACCATCTATTGGCTGGCATGAATCTATGCTGTTAAAGGGATTTCCCATCTGAGATTAATGTAAAAATTGAAAATCAGACATCATATAGTACATGACAGTCTCGTTTAACAAAGCTCGAACTGGACCTGTACTTTGCATGTATCAAGATATCTCCCCATTCCTTATTGCAATACCTCTTCTGGATTTATATCAAGCGGTCAGCTCAGGGGATGTATTCTTTCTGTTGCAGCTTGGGATGTGTATCTTTTCTGCTAGAGCTCTCTTTATCCCAGCTCAGAAGACAGTTGAAGGATAGAACTGAGTATGTGCGTCCACCTCAGAGAAGTGGACAGATAATTAAGAAAAGAACAAACAGCAGGTGGTGCTATACACATACATTTTATTGAAAAACCCAGTGGCTATACTAAATGTTTCAATTATATGCAACTACAAAAGTATTCAGATGAGGTCATGGTTTTAAAACTGCAGAATAGTTTATATGGGACAACTCGTTTAAATGTCTATTATGTTTAGGTCCCAGCTCTGGAAAAAAATCAACATTAGGTAAAATGGGACGACTAACCAGTTTTAATTCACTGAATCTACTTGGCACTGTTTTAACAAAAAGTAGTAGCCACCTCAGCTACCAATTTATGGTATATCCTGTGGAATTGTTATAGATGCCTCAGAAAGGAATACCCCATTAAGAACAAGGTTTATGTATCACTTGAGCCGGGGGAAGGTGATCTTATTCCACTATTTATTTCATATTTATGGTTTAGTTTTTCTTTTTCTTTGCATTGTTTCCTTTGTAATACAAAGTTATGATATTGTCTCTGTAAAGCGTGCCTTCAGTACTACTTATGTTTGCGTACTTTATATGCTGTATTTATCTTTTGTAATGAATGGTAATTATGGTGTTGGGATACCAGTTATGTGTAAGTAAATAATTATTGTTCAGAAAAGCTTGATGTTAGCTTATTCTTGCTTTAATGTGACTTTTTGTTTTCATGGGTTAGCAGCTCTAGAGAGGAATTGACAATTACTCTAAGACATCTCGAATGAGGGGTGACAATGGAACGGGGAGTAAGTAACCTACTGTTCACCACCGTCACTGACTGTACACATTCTTGCTAAATGTCACTTTGTTAGATATTACCGCTGCAGAAATACCAGCTCGGCCGGTTGACACTTTTGTACTTCTAATTTGTAGCGTTGCGAATACATTAAGGTACTGTACTTGCTGATGACTGACGAGAGAAATTCAAATGGAGGCTGGGTGTCGGAATAATAGTTTGTTCGAGTAACCTTGTAGACAACAGCAGCCTATTTGTGTCTATATGGCGGGGAAAAACATTTGCAAATTAGATTCTTGCTCTGCTAATGATATTAATCTGGACAGCAGAACTAGAAACACATGTAATCTGCATTTAATTTGATAGATGCTGAAGGGATTGCGGGATAGCTTTTGATGTCAGCTTGTAACATTCTCACAGTCCAGGGTTGACAGGTTCAGAATCATCACAACCTAAAGAAAACTGCTTAAATCTTGAACTGATCTCCCTGGCTCATACAGAGAAGTATTATTCATCCATCTAGGTCTTCCTGAGAATGCTTATTCATTCTGAATTTCATACAGCATTCTCTCCGATCTCTTCAAGTAATAAAAATACTTCATATAGTTTGTCAAATCTCAACTGAACTTCTGCTGTGAATGCACTTGAAGCGAACGTCTCACTGAGACACCCTATTTTCATCTGCCATATTGGGCTAAATGGATGTCATAAAGGTTCCCCCTTTAAGAGCCAGAGGATAGAGTCGCTGCAAGATTTTATTTAATTGGGTGGCATTTCCCCTGGAGCAGCGTGGAAATTTATAGCTGACCGCAAATCGAAACATAGGTGGCATAAACTTCGTTGAAAGGGTTATATGAGATTACAAATAGAGGTCTCCATTGTGTTCCCCAATAATAGTGCCACTCTTGCCCATCAGTTGTGTCTGGTATGGCTACCCACCAAGCATGGTGGCTCAGTGATTAGCACTGTTGCCTAACCACTGGTTTGAATCTGACCAAAGGCAATGTCTGCATCGAATTTGTATGCTCTCCCTGTGTTTATGTGAATTTCCCCCAGTTGTGGTGTATTCCTCCAACACATCAAAACTGATATCTGAATTTAGGTTGTGAGCCCCCATTGGGCATGACCAATGTGAGTGGTAGCTATATCTGTACAGCACTGCAGAATATGTTGGCACTATATAAATGAAAAACCAGACCCAGTCCATGGGATATACTGGTGCTGTTTCTGGGGGAAAAAAATATTTTAAACCCCTTATGTATGTGTTTTCATTGTATACATATATGATGTAGAGAGGTTGCTGCACCCATGGCAGTTCCATATAAAAAAAATAAAAATATGTGTTCATGAGAATAAAACACCACCTGCAGTTCTTGAGTTAATAAAGGTCCATTAAGCAATTTATCTTATCCAAATCAAACAATGGTGAAGAGTGTGTAGCTGTTTTTGTTAAGACAGCCTTGTCAGCAGCTATCCATGGCAGTGAAAAAAAGGGTTTTTATTAAATGTTTTGGATTTTTTACTTGTGGTGTTTCCCCTCAAACATGATACTGTAAGTAATTGTTAGGATTTTGCCTATGCCATATGATTACAATTTCTCTACGTATAATAGAGCTGAAGAATAAATCTAAAAATCATCCACATTTCTGTTCCTCAATACACACAGTAAGGATCCGGATGTATTATTGTATTCCTACTTGAATCAAGGTGTTTTTTTCAGGTTGAATTGCTTTTTTGGATAAATAGATCTGTACAGGTTTATCTTATCTTAGTATTTCTGCAGAGATACTGTCCCCTAGAAATAGATGATGAACTGCTGTTTTAATCTGTGGAACATCATTACTGCATTTGGGTTACAGAAAAAACTAACACTAGTTCCTGTTTACAAGTGGTCGCTTCTACATATGTATATATGTGTTTGTAAAATATATGTATATATTGGAGATGAGCGAGTTTACTGAAATTCGTTTCCTTGCAAATTGGCCAAAGAATTCGATTTGAGTAGGAAACGTATCAATTCTACCTGAATCAAACGTTTACTCTCTCTTTCTCTCTTGTGAATCAGAATTTTTTGAAAAATGTGGGTTCTAATTTTGATTCTAACAAATTGATTTGTTAATTTCTAATATATAACGCCAATTAAAATGCAAATGCAAATAAATGTCATTAAAAACAGAATGCAATGATATGCAAATATCATGGACCTAGATTTTACTCTCAATAGAAAATAGAACACAGATCTTGTGAGACATTTTACCATTTCATTAAAGAACTTTTGATGACAAAACACATCTCAAAAACGTCAGGACAGGAGTAACAAAAGTAGTAAAAAACTGCTGGAGGAGCAATTAAGTTACATGACTTGGGTATAAAAAGAGCATGTAATAATTGAAGAGTCTATCAGAAGGAAGATGGGCAAAGGTTCACCAATCTGCAAAAAAAACTGCATATAAAAATTGTGGAAAAATATCAGAAAATTGAGAAGACTTTGAATATTCCACCATCTATAGTACATAATATCATCAAAAGATTCAGAGAATCTGGAAAAATCCATATGTGCAAGGGCCGAGTCTGACGGTCTATATTGGATGCTCTTAATCTTCAGGTTCTCAGGCATAGCTGCATTAAAACAGTCATGATCCTGTACTGGAAATTACTGCGTGGGCTCAGGGACACTTCAATAAATGATTGTATGTGAACTTAGGTAGCTGTGCAATCCACAAATGCAAGTTAAATCTGTATCATGCAAAGAAGAAGCCATATGTCAGCACAATCCAGAAACACCACCACCTGGGCCAAAGCTCATTTAAAATGGACTGTGGCAAAATGTAAACCTGTTCATTGGTCAGATAAATAAAAAAATGAAATCCTTTTTGGAAACCACAGGCAGCATGTTCCGTGGCTTCAAAAGGAGAGGAACCATCCAGCTCGTTAACAACACACAGTTCTAAAGTCTGAATCTCTGATGGTATAAGTACCTAAGGCAAGGGCCTCTTATACATCTGGAAAGGTGCTATCAATGCTGAACAGTATATAGAGGTTTTGGAACAACAAATGTTCCCATCCAGACAATGGCTCTTTCAGGTTAGGCCTTGTGTACTTCAGAAATACAGTGCTTAAACACATACTGCCTCCATCGCAACTGCATAACTTCATAGAAGAAGAGTTTAGGTGCTGAACTGGCCTACCTGCAATTCAGACCTTTTGGTGCATTATAAATAAAAAAACTGGCAAAGAAAATCCAGGACTGTTAGAATATTTCATCAGACAAGAATGGGACAACGTCCTCCCCAAAAAATCTAGCAATTGGTATCCTCAATTCTCAGACATTTACAAACTATTTTTAAAAGAGGAGGGATTTCTAAACAATTCTCAACATGTTCCTCCCCCAACTTTTTTGAAATGTGTTGCTGCTGCCAACAAGTTCTCAACAAGTTAAATTTTTTTCTTCAAATGGTAAAATGTCGCATTTTTGGCATCTGATATGTGTTTTATCTTCTATTGTGAACAAAATATTGGTCTGTTAGATTTTCAAATCATAACATTCTGTTTGTATTTATATTTATTTACATTTTGCATGGACTCCCAACTTTATTCGCTAAATCTGGTCATCACCTACCAGTTTTTAAGGCCTCTTTACACGGCCTGATGTAGCAAGTGATTGTCTGGGATGAAGTGTTCCTTCCCGACAATCACTTGCTCATCAGTGGAGGAGAAAGCTGCATTTACATGCAGCGATCCACTCCAAATTATGGTGAGGAGCGATCGCTAATGCCAAAGCTTGTTCTTATACAGTATCATTGTTTGCTGGTAGCAGAGTGCCATTTAGATGGCACAATCTTCTGCCGACAAATGATACTGTAGCTGTCCACAAAAACAATCTTGTTACTCGATGAATGAACACTTTGCTCTTTCATCAGATAATTTTTGGCTCCTGTGCACAGGCAAAGTATCACTAACAAGCGGTAACTATAATCTGCCCGATCGTCGGGCAGTGTGAAGGGGCCCTTTAGTTGGTTCAGAATTAGAATAATATTTTACTATCTATGGCTCTAATTTTCGGAACACTATTTGCAAAACTAATGAACTCTACTATGCAAGGCCTGAGGAGTTGAAGCATTGAAGTGAGTCCTCGTGTCAGGCACTTGTCTTTCAGTCCCTGTGATATTCACAAGATAGATAATTTTCGATGTAGTGTTTTTAATATTTCATCTTGGATGTTTTTTTGGTTCCACACATAGCTCCTTTAGGGAGGCTTTACACATAGGTTTTGTGGCAGATTTTTAAGCCATAGTCAGAAGTAGATTCATCAGCAGGAGGTTAAAGCCAATTGTCAGGAAGGAAACGTTCCTTCCTGACAGTCAGCTGCTTGTTAAGTGGAGGTGAAGCTCTGCTTTTACATTACCTCTACAGTTTGTGGATGAGCAGTTACTAATGCGATCGCTCATCCTCATAAAAGCTGCATTGTTTAAGGGCAGCAAATCACTATTTAGACAGCACAATCTGCTGCCCAGAAACAATTATTTAGGTGCCTGCACTAATTATCATTTCACCCAATGAACGAGCATTTTGCTCGTTCATTGGGTGATCCACTGCACCTTTACACAGGCAGGCTGCCGGAAACGAGCATTCGGAGTAATGTTAATTCACGATAATCTACCCAAATATATCCTTGTGTAAGTCCACCTTAAGTCTTGGCTTTATATTTTTGTTACTCTTTTCCAACCATTTTTTCTTTGGCTAAAAAACTGCATTAAAAACTGTCAGAAAAATTGCCACAAAAGCCTATGTGTGAACCCACCGTTAGAGAGTATATAGCAACACATCTGACCTAATGCCGAGGAACTGACCAAAAGGGCTTTACTTCTGTGTGAGTATAGGCATAGAGGGCCACTTATCAAATCTGCTACATCAGTTTTGTGGCATAAAAATTATGTTGCAGGTGCCATTTGGTGCATTTCGGCTACTTTTGGTGAAATTTTGCAACTTTTGAGGATCTTCGTAATTTTTAAACGTGTAATGAAAAGTTGATCAGGATTACAGATTAGAATCTCTATATGTCTCATTTATGATGTGTGATTTTTTTTCAAAAAAGTTGCATCTCCACACCAGGCAAAGCAAAGCAACTCTAGTCTAAAAAAATAGCCCCAAACACACCTACAATGATTAATTCCCCTTGTGGAAAAACTCTTTTATCAGTTTTTAAAAAATTATATTAATCACAGATTTGGTATTTTACCCCTAGGCAATGACAATAATAGTCCTACATACATGACCTTTTTTTTTTGGTGATATCAAGTTTGGGTGTAGGGCAGAAGTATTTCGGAGCTGGTTACTTTATAATCATACTAAAATTACACTTTTCCGACGAGAAAGATGTCCATGTGCTGGATTGGCTACAGCTTTACATCATTTAATGAAAATCCAATGTAAACCACAGTGTGTATTATGCACTTGTAGTTATGGTACAGTATTTTGCTGTTTGCTTTGCTAATTTATATCACTACCATCACGTTCTTTATCGTCCTCATTATTTTGACGAGGGATGGTCATTACTTTCTGGTGCATTGCTGATGATTGAATTGAACATGAGAAACAAAAACAGCCAACATAAGTTTTTTATTTTCTTGTTCCCATATTGGAAACAAGGCTCTTTAGACTAAATTACATTGAAAAGCATTTTGCTCCACCGACTTTTTCCATCAAATAAGTAGACAAAAGGAATTGTGCCGCACAGTGAGTGACATTTCGAGATAGGACGCCAACTCAGCCGAACTGTATCTCATTAAAGGGTAATTAAGTAGTCATTTTGCAGTCCGTAATCTTATGATCTCTTTACCATATTGCTGTAAATTGGCATTATATCTTCCATTTGCTATACTCTCCCCAATGTCAGGGGGAGCTAGCGGTGGATTACAGAGGGCGACAAGCTCGATCCTGCAAAAACAAATGCTTTTTATTTGTGCTTGTGATTATTGTTATTATTTTTGTTTATTTTTTACAGATTGTATCGTTTTGGGTGATAGACGTCAATAGTAAAAAAAAAATGTTAAGATTTTTCAGCTATATGAAAAAAACTGTTTATTTTTTACTTTAGATGAATCTGCTTTCTTAAACTGTGAGCACAGATTTGCTTTTTTTTTTATTATTACAGACTTCACCTTTTCAATGGCTCCTTCCAAAGCCGGTTTTAATAGAAATAGCAAGTTATAAATCATATAAGCAATTACAAAGACATTGTGGGAGTAAGGCCTGGTTTGGGCTATAGCCCCAGATGTTTCTAGGCTTCAGTAATGGCCCTGCCCAGATATTTACAGCTTAATTTCAGTGTAAGTGCACTTGTCTATAAATGGTTTCTTTTTTTCCACTTATAGTCAAGAATGACTTCATCTACAATCACAGAAAAAAAACTGTGAATAAAGACAATAATTGGCTCCTGTAAGCACACAATAAATTTTGATATTAAAACCTTCTTTTTTGCTGTGTCTTTTGCAGCCTGTTTGGGTTATTAGTCACAAAGTTATTGATTTTTTTAATCTATTTTTTATTCGTGTATCTTTTTTTCTTTAGTATAAGGCAAATAATTGTTCAGTAGTAAAAAAAAAAATGTAAAAGGAATAAACCTTGATAGCTAATTTCCTAAATAAATCACTAAAAGAAAAATACAAACCGCTTGATATCAGTGCAGGTTTTGCAATCATCACAGGTCCACTGGGAGATCATCTCATCCAGCCTTATCAGAGCTATATACTAAACAATAAATGAACTCAGCTTTTACTGAATAATAAAAAAAAACACACACAAGAATAGTGCTAGAATAATACAGATAGTAAAAAAAAGTATATTCACCTTATTTTTGTTGTATTTTATTTATTTTTATTTAATTCTTACAATTTCATTAAATTTTGTTTATCTTTTTATTCTATATTATTTAATTAGAGAATCAGTGCCATTGCAAATTTATTTTCCTTCACCCTACATCTTGTACAATTTATTTTTCTTTTCTGTATCCATAGAAAAGTCACCGGAAACGAAACTAGGAAAACCGTTATCAACAGGATATTCCTGTTGCAAAATCTATTGGCGATTATGTATATATTTTTTTTATTTAACATCTAATATCTACATATCTTATTTGACCATTCATTATTTTATAAAACCTCTTTTTTTTTTTAGCCATACGAGAAAATAAAGTTGTCTTAATATGAAAAATATATTAAGTGTAGAAGACCCATACAGTTCATAAATTCTCCAGTAGCAAGTGTTTTTTTTTTTTTTTCCATCAGGGAGACTTCCAATAAAAAAAATGATGTATTTTAGAAATAATATTGTTTAGTGGGTTGAAAAGCAGTGTCATAAAATTAGACCTTTGGTCTTCTAAAGTTACTATTTGGACAGCACCCCTGGGAGGGTAAAATGGCTGCATAAGCAAATGAAGGAGACAGTGGCACCAAGAGATACATTTGTCAGCTCAGCTATAGATATAATGTATTCCTATAGCCGTAATCCTGACGCTGTTACATCCAAATCAAATCAACATGAGGTTGTCATCTTTAAGCAAATATGTTAAGTGTTGTCTTTTGTGCTCTGGATATGAAAGAAAGGGGCCCAAGGGAGACCACATCATGCAAATGGAACAAATCCCATTTCTTCTGAGCTGTACCCCCCCCCCCCCCCTCCTTCTTCATGGCAGCTGACTGTGTTATCTTTGTGTTTCTCTCAGTGCTGACAATTCTTTCAGTGATCTAAGTTAGGGCACATTAGGAAGTGGAAGCAGCTGTCTGCGCTATACTGAGAGACGTGTTTGCTGTACTGCAAAGATGAAGGACCACGAATCCTTGACACACTCCCCCTCCCCCCCTCCCTCCTTTACTCCAACACGATCAACATTCAGACGCATACATCGTCTGCTTGGACAGTTTTTTGTTCTGACTGACAGCATCTGGCACAGGCAAATTAAAAAAAAAATAAAAATACATATTACGCCCTGCCTGGAACGTAACCGTTTTCCCCTTATTAATCCTTTGCTTTATTGAAGGGATCATTAACATTTCAATGGAGGATAAATAATTGTCAAAAAAAGCATAAGGTAACCACATACATATTATAACATTATACTGGTATCACATTACCAAATTGATTTTTTTTTTACTTGTTTTTGTTACCTGATTGAGCACTAGCATTACATTTCCATATTGTATGGTGCTATAACAATGTTGTCTGTGTCCCTAAGGTTACGCATATTTATGTCGTAAATCAATTTCGATAATGCTTAATTTAACAATTTTATTTTTACATTTTTGTTTTTTTAACATATAATATAATATTACTATTATTATTATTATTATTATTATTATTATTATTATTATTTATTTATTTATTTTAAAGCAACATTAATTCCATGGCTTTGTACATCATATAAAAATTTAAATGTGATAAACGAGAAACTATTACCAGAAGGGGAGAGGACCCTGCCAGCAAGAGCTTTGTAGTTTGTAGTTTAATTACCTGATTATTTAAAAATATTGTAGATTAGATAGCATAAATTGATGCATTTTTTTTACTTAAGTCATTCATTCCATTTCTGCTAGATTTTTATTTATTTTTTTAGAAAAAAATGGAGAAATCACAAGATTTGGTAACATTTTTACAAATTATATATACAGTTTTTTCGCAGAAATTGCATCACTTCAACTTGTCGCTATCTACATAATGAGATTTAAAAGGATAAAACACACACTAGTGAGAAAGCTTTAGCCATCTATTCAATGTAAGACTTCATTCCTGCATTCAGTCACTCCTATGTAAAAATATATTTTATAACTCGTTCTTCAGCAGTTTACTTGGATATCCACAAAGCCAGGTTATCCAGGCAGACGAGCGTGTCTGGCATTTATGTAAAAATAATAAGAGGGTTGGCTTTGGCCGTCAGATAGTGGACTTCAAGACCTAGAAATCATTCTTTCGGTAAATGTCTCCGGATCTCCCTGTTACCAGGAAATCATGGCCTGTATCAGTATTCTCATCAGGTGATATTATTTCCAGCAAAAATAACCCAGTATCTTATCTGCAAGAAAATAGCGAGAAGTTATCCAGTGCATGTAATAAACTGTATTGATTTCCTTGCCGAGAATCAAACATATAATTTAGGTGTTAAATGCAAGTCATCTGGTCAATAGAAATATGTAGTATGAGTGGTAGCGTTGTTCAGCTTGTACAAACAGGTGATGGATTATGTGGTTCTCTCTGTTGGACCACCCTCACCCCCCCCCCCTTTCCCATGGTTAACTGCCATCCTTGGAAGGATTGCTGTTGTACAGTAGTGTTGATCGTGAATATTCTAATCGTGAATTGTTATCACGAATTTTGGCACTTGGAGAATTTGCGAATATCTAGAATATAGTGCTATATCTTTGTAATTGCGAATATTCTAGATTTTTTTTCATCAGTACCCTCACTGCTTCTTACTTGTGGGCCAATGAGAAGGCTGCAATATCTTTTACTTTAGGAGTAGTGTTGATAGCGAATTTTCCGATTGCCGATTTTCGCAATCAAGAAAATAATGACTGGAGATCACGAATTCTCGAATTCGTGAATACATGATGAATATTCGCCCAAATATTCTCGAAATATCGCAAATTCGAATATTTCACCTGTTGCTCATCACTGTTGTACAGCAGTACCCCTCTGCAGTAATCAACTATGTCACTGCCCCGAGGATGGCGATACAGTTGAATTAAGTAGGGAATCTGTGGCCCCCAACCAGGTGCAAAACTACCTGAGGCTTCTAGCATTAATTAATGCTGAGAGGATCATTATGTACCTGGCCAGCAGTCTAGGCATTGGCCCTCCTGGAAATTTTACTGTAGCGTCTAGGGTCAGTCTGCCCCTGGATACTAGAGAATGAGATAAGCAAATTGCTTCATAGGAATCAATTTATCTCCTAAGACAGAGTTCTGCACCTGCAAGGGGCTGTCCCCAAAGTTGAGGACGGTCCCACAACTGCTTGATTGACAAGAAACTTCCTCATCTTTACTTTTCTTTCATTTCAGTGGATGCTAATGGTACTTCAGAGCTGAGGGTTATATTTTATATATGGATTCTTGATGAGGTGGCCTCTTAACATCATCTGAACATGCTCCGAGATCTAGTGTAAAAGTTTACAGAGGGCGGTGGCTGAGAGAGTGCCGTCTTTCTGTGCAATTTGGTAAAGCCTGTATTACACCGGCAGATTTAGTAATGCTCGTTAGAGATCATCTGGCAGTCTAATACTGCCTGATGAACAAGCAAATAGGCTTGTTCAATGGGCAATCGAATTCTTTTGACATCGTTTGCAGGCGGTAGATCGTGGTGTCTAATCACGATCTGCTGCCGGCAAACAATGATTCAATATCGGGAAGAGTGATGGCATAAAGATCGTTCCTCCCTATACTGAGGAGGAGATAGCTGCATGTAATAGCAGCGGTCTCCTTCGATAGCGAGCAGGCGATTGCCAGGAAGGAACGGTTTCCTCCCAACAGTCGCCTGTTAAATCGGGTTGTCTAATACAGAAGACAGTTAATAATAATTATACAGAGACAGTTAAGTGCACTCACTAGACAATTGCCTCTTGTTCCAGTGATTGTTGGGGTCCCAATAGTTATATCATGACATTGCAGCCCTATTTTGTACGGAGCTGTAAAAGGGCTTCTGCACAGGTACATACAGCTTCTACTGTACGTCCACGTGGCTGTGACTTTATATTGAGGTTTTTCTGTTGGATTCTTTACAAATCTTACAGTATAAAAATATTAAATGCACCAACTGACTTAATATGTACTGAGGTATTCTCCCGTAGAAGCAATGCTTGCACTGTACAGAACAGCGGTACTAAAGGAGTCGTACAGGCACAGCACAAGGGCTTTTCTATGTGTATGAGCCCTTATTCTGTAAATAGGGTATTGGTGGAAAAACCTGTATTTTTTTTTATTACCAGTGTGCCACATCCCATCAAATGGTCTCCAAGAAATATTTACTATTACCATTAAAGGGGATATCCCATGATTAGTGTAAAAAACGAAATTCAGCTGTCATATAGTACATAACAATCCCATTCTAACAAGGCCAGAACCAGCACTATACCTCACATGGGTCCAGAGATCTTCCCATTCATTTTACCAATTGCTCTGCTAGATTTTTTCCAGCTGGCAGCTCAGAAGGGAGATATCCTTTCTGCTACTGCTCTCTCTGTCACACTTAAGGGGGGTTTCCTTTATGCTGCAGCGCTCTGTCACAGTTCAGGGGATATGTCCTTTCTGCTGCATCTCTTTATTTCACAGTTGGGGGGGTTATCCTTTCAGCTGCAGCTCTTTCCCTCACCTGAACTGCCTGCCAGGTCCGGAATCCAGATCCAGATCCGGATGCGGAACCGGCTGACAAATGCATTGAAACACCTGATCCGTCTCTCCGGTGTCATCTGGAAATCACATTTTTAAAGGTCTGCGCATGCGCAGATCAGGAAATCAGATCCGGTTTTCCAGAACACTTGGTACCGGATCCGGCATCAATACATTTCAATGGAAATTAGTGCCGGCAGTCTGGCAAGTGTTCCTGAATTTTTTGCCGGAGAAAATACCGTAAAGGGACTGAACTGAAGACATCCTGATGCATACTGAACGGAATGATTTCTATTCAGAATGCATTAGGATAAAACTGAAGCGTTTTTTTTCCGGTATTGAGCCCCTATCACAGAACTCAATACCGGAAAACTTTAACGCTAGTGTGAAAGTACCCTAAGAACTTATTTAGTACGTAAACTCAAAAGCAATATTGGGCTGCTTGAGACATGGAAAGTCTGTCCTGTTCTGTAAGCGAGCCTGAAATAAAGGAAAAAATTTCAACTATCCCTTATCATATTTGTAATTTTTTTCTCTGATAAATATCATGCGTGTGCTTTGAGAGGGTTAGAGCCTGCAATTCCCTAGTGCAAAAGCCAAGGTTTATCAGTAATGCGTTTAATCTGGACTTTTGTGCAATCCAGGAGCGTCCATAGATCTGCTCCAATAATTACCATACCCCAAGTGGCATGGGGAGAGACATTTGCCTAAAAACCTGATGTCTTCATTACACAGTTTACGTTTTAATTAGAAACCTGGATATTACTGGTTCGCTCAGACAATTATACTTAAAAGGATTTCGTTGGGATTCAATAAATTCTAAAGTGAAGACAGACATCTGTTTTGCATAGTGAAAAAGACACGTGGGAGTAGCTTATAAAAAGGGAAGAGCTCAAGATGCAAGACGAGAAGCTTCTCTTCTGCATTTTATTAATGAACTGTCACTTAGAAAACCCAGTGCAGTACCGCTCAAACCCAACAGGTGGTGAAAAGAGGCTTTTTTTCAATATACTTATTGCATATATTTGTGCACTTTTCAAGAGCCAGAATTGTATTTTTAAAATGTGGATACATTTGCAGTTTGAATGCATATCTACAAAGAAGTCACATTTTGCATTTGCTAAAGCAGATTTTTTGGGCCCAAAACTACAGAAGAGCAGCTCTGTGAAAAAGATATATTATGCATTACGTAGCCTATTGATAAAGGTCGGTCTATGGTTTACCTCTTGGCGTATAGCCTACAGACTCTTGTCAAATATTCTGTAGCCTGTTTGTAGGCTGGAGGGAATTTTATTTCCCCGGGGCTTGCCTGCTTTAGCTTTGGTTTTCTCCTGCTTGCAGCAAAACCAGTTGTTCCAGTCTTAGGGAACCACAAAATTACATTTTGCAACAATTAATCGAACTTAGAGAATATACTAGTATCTCCAGGACTATTCGTCATAGTGAAGTTCTGGCCATAAAAAATGGGGTTTCCGGGACCATTCTTTTTATAGGTTGTCTGAGGGAAAAGCCATCAATATTACAGTCAAGAAAACCAAGTGTTCTGTTTCCAGGTTTTAGTGGACGCCAAATGCTGGCCACTTGGCCATCCAAGGGTATCTAAACTTTTGCTGAAACTGCAAGCAGGGCTTCTCAGAGAGTTTGGCTTTCATTGGCTCTGCTTGCCTTTTCCAACGTGAGGAGTAGGAATCCTAATGGATCCAGTAAACTTTCTACGGATCCATACTCCACACTGTGGAAAAGAAGAGCAGAGTCAAAGAAAGGTGAAGGTGCAGAGTGGTTTGAGAAGTGCTGCTGCTCTTTTATGGTTTCAGTAAAGGTTTAGGTCTCCATAAGTTACCAGCACCTGATGTGCCATCCATGACTTGCATACACTCTTAATGGAGTTGTCCGTTAATTCCATATGGTGTAAAAAAAAAAAAAAATTTCCCGCCTCTCCGATTCCAATGTTTCCCAGTCACTCGATAATCCCTGCTTCCTAATCCCTCTTGACACTCAGGAAATGACTGCTGAGACCATCACAGATTGAGGCAGGTCACTGCTTTGGGCCATGGTTGGCTGAGTGGTCTTTTTTCTATGTGTTGAAGAAGAGAACAGGGGGAAACATCAGGAGAGGAGCACTGGGAGACTGGACAGCAATGGCACTACTAATGGTGTATTTGTTGGAGATGCTTTAATAGTAATTGTTGCTTAGGCACCCATGAGGGGTGAGGAGATGGGATTTGTGCCTATTTTGTATTTTCCATTGTTGACTGAGGTGGAGAGTTTTGTTTTTTGCAGACCCAATATACTTTGGAGCTTTTTCGGAGGGCTATCGGCTAATATCCGAGATTCTCATAAGAAGGAGCGATAGCAAGGCAGTGACGGCAGAAGAAAGTTAGGAACTACACAGGCTGTATAGGTTTACATTAATATGGAGTCTATACAGGTGAAATGGTGAAATTCACTAGGCTATTACCATGGTAATATGTATATGGAACTAATACTCACTAATACTAATAAGGCCTCATGTACATGACCGTATTTTGTACATACTCATTTTTCACGGATCACACACTGACTCATTAATTTCTATGGGTCCGTAAAAAAGACCATCCGTGTGTCTGTTCTGCTAGTGGAATGAACATGTCCTATTCTTGTACTTATTGCAGAAAAGAATAGCCATTTCTTTAATGGGCATGACAAAACTGCAGATTGCACATGGAAGGCATTCATATTTTGCCGATCCCTGATTTGCGGACCTCAATATGGACACAGTCGTGTACATATGGCCTAATAGAGATCCCCTATTATCTCATGAATTCAACACCATCCGTACTTGTTTACGTGACATATATATGTATATGGTGGATCACCTGCTCAGAAAGTCTATTAGAGAGGGAGGAGAGCCACTAAGTCATTGATCAGTAACCTCAGGCACTCCAGCTGTTCTGAAACTACAACCCCCCAGAATTCTCTTTTCACTTCTATAGGAGTCACAAGAATAGCCGAATAAGAGTGCATGCTGGGAGTTGTCGTTTAACAGCAGCTGGAGTGCTGAAGGTTGCTGAACCCAGCTCTTTTTCTATATCGCCCTCATATTACATGGTCCCCATGGCTAGGTATACTATATTTGACCTGCAGGGGAAGTCTGATGCTCATCAAAACTGCAGCACATATGGCCAGGGGCTTCATTGACTTTTTGTGCCTTTCACAATGGTGTTTTTGAGCTGTACAGTTCCTTTTAACTTGCCTGTGACTGATCCATATATGTAGATCACTTGTTAAATCCACACTCATGTCTATTTTCCATGTAGCTAAATATTAAGTTAAAGGTCACGATTTGTAGGAAAGCCATCCATCTAGAGAAACGGTAAAGATAGCTGTGATTGCTATCAGGCAGAGAAAGGCAATGGCAATTAAGCTGTTTGATTCTGATAATGATTAAATAAAGCCTCTTGTATAGGCTTTAATTGATGTGAATGATCGACCTACAAAAGACTTGTCGTTGACCTGCCTCTCCTGTCTACACCGCAATACTGTAAATGAATACAATGTTGTCATTTTTCGTCCAACCTCAGTAAACCTTCCCTGCTTGCATCTCTTTGCCTTCTGTCTATTTTAAGCCTTTGTTAATTTGGATAGTTTGCAGAGGCTATTTACTAATGGCACCTTGATGTAGCTATATGAAGAAGATAAAAAACAGCTATAAGAACATGATAAAAAGGACTTTGAGTTGCTCAGAGTCTACCTGTCAGCGTGACTGTGCTGCAACTACTCCCAGTAGAGATGGCTCAATGGCAGCAGAGGTGCCAGTCAGCGGCCACTCCTGAGTCAGCAGCATGTCGACTGCTTGAACTGCGCGACAGTCACTCATTCAGCCTCTGCCTCCCGGGGGGCAACCGTCCTCCACTTCACTGTGACCCATCTGTCTACTGTGCTCAAGATCTTGAAATGCGCCACATTGGTGTGCAAATTCAAATCCCAATTCCTACAAGCAGAACTCAGATTCAAGATAATGAGTTGGAGATACAAAGGGTCAATGCACTTTTGATCTACTGTGTGAACCTATAACACAGACTCGCTTGTGCATTAATTTCCATAGTTTTGTATTTTTTTTAAATATCTTACCATGAACATAATAATATAACGTGGGTCTATTACGATGACCTTACAAAAGCAGCAGTTTTACCAAAAGTGTATTATTGAGCATAGCCTGATAAAAGTCTGTGTTTCTGTGTCACCCCCTGCATCTACTTACTTACACACCTAGGTGGACTGATTTAAATATACATATTCATTTTTTTTTTTTTTATTGAGCATTACAGTTTTTTTTTCTTCAGGTTTCTCTAATGTTCCTCTATTGTTCTGAACTAATAATATGCAAAGGTGTTTTTATACTTTTGTGTACCTAAATTTTATATTTATTTTTCTAAATTGTATTTATTTATTAATAGAATTTATAGGATATAATGTTACAATTTGTATCATAGTCCTGGTGCAAAGAGGTAAAATTCTGTTCGTTGCAACTGGTACCATTTACTAGACGAGGCGAAATGTTGTGACTGGGCTTCTGTAAATCAGTAAATCAGGCCCTGGACAAGTAGGGGATGCAAGCTCAGAAGCATTGCGGATAAGAATAGGCTATAGCCTATAGCGTATGTTGGTATTCAGGATCATTGCAAGATATATATATCAACTTTTTGTTAAATTTCTAATTCAGCCTGATGTAGACAGCTCATCTGATTTTCACTAGTGTTTCAGAAATCTCACCATTAACTCTGTCATGCCCATAAGGACTTGGTTTGTATATCATATGTATATACAGTAGTAGATATTGTTACTATGGCGGTGGCCACTGTTATCATATGAACACACGTGCCAGGTTCCTGTGTGTGAATCAGGGCTTCTATTGATTGTACCTCTGTCTTCAGCACTGCTAAGGTTAATATTTTCCTGCTCTGTGAACTGCCGCCTGACTGTGTCCACTTGCTATTCAGCTGATCTTATATATACCTGGCTATTTCCTTCAGTCCTGGCCTGTGCAATTGGTCTTTACAGATCTTGCTAGGTCTCCCTAGCTAGCTAAAACCTGTAAAAGAGCTATTTCCATTTGTCTGTCTGATTCCTGGTTCCTACCTGTTCACCGTTCTAATCCTGTGCCACCTGCCCTGACCTTTGTATTGTTTCTCAGATTTTCACATACTCTGCCAGCACTAACCTTGGCCTGTTTCCTGACTACGAGTATTACAGTCCCACACAACTTTGTTTTTGATCCCCATGCGTGATCAGCCAACCACACTGGAGCTATTCCAGGAGGAAGTGACCTGATGACTTCCCAGCAGCGAAGTCCAGATCCCTGCATAGCAGTTAAAGGGTTAAGACTGTCAGGATAACCTCCTCATGTCAGGCCCAAAGTTAAACCTGTTGATAGGTACAGTGGTTCCACTACCATTGCCCATAACAGATATAATGCAATTCACACTTACAATTTGAAATTTGTTGGGACTGTCAGCATACAGTACTGTATCTCTGTTCCAATAAACTCTATGATATACTTCCTTTGTGTTTAATTTATTTTTATCCATATTTTATTGTCATTGATTTTTTACATATTCTTTTCCCATATGGTAAGGTTTCTTGTTGTTCGTGACTGGAGAACCAGGTAGTACACACTTTGTAAACCGCTGTTAGTGTTGAGCAAATTGAAGTATCCGAAGTGGACTTCGATCTGAATTTCAGTAAAAATTCCTCACACTTCGTGGTAATGAATCAACTTTTCCTAAAATGGTGTCTGAATGCAAAAAAAATTATGCTCATATCATCCACTTCATTGCGGAGAGACTGTCCTCTCCCGTCTTGATTGAAGAAAACCCGCCATAGGACCTGCGTCGAGCGTAATCACTGATGACGTCACCGTGCGAGCCCAGCGTGATTACGTGATGATATCATCACGCGTGCCGCAGGTCCTTTGGCGGGTTGCCTAGACTAGATACCTAGATACATTATAGCAAACTCCAAGATATGGGAAGTATTAGGTCTCTATAGGTTTTCAATCTTAATTTAGATATCTTTATTAATGCAGATATCTTATTAAAGGGTTTATGTCACTAGAAATCGGCCTCCTAAGCTGTCTGACATAAGCTATGGGCTAATGTCAGACTAACCTAATACTGTAAATGAAATTCCTCTCTGACCTGTTATTACTGTAAAAAATGATCTTATGTGATATGCAAATTAGGCTCTAGGCGCAGGGAGGGCGTTGTCCCCACATGCGGCCACGCCCATCTTCTTTAGATTGACCCTGTCTTCATTGCGAAATACTGCGCCTGTGCCGTCTGCTTCTGTATTCGGCGCAGGCGCAGTAAGTGAAGATCGCTCGCCTGCTGCCTGCTTCCTCACTGCACCTGCGCAGAATATGTCACAATGCTTCCCTGAAGAGAAGACAGCGCAGGCCCAGTGAGGAAGGAGGCAGCAGACGAGCGTCCTTCACTCACTGCGCCTGCAACAAATACAGAAGCGATTTTCACGGATGGAGGAGACCAACGACAATCAATCAACTGTAGCAGGGCGTGGAATGAGGTAGGAGAACGGAGCCTCTAGCAGCAGGAACATTGCCCCCCCTGCTGCTAGAGCCTCATTTGCATATTATAAAAGTTAGTTTTTATGAACAACGGTGCCACAGAGGGACATGAGACTTATATGGTAATGTTAAGCTGACATTAGCACATAGCTAATGTCAGCCAGTTTAAGACCCATTTTTCAAGTGACAGAAACCCTTTAAGGGTAAAGAACATTTTGTACATATTTTTTTCTGGTTTACACTATATATATATATATATATATACATATTGCAGAACTATGAATTAAAAATATTTGCTTGTGATGGAGTTAACAAAGCTGGAAAGGTTTTGGAACCCTAAAGGTACTTTAGGCATCAGTGTTGTGTGCTGAACTTTTTTGCAATAGTTGCGAATGTTCTAATATCTGAAATTGTGTCACCAGAATCCACAGAGAAGGTTTATGCCTGGTTATTAATTTACAGTTCGTGATCAATAATGGCTTAATGATTACACATTGGCTGTCACTGTGTCTGTTTACTGTGATTGCAGAGATATCCTTCATGGAAACTGGTGATGATAATAGCCGGTATCTGCATGCATGGTGTATCTTAAAGACGACCTGCCACCTCTTCTGACATGTCTGTTTTAGTATATCATTGGTATTCCACATTTAGGCTACATGCACACGACAGTTGTTTTTTTGCTGTCCGCAAATCGCGGATCCATCTTCCTTTATTTTCACATCCACATCCGTTCTGTGTATCCGCAAATTTTGTAGGTTGTGTTTCCGTCTGTCTTCCGTTTTTTTTTGCGGATCCGTTTCTTAAAGTACCTGTACAAGTGCCCTGGTTTCCAAGCGACCATCCGCAAAAAAAACAGATGCGGATGACAAACGGATGGCTTCCGTTGGTCATCCGCATTTTTTGCGGACCCATTGACTTCTATGGGTCCGCAAACCGTTTTTTGCAGACAAGAATAGAACATGCCATATTTTTTTTGCGGACGTGAAATGCGGGCAGCGGACACGGACAGGCAATGGAAGAGGCTTTCGCATTTTTATGGATCCATGGAAAAGAATGGGAAACCATCGGATCCGCAAAAAACAAACAAACGGAGGCCTCAAAAAAACACTGCCGTGTGCATGTAGCTTAAATGACCATTTTGGAAAATCTATTATTATGACTTTATGTTGTGTTGTTCTTAGTAAGTGTACAGCTGGGTGTTACAATTGGAGATTGGTCCGTCAAAAATTGACACTGGCCAATCAGTGGTGTCACTGTCAGATTATACAGAGACACCCCAACCCCACTGGTAACACCCAGTTGTACCTTTTTTTATAAATGTTTATCAGGAATAATAGAGGGACAATACATTATAGAATTATATGAAAACTTGCTCCAGATTTGTTATTGCAAGTTGTTACTAAAGCAGACATGAGAAGTGAGAGGCATGTGTTAAAGGTGAATTGAATATCAAGATGCACCTTATTCCAATAGATAAAAGCCATAGCATAAGGCCTTCAAAAATTCAGGATTTCTTCATTTTAAATTTCTTGAGATTAGCACCATTGTGAGTCTGAAACATGCAGATCTGTTCTGACATTAGCCATCTTAGATGTTGGCCAAAAGCTTAGACCTGTGTCACACGGCAGTTCTTTAGGTCCAGCATTGCCGGATATTACTGGAATGCTGCCAGCCACATTGACTATAATGTTGTCCGGTGGAGATCTGACAGCTACCTCTTAAATGTGTCGGAATTCCATCAGACAAATAATGCCGCACACAGTTGTTGTCTGGTCGAATCCCAGCATATTTGCCGGCATATTTGCAGCACTTGGTAATGTCTGGCAATGCCAAATCCAGATAGCTCTGGCAGGCTTTTCCTTGGCCTTCTGGAATCCCTGCGACAAGTGTGAAAAGGGCCTTAATTGGTCAACAACTATTCTTCTTGAACTGTCCGGAAATAAATGCACACTTGGCTCAGATGAGCATGCATGTGTTTTAAAGGGAAAGCAGAAATAATCTGCTGCCCTATACATTTGGCAATGGCTTATCTCCCATGAGGACACAGAATCAGGTATGTTGAACTCCAATGTGTCCAACATCTGTTATTCAGTGAGAGTCAGAACAAGTCCATGGATATTAGATGGTCAATCAGTCCCAGGAAGTCAGCAGATTTGGCCCAAATTCATCTAATATGTATGTTTGTTTACATCTAGATCATGGTTTCCACAATGAATGCAGTGATGGATCCTTTTCATGAGCAAGTACCTGGTGGATCCTGTTGACTTATAATGGGGTCTGTCAAGTTCCACCAAAGGGTCTTTCACAATAAGGGAAAAGTAGCACCAAATGCAACACTATTTTCCTGAAAATTATGGAAACTGTGACTGTACATTTAAAATGTAACATAGTAACATAGTATATAAGACCGAAAAAAGACATTTGTCCATCCAGTTCGGCCTGTTTCCTACAAGTTGATCCAGAGGAAGGCAAAAAATCCCTGTGAGGCAGAAGCCAATTTTCCCCACCTAAGAGGAAAAAAATTCCTTCCCGACTCCAATCAGGCAATCAGAATAACTCCCTGGATCAACGACCCCTCTCTAGTAGCTATAGCCTGTAATATTATTACACTCCAGAAATAAATCCAGTCCCCTCTTGAATTCCTTTATTGTACTCACCATCACCACCTCCTCAGGCAGAGAGTTCCATAGTCTCACTGCTCTTACAGTGAAGAATCCTTTTCTATGTTTGTGTACAAACCTTCTTTCCTCCAGACGCAGAGGATGTCCCCTCGTCACAGTCACAGTCCTGGGGATAAATAGATGATGGGACAGATCTCTGTACTGACCCCTGATATATTTATACATAGTTATTAGATCTCCCCTCAGTCTTCTTTTTTCTAAAGTGAATAACCCTAATTTTGATAACCTTTCAGGGTACTGTAATCCATCCATTCCAGTTATTACTTGCTTATGTGACTTACTTACAGTTGCCCTCCTCTGAACCCTCTCCAGCTCTGCTATGTCTGTCTTGTTCACAGGAGCTAAGAACTGTACACAGTACTCCATGTGTGGTCTGACTAGTGATTTGTGGTAGGACTATGTTCTCATCACGGGCATCTATGCCCCTTTTGATGCAACCCATTGTCTTATTGGCCTTGGCAGTAGCTGCCTGACACTGTTTTTTGCAGCTTAATTTGCTGTTTATTAAAATTCATAGATCCTTTTCCATGTCAGTGTTACCGAGTGTTTTACCATTTAATATGTACGGGTGACTTGCATTATTCCTTCCCATGTGCATAACTTTACATTTGTCAGTGTTAAACCTCATCTGCCATTTTTCTGCCCAAGCATCCAATCTATCCAGATCCCTCTGTAGCAGAAAACTGTCCTCTTCAGTGTTAATTACTTTACACAGTTTAGTGTCATCTGCAAAAATAGATATTTTACTGTGCAGGCCTTCTAAATGTGTCTTCGATGTAGATGTGAACAGGGCCTTATTATACAAAATGCCCAATAGTTCTGAAAGTGGAGATAGTTGAAAGCCAAATATTACAGATTATCAAACATATGAAAATTTATGAACTTGCTAAATGAAAAAAAAAAAAAACTGATGGAAGGAAGCTTAAATTAAAATACTAAAACGAAATTTGCTTAATCTTTCTTTACTCGTTCTTTGCCGAATTACCATTACCAATTCCTGGATTAACTAATGCTGAAATGTTGCTGAGTACAGTGAAGTCTCTCACTAGACCACCTCTGTGAGAAGTCCACCCTCATCGAGACCAGACTTTTCTGATAAATATCACCGATAATCACTGAATTTTACAAAAAAATTTGCTTTGTGACGAATGACTTCATCACAAAGAGCATTTCTTTGTAAGTAGTAGGCGCAATGACAGGGAGTGGTTCTGCTCCCCATCATTGTACCCCTCAGATGCCGCATTCATAGCTGGTCTGACATTAATATTTCAGTGTAAAATAAAAAAAAATGAAGTAAAATCCTACTGATCTCATCCATTTGATCACGACGAGCTGGCCACCGCTCTCATGATTGGAGATCTAGCGTGAAATCTTGTGTGGCCCATGATGGCGCCATCACATCTACCGGTGTAGTTATGTCATACGTCACCGCGCACAAGATTTAGCGTGAGATTTTCGAACAAGATGGCTTGTGATCAAGTGGATGAGGAAAGTAGGATTTTTTAGATTTTTACCGCCATTCAGGGAAAATCGATTTGCTACCACGAAGCATGAGGAAATTAGAACTTTCCCTGAAATTCAGATCGAAGTCCACTTTGGTGCCATACTTCACGCAATGCATTCTCCTGCCACCCACAGACTGCCGTCTTCATCAGGGCCGGTTTTAGACAAAATGTGGCCCTGGGCAAAATTAAAAGTCTTGTATTAATGGGCTGACAACACAGTCACATTCTGTCGATTCCGTAAATGAAAACTAATATGTGAACATGTGTGTTCCCTCCATTCTCCAGGTAAGTACAATTACAGTGATACTACATTTATGTAGTTTTTCCTGTGTTTTAAAAGCTTGGGAAAACATTTTTCTTTGCATCACCATATTCTGACCCCCCAAAACTTTTTTTTATAGTCTACAAAGTCTACATAGTCTACAAAGCTGTGAGAGGGTTCATTTTTTGAGGGACTATCTGTAGTTTTTATTGATACCATCTTGGGGTGTGTATGACCTTTTGATCTGTTTTTATATATTTTTTTGGAGGAGGTGATTTTTTTTCATTATTTTCATTCACCAAATGGGTTAAATTCATTTATATTTAAACTTTACGGGGTGTTTTGGGACTTTATGGCTATGATATTTATTTTTTGCTTGTTTTTAATATGTAGATAGGGAGTGATTTGAATTTTTACATATTTTATTAAACTTTATACTCATATTAAGTTTCTTTACAGGACCTGAACATGTGACCATTTGATCGCTTCTCCACTATACTGCAATGAATTACCATTGCAGTCTATGGGGGTGCAGTGCTCCCATGGTTAACCCCTCAGATGCTGTGGTCAACTGCAACCATGGCATGTAAGTGGTTAAATGTCCTGGTGTCTACAAGTGTGAAACAACAGAAACTCAGCAGCTATGGTGCCTGTTCAGCTTTTGACCGAGCACCATGGGTTAAATGGACCTGAAAGTACTGCTTACTGGGGAGCAAAATATATAGTATATAGATATACAATATATAGATAGATATGAGAGATAGATAGATACCGTATTTTTCGCTTTCTAAGATGCCCCTGATGATAAGACACATCTAGGTTTTAAAGGAGGAAAATAAGAAAAAAATATTTTGAACCAAAAGGTGTGCTATAAAATTTAATAAAATAACAGAAAAATATTTCACACTGTTATGGGGGATCTATTGCTTACACACTGTTATGGAGGGAATCTGGGAATGACGTACTGTTATCAGGGGGATCTCTGAATGACACTGTTATGGGGGATCTGTGGAGGACACACTGTTATGGGGGACCTGTGGAGGCCACACTGTTATGGGGGACCTGTGGATGATACTGTAATGTGGGATCTGTTGATAACATACTGTTATGGAGGGGATCTATAGATGAAAGGGGCTATGAGTAACAGCCCCTTCATATCCTGGCTGTAACTCACCTAGGAACTTGAGGTGAAGACTGTCCACGGGACAGCACAACATTCAGGGATGACAGAAGGCCTCCCTTCTTCCTTTCTAATAGGAGCAGCGCACATAGCTGGCCAGGAGTAAGCTGATTGGTGGATGCGGTGGAGCAGCAGTTCACGCCAGCAATCTCCACCAGTCGGCAGTTCAGAGGAAAACGAGAATGGCTCTCCTCTCTTCTCCTCTCCTCTGGAATTGACCCTGGGTGCGGGCTGGTGGCATTCAGTTTCACTGAATGCTTCACTTCCGCCACCGCCTGCCCCGCACTACAGCATGCGTCACTGTCGCCTGCCCCGCACTACAGAATACCTGACTGCCGCCGCCGCCCACCCTGCCTCACACTACAGCATGCCTCACTGTCCCTGCCACCCACCCTGCGCTACAGCATGCCTCACTGTCCCTGCCACCCACCCTGCGCTACAGCATCCCTCACTGTCCCTGCCACCCGCCCTGCACTACAGCATGCCTCACTGTCCCTGCCACCCACCCTGCGCTACAGCATCCCTCACTGTCCCTGCCACCCACCCTGGACTACAGCATGCCTCACTGCTGCAGCCCACCCTGCCTCACACTACAGCATTCTTCAATGCCCCTGCCATCCACCCTGCGCTACAGCATGCCTCACTGTCCCTGCCGCCCACCCCGGACTACAGCATTCCTCACTGCTGCAGCCCACCCTGCCTCACACTACAGCATGCCCTGAGGCCCGTGCCACCCACCCTGCACTACAGCATGCCTCACTGTCCCTGCCACCCGCCCTGCACTACATCATGCCTCACTGCCTCCACCCACACAGCCTCACACTACAGCATGCCTCACTGTCCCTGCCACCCGCCCTGCACTACATCATGCCTCACTGCCTCCACCCACACAGCCTCACACTACAGCATGCCTCACTGTCCCCCCCCCCCTATTTTGGGGGGAAAAAGTGTGTCTTATAAAGCAAAAAATATGGTAGATAGATAGATATGAGATATAGAATAGATAGATAGATGAGATTATATACATAGATGATAGATATGAGAGAGAGAGATAAAGAGATAGATAGATAGATAGATAGATAGATAGATAGATAGATAGATAGATACAGACTGGCAGGCAGATAGATGGACACACCTACACCCAGCATATATACAGTTACACATACTGTACATTTGCTTAGTACATATAGATCTACTTGGGGATGTCAGTCTCTCCACATAACTTTGCTGTTATCCAGGTCTGGGAGAACTGAGACAAGTGCTGCAGATAGCAGACTGTGGTGCTGTGTGGGGGAGAGGTGCCAGCAATCTTCTGCATTCTACTGCACCAGGCAGTGGGTCCCCTGTTCTATCACCCCTGAGAGATTGTTCCATGTTGGAATTGCCCAGAGGAGGGGCCCACCATCAGCACTGCAGCATCAGTGACAGAGAGCAGTGGAGAAGAAATGAAGTTCAAGAGAGCTAAAAAGCAGAAAGCGCCCCCTACACTTTGCAAGTACCATGCGCCCTGTACTACCTCACAGTATAGCAGCGTAGCGGCCGGCCTAAAAGACAGGAGGAGCTCCTGAGTCCCGGCTCCCTTGCTCCTGCATGATAAATTAGCTGCCCGCCACACTGCAGTTTAAAATTCAGTTGTTCAATTGTCTGCCCGCTCGCTTCCAGAGACGTTCAGTTGAACAACAGCCCTGAAGAAGGGGGCCCTGGGCAATTGCCCAGTTTGCACCCCCTAACACTGGCCCTGGTCTTCATGTTGGCGATTATGCTGCTCACTGCACTGAAAATTCCTGCTAGTTAACTTCAAAGCAGTATACAAGTCTTACTAAATGTTTCCATTATGTGGTGGAGAAGGGACTCATACTAGACTGGGGCTCTCGAATAATGGACTGCTCAATACTCCTGGAACCCTTAATATGGCCCTGATTCAGTGTTATTTTAGATCTCCAAATTGCTCCGAAAAGTGGTCTTCACTTGGGTGGTCTTCATCAGTATACATAACAAACGAAGGAACTGATGAGGGGCAATCACTCCAAAACAGCTGTCTGCACATGAGGTGCTGGCTTACTCAATATCTGAGTCATATCTTGAGGCCTATTTAAAGGGTCGAACATTGACTTATAGGATAGCTACCTTATATCTGGTGGCATCAGAAGCAGAGCTTGTTAAGAGCTCATTTGCATCACTTTCTTTAGAAAATTCCAGAGGAGCATGTATGGCCTATAAGTCTCCTCATGCCGAAAGAACAGGAAACCTGGTCTAGATATGGGGGTGATCTTATGAAAGAGGTGGTCTTCTAGAGAGGTTTCACTTACAGATAAACAAATTTCTTAAAACTTATCAAAAATTCTCCCAAATCAAATCTCAAGAAATCCTGATTCTAACGAATAATAAATTTTTTAAAAATTTAGGTTGAATTTTGATTTGAATAATGAATTTGCTCATCTCTGTTTCACTGTATCCATATTGATCCCTTGTTGTAGTCAACATCTGACAGAATCTTACTTCTCTTTAGCACTTATAGCACCTACTACATACACATCCATAATGTTCATACTAGGACTCATTAGAGCATGCTAATTAACATCATTAGGTTTCCAGTATTAGATTTGAAGGGTAACTAGATTACATTGGGTCTTTGCATTGTCCAGCTGCACCTATGTGGGTAGCCATGCAAATGCACTGCAAACCTGGATGCGGTTTGCTGTTTCTCTTGCATGAAAATGCACTGGTGATGGACCTGTAAAGAAGCAATGTATGTGCCTGAGATTACTACTTGGTTAGAAATTCAGTTTGTTTGCTGTGACAGTGAAGTAGAAAACACCACTTTTCTTTTGTCTGTGGTGTTAATGTGCAATTAACTCAGGCGCTACCATAACCTTGATAATGTTCCCTGTCTTTTTCCAGACCGTACAATGTTTTTCCTTTGTAATAATATACGGTATAGCAAAACCCTTGAAGCAAAACAAAGCAATCGTTTCATTTTATCACCTCAGCGAAAAGTATCAGGTGGTCATCTGGCCCTCATCGACGGCTAAAATTATCCACATTGTTGTGCTTAAAATCTTCCATTTGCTATCATCCAGCTCATGTAAAGCCAGCAGTAACATTTGGAATACAGGACAATATATCTAATGTGACCAAATCTCCATTTTTTTATTATTTTTGTTTATATTTTTTTGCTTAATCAATGTTCTATATTTTTTACATTTAATTTAGCATTTTTTAAATATTTTTTTTCCTGCTCTTTGACATTTTTCCTATATTTCATTCACTTATTTGATTATATTGGGTCTAATTATAAATCTCCTGTCAGTAACTGTTTACAAGGAAATTAGTAAAAATTATGACCCCAGATTTAAGAAATTAAATATGAGCATTAAATTGGGTTCTTGCTTTTATATTATTTATTTTTTCCTCCTTGACGCTGCTGTAGGATCTCCTATTTATCTCAGCGTCGGGCATTTATCATTACACACAAACAGACAAAATGTAATTTGTACCTGTCTTAATGAAAAATGTTAAATATGCCCTTATCGCTCCAGCCGTTCAGCCACTGTTTATTTAGCTTGTCTCTACATCACCTTCTAATATCTTGAAAGACAAAGGCACATCCTCTCATAATTCCACAGTGCTATCTTTTGGGGAAGGTAGTCTTAAGCTTGGATCATTTTAAACCTTTAATGGGTAGATTATTTCTTTTTGCGACATGGCATATAAATTGTGAATAATATTTTTAAATAAAAGGGATTATCCCATAAATCATTTCCATCCCAAGGTCCTAAAAAGCTGTTAATTGCTGTTTCAAAGTACTTTAAATTTTGTTTCCATAAATTGGTGGTGTTCAGGCCAGAATTAGTCTCCTTCCCCCACTGGCAGCTGACAATATGATTCCTTCTTACATCCCTTGTAGAAAAAGTCTTCTCATCTATACTGTTATGATATTACAGAGGCTCTGCATCTTTTTTACAAGGAGGACAGTGAACAAGAAATACAGAGACCTGGTTGGGGGAGAGTAATTAAGCATGTGTGTCCACCAACACTCAGCTTATACAGTAGGTGTACATGCACATTGATATACACATTAAACGCTTGCACCATACATATACAGTATAAGCGGCTCTTATTTAGTGTCACAGGTGAGGTTTCAAGTGAAAAACATTATAGAAGGCCAAATGTGGGCAGGAGTTGCCTTCTTGAGGCTTCTGCATAGGAATTGTCTGAGATTAGAAAAAATTGGCGCATAGGCAGGGGATAGTGTAAAATAAAAAAAAATAAGCATTTCTGAATGAGTTGCCCACTGCCCTAGCACTGCCATTCCAGATGTCTCTGCCAGTCCATGTTTATAGGACTTCAAGCACTGACACAGCATCGACAACACGTGACCACTGCAGCCAATTACTTGCCTAAACAGTGACCCTTTTAAGCCAGTGACTAACCACAGTGGTCACATGTCGGTGTGACCGTTAATAAGGTCCAGAATGTTAGTGCAATTCAACAGGTAAGTAAAGTTAATTGTGTAGTCTTTATACTTCCTCTACCCATGGCACTTTTTTCCGAATTAGAAAAACCTTATAACTATCCTATGAAAATTGGACAATCATAAGAACAGAGGCCCCGGACTTACCATGACAGTGGAGTGCTTGTACACATACGTTACCACTGCTCCATTCTCATGGGGCAATTCAGGATCTCCATTATCATGATCAATGGGTGCTTATTTAGGGTAGATAAATTGGTAGATAAATATGGTGCCTCCTTAGTCCATAGACAGAGATATAAGGGTCAAGATGGTGCTTTCTTAAATTAGGTGGATCCTCTGTCAGTCTGTGCGCCTCAACAGAAACAGCTCAGAGCTGCCATAAATTTCTTAACTCATTTGCACCAGAAAACAAAATTGTCCAAACTGTTGGGCACACCCCTCTCCTGTCCTTGCCATTTTGGAAAAGTGGTGAGGCCAGCGTAAAAAGAGGGACTCGCAACTTTTTTTTTCAAAAAGTTGCATGTAAAGTCACACACCTTGCGACTTTTAAAAGCCACTTCTGTCACAAGGGAGATGATAACTCTCCCTCATAGTGTTATCCCTTAGTCTATGGTCAACATATTTTGGATCCATATACAATACAGATCTGCATTGCTAAAAGCTGTTTGAGGCCTTAGTATTTGGGTCATCATGTAGAGGTGACCTGGAGACATACATGTGATGTACACTATTTGCCCAACTGTGGAGTCTGTGAATCCAATCGTTGGGTCCTTCACCACTTGTGAAAATAGCGAAGTGTGGTCCTCCATTGCCTCAGCTGCAAATTTGATCTCGAATCTAATTATGTTGTCTCAAATCATTGGATGTCCGCCAACGATGCTTTAAAGGGTATGTCCACCATTATACAAATTTTATTAATTATTTTAATCTAAATAGGTTCATAATTATGTGAAGACTACTTTGATAACATATCTTCGAAGGTGTCAAAGCTATGTTTTTTTAATTCTCTACATAGAAATGAAATTAAAAGGATTATGTGGTTACCGCAAGAAACTACTGGGACAATAGTTGTAAATGGGATAAAATAAAAAAGCATCATTACTCACCTTGCAAATCTAGCACTGGTGCTCTAGTTCTCCCATTAGGCTTTAGATATCCAACTGCATCATTGAAGTCACATAGGCAACATGTGGCAGCTACAGCCAGTCACTGTCCTCAAAGGTACACTAATGAGACCAGTGATCGCCTGCAGCAGTGATGTTTTTTCATGTGATGTCAGTGCTGCAGTCAGGTAAACAAAGCCTAATCAATAGAACCAAAACCATGCTGATGGATCTACTAGGTGAGCAGTGAAATGTTCTTTCTTGTAACCCATTTCCCCTATTGTTAAGTTTATTGCTGAAAGCCGAAAACCCCTTTGAATGATAGAATACTCCCTTCAGTAACCCCAGGCGGAGCTTAGAAGCTTATTTCATTAAACGGCAGTATTCAATAAGCCCCACTACTGTTTGCTGTGGGAAGCCAGAATCTGACCATATTTCCATGCAAAGGATTTGGATCTCTTGTCAGAAAAGTAGAGCTCCCATCAAAATAAACATCTATTAAGATGTTTATTTTGCAAAGAATAATGACCGGGATCTACAAATATGTCTGGACCAAATACCTGTCTAAAACGTTTGGCAAATTTGAACAATTTGGTGCATTTATGGTTTCTACACTTTTTTTTCTGCCATGTTCCACATGGGACGTAGCTTCACAGGAAAGATGCAGGGCTTAAGAGGTGCCACAATTCTGGCATTAAAATCGGTCTCAAAGTAAGCCAACCAATAGTATAGAGTCAGGGAAAAGTGCTTATCCCTGCACCAGATATTCGATCCAGCCTGAGCCTCTGTGATGAATCTAGTGCAGGTCTAGACAGCTGGTCTAAGCTTACACCATCTACAGGCTTAGTAAATCTGGGCCATGGTGCCAAAAAACAACATGGAGCCAGATTTACTAATCCTAAATAGGACATAAACTTAGACAGACTGCCTACACCTGCACTAGATTTATCACAGGTGCCCAGGCTGGATGATAAATCTGGTGCAGAGATAGACATTTTTCTCTGACTCTATACCCCAGAAAGGCCCTGCCCTTTTCCCACAAAGTCACAACCCTCTCTGCTAAGCCCTGCTTTCTTCTTGAGCATGTCAAAAAATGTGTTGACACCTTAGATGCTCCAAATCCCACCAATTTGCACCACTTTTTTAGGCGGATTTTTGGTGCAGACACATTAGTAAATGTGGGCCAAGGCCTTAAAAAATGAAACTGAAATGGGAACCAAAAGTAAGATTTTCCAGAACAGGAAAATCAGTGATTACCAAAGTATAGATAACGCTACTTACAGGAAAATGGGAATTGTTGATCAACAGCTTAGTGCATCTGCTTGTCTTTTCTTATAAAGCCAGAACAATAACCAGCCATTGAAAGCACAGAGCATGAAAATAGTATTGCGGTATAGTAGAGGGTATAAAGCTCCATTTTCCACACTATCATTCTTGTTCTGTTATTCATTCTGCGTCTTGTAGAAGCTTCTCTTTGTTCATGTTCCCAGGGAAATGAGGAAAGCGCATTAATAGCTGAAGTCTTTTTTGCCAGCCTCGGAGTGTTATTACTGTGATCCCTTCCAGACATAAACACTTTTTTTTTTTTGTTAAAACAAAATTCACATTTATAATAGAAATTATAAAAGGATTGTCTTTTTTCCTTACTTTTTCCTTTTCTTTTTTTTTTTTTAACGATAATGAGTTCTCTTCAGGAACTGCAGGTGACATGAAACACAAATGAGCTCTAAGTGGAAGGATTTAAAGTCCCGCTAAAGCATTTAATTTCTTGAGGATGGAAGTTCAGTTCAAGGTTATACTGTTATTGTGCTACTAGCATCTACTTCTCTTATTCCTATGTGGCTGCTGGCTACCCGGCACAAAAGACCGTCATTTTTATCTAATATGGAGGGTGGTATTAATCATTGCAGTATTTTCCTGAATAAAGCTTTTCATCAAATTCATGGTTTCACTGCTCTTGACAATAATAGGGTGTTTAATTACTCAATAAGAACACTTTATAGATTGCATTTTTCTTCATTGCTGTACAAATGGTATTGATTTTTTTTTTCTCTTCGATGTAACATGAAGCTAAATAAAACACAATTAGGATTCACTTGCTGGTTCTCTAAAGTACATCTGTTAAAGGAACTGGGACCTTGAAGATGAATGGCTGGCCTGATTTCAGATTTTAAGGATAGCAACGTTTGTGATTGTTAAACAAAAAAAAAAAAAAAAAGCTTTCAAGGTAAGCAAACTTCGCTTGTAGCCAATGTGTTTGCTACCTGTATTCAGCGTTTTGCAAAGGTTCTAACAGGGGCAAACGTTGAACGAGGGAAGGAATGTCTTATGTTTGCTTATATACACAATGCCTTGGATTAACTGGAGGATCCCATTGTAAATGAGGTTTATTGTACTCGTGTAGGATCCCACTTTCGCTACTGTGATATTTTAACAGTTTTACTGAGTAAATACATTTCTGTCATCTTAAATTTGTAGAGCTGGAAAGAGATAGATGTGCAGTACTTCAGACCTGGTGGTGCTACAATTCTATATAGTTATGTATTATATTGTTATATATTTTGTATGTTTTGGACGTTTGTTCCAGTTAAGGAAGTGGATAGCAATGGTTGACAAGGAACAGGGCTAACCACCCTGTTCCTCCTCTCTTGGTAGGAATGGGCTGGTCCTGCTTTTTGCCAGTAGGGGAAGTTCCTGTTGAGCTACAGATTGGAGAAGAAGCACACTGCTGAGCTCCTGCTCCTATTGAGTATTCTTCAAAGAGAATTACAGCTAAAGGTATAGAGTCTCAAATAATTGTGAACAGCTACAACCAGCATTAGAGACACTGCTGTGAGTTGAGAGACTACGGCTAAGACACCCAGAACATAACTAGGCCAGTAGAACATAAGTGCTAAGATTGCAGCCATTCAAAATGCCTCCATATTCCACTACTGGTGACAGAGAATTGCATTTGAAATCAGCTGCTATTGAATGCACCTGACTTTCCATGTTGCACTTAGTAAAAAGAGACTTTTATACGTTATGGCCTCATACTTCAATATTGTATTTCCACTGCACCAATCCCCAGGGAGCAATGGCCTTAGGCAGTACACAGTGACAACACATCATCAGGGGCACTACCACTGCCATCCTCTGCACCAGCTCCCCCGGGCTGGCTTCACATGGGTTCATGTTTTATTAACTATTATCCTAAAATATTGAATTTGTGATGAAAAATATTGATACACCGGTAATACTTATGGAGCTAAAAATACCCCAAAATAATTCATTAATGCCAATTCCTTGTATGTTTGTTCACTTGAGTACGAAAGACATCCCCTTAAATATGTCAGCTTACCAGGCACTCAGCTAGATCTTTGGTGGACAGGCAAATGGAAGTACAGTAAGTGCACTAGGTAACAGTATGCAACATCTTAATTTCATCACATGCACAGTTCCCAAAAACACTAACAGTGGCACTATTTAATGTTTCTACCATGTAGAAAATGGGGTGGTGAAGTAAAAAAAAGGGCAATGAACCACTATACAGGAGGTTTTCTGACATAATTTTAAAAATTCTCAAGGTAGAAATCAGGCTTATAAAAGAAAGACAAAGCTTGACTCACCTGCTAAAGGTCTCTCCATGTCAGCACAGTCAGTTTGGTCTCCAGGACTTCTGTTCCCAGTTGGACTGGGGGTAATGATGTCACATTAATCATTCATGTGACCGCTCAGACAATAATTGACATCAGAAGTCAGTTGCATGCACATCATCAATTCAGATGAATAGGATTGAGTGAATTAAAGTGTCCAAAGTGGACTTTGATACGAATTCCAGGGAAAATTCGATTCACCATGAAGCCGAATTTCTTCGTGGCAACAAATCAATTTTCCCTGGTATGGCAGTAAAAGCCAAAAAAAATACATACTCACCTCATTTATTTGAGCGCAAAATCTCGTGCACGGTGAGTATATGTCACCACGGCGGCCAGCTGGCTGTAGCAGTCTCTTCGCCATCAAATAGATAAAGTGAGTATTTTTTAACTGATTAACCACTGAAAGCCCTCATTTTTTATCTCAAATGTCATGATCACCAATGAATTGGGCATCTGAGGGGTTCAATGAGGGGGGCAGTGCAATAGCTGTTCCCCGTCATTTCGCCCTTTACTTACAAAGAAATTCGCTTCATGACAAAGTAATTAGTCAAAAAGCAATTTTTTTTTTAAATTCAGCAAAGCAGCCAAATTGAATTTTTGAAAACTTCACTCATCTCTACCGATGAAGATGGGAATCCCCAGGGACCAGAGACACTTTTAACTGGTGAGTTAAGTTTTTTTTTCTTTTATGAGCCTGTTTGCACCCATGAGGATTTTAAAAAGTGTCTGACAACCCCTTTAAGTAATGTGTTAAAAAGTTGGTAGTGACTTTGGCATATCAGGAACACAGCTCATGATACCAGTACACATGAATAAAAAGACTAGATATTGATTCTTAAACAGACCCGGTGTTGCAAGATTCTCAAGTTCTCAAGCAGAGACATTATTTGATTTGTGAAATGTTTGCTTAGAAGTAGAATCCATAATTTCAAATACCAGCTAGACTACAGAATTTCTGTAACTGGAGACAATCTACTGTTTTATACAGTATCTTCTAGTGAGGATGTATGTAGGTTAGTGGTAGCCCATGCTATAGGGCTCCTAGAGTTATGGGGGACTGTTTAAGATTGGACTTGTCATCATTGTAAGGTATGTTGAGAACTTGCACAGTAGCGGCAGACTGGGAGCTTAAAATGGCCCTGGAAAAAATCTGAAAGTGGCCCCATGTTGGGCCAAGTCCAAATTGACAGAAGGTGGGGTAAAAGAGGTAGATGTCAGCAATATCTGACAATACAGAATGAAATACCACAGTGCAGCACGAAATACTACTTCCCCTCACTGTAGTATTCCACTGTATCACTGTCCTGAGGATGGCAATATGTTTGAATTCAGTAGAGAACCTATGGGCACTAACCAGGGGCATAAGTGCCCAATGTTTCTAGCATGAATAAATGTTGAGAGCATCAGATCAGCTGCCATGATAAGATCTTAGCAGAGATGAGCAAATTTCCCACCAAAATTTTATGGTTCGATTTGCCAAATTGGCCAAAAAAAATTTTGGGGAACAAATTGATTCTTTCGGAAACAAAAGTATTTTGAATGTGTGTCTCTCTCTCTCTCTCTCTCGCTCTCTCTCTCTTTTCTCTATTCCTTTCTTTCTCTATTTCTCTCTTTCTTTCTCCAAATTGAATCCTGGAAATTCTGATGAATCATAAACTGTATATATTTTTAATTCTGGTCAAATTTCATTTCTAGACTTTTTCTTAAGTCATAAAAATTGGATGGGGGCCCCAGGAACATCTATCCCAAGGGTGGTGTCAAGCAGCACCTGAAAGGGACCTTATTCATATGCTTGCTTTGAAGCCCCCTGTCATTTGAGTATGCCACTGCTTGTCGGCATATAGAAAAATGACCCTTTATAGAAGTTCAAAAGTACTGCTGTCATTTGTCAAAACATTATATTTATAGTATTTATACAATGAGGCTGATTTATTAAGAGAAATGCATAGGAAGAATGTGGAAATCATAGTGCCTACATCACAATAATAGCTGGTATCTTTATATCATGATAATACAGTTGAAAAAGTCAAGCAGAGGCTTTTTTTCCTGGCTTACTGATGTTGATTGCCATCATATACAATAACAATTTCTCTTGTTCACTGCTTATTTCTTTTTACTTTAGTGTACCAGTGGGTACCATTTTTCAAAGTGCACATCGACTGTGTTGAAAAGCATGTGAAATGGCGATTGCAGCCTAAGGAAGAGTAATAACCATAGATCTTGTGCTTTCTCAGGAACTAGACCATCCCATGCACTGGGTACAAGAGTATATAGTTATTTCTGTAAATCTAAATGACCTAATCATTGCAACTAGGGATTATTAAAGGAATTTTACGGGACTTAGATATAAGAATAGGTCATCAATATTAGATGTTTGTGGGTCCAAAACCCAGCATATCTACCGTTTAGATGTTTTAGGCAGCTGTGGCACCCAAAACTATACATTGCACAGAGCTGGAAGCAGAAGGTTCCATACACTGTGCAGTGGTTGTGCTGGGGAATGTCAGGTTGAGCTGCAGTAAATTCAGATTTTTGGGGACATGGTTTCCAGAATCAAGTAAAGGAGACCTCTTTGGATTTGTCTTATCTAGCTAGATGGTAGAGGTGTAGCTATAGTGTGTGTTGAAGTAGCAATCACATTTGGAATCTAATGCTTTAGGTTACATAAGAAGGTACTAATACTATAAATATAACATGGTTGGTAGGCCAGTCATGCCTCTGATGGATGGGATAGCTGTAACGATGTACATATTTGAGGTCCATGGTGGAGACATAAGCAAAAAATAGGCATAGTTCTTAGGTTTAAAGAAGTCTAGGCTTATCCTGCACTAGAGACTAGATAGCAATGTAATGGAGTTTAAGCAATATACAGGATCAGCATGGACCCATTGTCCGATTTGCATCATTATTTTGCACAAACAGATATTTATTGAGAACATGTCTCTTAAATTTCCTTACAGATATTATACTGTGCATTTGGATTAATGTGTGATTGTTATGCAAAAAATATTCTTTACCAATACTGCATTCAGGATTGTTTGTATTAGTACCTTCACTCACATATATTGCTCATAACTTCATGCTTAAATACAACCTACGATGTCAATCATGAACGAATCCACTTGTGTAGTCCAAATTACAAATTAGAAACTCAGAGATAGCTACAGACATATCCCACAAGAAACACTGCACGATAAGAAAAAGAATATCAGGATGGCCTGGCCTACTTATTGTGAAGTGCATTCGCTGTCATTTGCATATTATCATTTAAGTATACTCATCTTCTTAGGAGGCTTTAGGATCCTAATTTTCGTTATCACATTTTTTAAGACGTAAAAGTATTATTTAGTCTAGAGATATTTCATGAATAAACGAGTTCCCATAATTAAGAATCACAATATTGCACTAAGTTAAACATAGACAGTTATTTTCCAGGAGGTCAATTACAGGATTTAAGTAGGAACAATTATGAAAATGTTGATAAGCTTTTCTTGAAAACTGGCGGTAGTCATTTGGATCTAAAGCTGACCATACGATAAATGTCAATAGTCCGTCCGTGAGATTGTGGGAAAAAAAACACTAGAGGTGAATGAAGTTCTCTAGTGTAAAGGAAAGCTGGCGTAGTCACCCATAGCAAACAATCAGATGATGAACAATTGTGAACATTATGTTTTTAAACAATGGTAAGCCAAAATTAGCAAAATTGGCTGTTTTAGCTGATTTTGTCTCATGTGTATGGGTGCCAGGATTACTATGGTTATTAGCACATATGCTCATGTAGTTGCTTACCCTATGCACATCTTCCCCATTTATTTTCTATTTTTTTTATTTTGACTCTCTGGGCCTATTTTCCTGTATTTAGCACTTCCAGTAGCCAAACCCATAATGCACTTCTCCTTTCTTTGTCATGGACATAATTTCACAGGAAATCTGAAAGAGCTGCATGTACATGGTCATGTGACCACGGTCTAGAACAGAGGATAGAAGCAATAAAGATAAGAGAAAGACAATGCAACATGACAACTACATTCATAAATGATTATTTTAATGGATCTTGATGCACACGAGGAAACCCCTTTAAGGTTATTTTCACACCAGCATCAAGTCCTAAATTCAGCTTTGATGGATCCTATCCAACAATATGTAAGATTTCTATTGTGCTTCCTGTATTTCTGAGAGCAAGTCTTGTGCTCAAAACCTGCCAAAACCCCTGATGGAAATAGCATAACACTAGCATGAACAGAGTTCAAACAGTAAAATATATTACTTAGTTACATTTTATTATTAATACTCACATGTAGAAATGGGCAATTGGATCCGGCAAATGTGTTCATTTGTGTAGCTGATACATGCCAGTGGGTGAATTTATTGGCTAACTATTTACTTCTATGCGGCAACTGTAAATCGCAACATATAAGAACCGTGAGAGTCCGTGGAAACCCAAGAAAAGTTGTATGGGCCCATGCTAGAAATCATATTACTTTTGGATTTATTTTATGTATAGTCATCTGGAAAATGGAAGAAACAGATTTGCGGTCCAAGTTTGATTGCTTGCCATACAAAGGAGCATTGCCTCTATGAGAGGTTGCATATGCCACCAGCAAGCCTTACTAATATACAGTGTCTTACTATTTGTAATAAATAAGATAGGATTCACACATGTAACCCACTTGCAATTATTCCAATTGTTTTATTAAGCCGTGTTTGAGAAAGTGAATTAACGATTAAACCTCACTTTTCCATTGACAACTAATGATTTACAGTATCGTGTCAAATTAACTTTTTTCCCCCATTCATACCATGAAGATCGCTTTCAATTTAGCAATTTTCGTGAGTCTTTAGATTGTGGTTGTCCATGGATCATCTGTAGTTAAGAATGTAAAAAGTCAAGGACTTTCTGCATTAAAATAAATCACTAGGAATGTAAAAAATCATGAGCGGTTATTGAAGAACATAGTGCTTGACTGCACTCAAGCTTGTATTCCTGTATAAAAGGCTTTACAGATTGTGAAGGGTTTTTTAATACAGGACATTTTACAGACAATTGTTTTTTCCCCCATATGAGAATGTAAGAACCTGGGAATCATGTATCCATGAGATGTATTTTAATTTATTATAAGGAGATGCTACCAGGAAAAAAACTGACAAAAATAAATAAAAATAAAAAACATTTCCATCTTTGTAGGGTTTCCCAGGAGGAAAAATGAGTGTTCAATATCAATCCTTGAGACGCCATTGGCTGTGAACCATTTGTCCATGAAGATGCCACTGTAGAACTGTTGCAAATCTATAAAACGTTCAGCTACAGGACATCACACCTATGCGGGGAAGTGTGCCATGGACATATACGGGTCACACATTAAATTAAAAACATGAAAAATGTCCAGCACCTTGTTGCCAAAAAAAGGAGTCTCTTTATTGAAAGCCACTAAAACTGCAAGCAGATAAGGCTGAAACATTCTGATTTATTTTGAGCCAATGCAAGCTGTTAATCATAGTGTCAGAATTTTTGCCGTATCTGCATGTGTTTTTAGAAGATATTAATAAAAACTCCTTTTGTGGTAACAAAAAGTGGTAATGGATGTCTCTCAAGTTTTTGCAAATCAGCTCTACCATACACTAAATTTAGAAAATAATTTTTGGGAACCTGGTACACTAGGCAATCCTTTTCTTCTCTTTCTTTAGGTTATTGTCCCTAGGGGGCTTAGAGTCTAGTCATGTTTTTGCTTTGAGATCCTGCCCTGCATTTGTCCTGCATACCGTGTTAGCGGGTAGGATAAAGCTGAAGCTAAAGTTTCCCTTTCCCATTGTAAATGTGCTGGTATAGATAATTGTATAGCAAACCTAAACATCAATTTCTTGATGTACTTTTTGCCTCAAAGGATTATGCATACTAAATCACTTGCAAACAGGGTATTCCCATCCATAAATATCCTATAGGTGCAGGTTCCACCTCTCAATAAATGGGGCCCTGGCTTGTGCTATCGGGAATGCAGAGATGGCTGCATGTGTGGCTTTTTACATTCAAGTCTACGGGACTGTTGAAAATTAGTTGAGTGAGCGCACTTAGCTATTTTTGTAACTCTTATAGGTGAATACAGAGAAAGGTGGACCTCCGTCTGTATCCTATAGATATGCCTTAAATGTCCACATGAGAAATGTCCCTTTAAGAAGCTACAGTACAAGGCTATGACTTCCATGGCAGTAGACATAGCAGCTGAAAAGGTCTGCCTCCGATATTAGGAGTGAAAATGAGGTACATTAATCTATTGCAGGAAGAATAAAGATACCTTACAAAGTTATAAGACTATATAGGTAAAGTAATAAAATATTCAATGGACTGAGGGTGTGGCTGAATTCTTTCTATGAGACCCTATGAGTACATGTTATATTGTATAAATGTCTTTGACTTTGCAAAATGCCCCTAGCTTGAGGAACATGTCTAAGAATGTTCATGTCAGTACTTAGCTGCCATTCTTCTTGATAGGGATCTAACTGCTGGTCTTGATGATCCATACAACAATTCTTAACTGTGTAAATCCATTTGTAAAGTTGTATACCGTCCATTATAAAGACCACATTCTGTTTGAAACTGTTCTTTCAGTAGCTGTGACAAAGTAGAATAAAACACTGATAAATGTCTAAATGATAATGAGGTACTTGGATCTCAGTCATTTTTTTCTGGCCTCCTGTGTTATGCCAGTAAGATTATGGATATTTAATTGTCGTTATGGAGTAAAGTATATACTGCCACTGCTAATCTTTTTCTTAATTTGACAGTCATATATTTTATTTTAATGGTAGTGGTAGTAATAAAGTTATAATGAGAATAAAGCCAAAAGGAATAAGAGAACTTGGAAAAATATTATAAAATTGAAGTAAATATCAAGTGAGGTGCTATTGTTGTTGGGACTAATATTCAAAGTTTGGCTAGAATTAATTTGGTGAAATTGGAACATTCTAAAATTAAAGCAGTATTTCCATTTCATACATTGCTGGCTTATTGCTAGGCTATTCCATCAATGTCAGATAGGTGCAGGCCCCACCTCTGGAACCCTTTCCTATCTCCAGAATGGGCCCCACGAGGTGGAGGAGAGGATACTGCGCATGCACTGTGTGCACTCTATTCATAGCTTTGGGAGTTCCGAAGATAGCTGTGCTAACAAATTAAGAGACAAGGTCCATGATGGTGAAGACCAGCTTTTTCTTTTGTAGATGGTTTCAGGAGGAAACTGGACAGCACATGCAATCTACCTGCAGTTTTTGTATTGATGGATCATTTATCATTTCAAGTTGTTTTTGTGTCAGTTTTAAGTCTGTCTTTGCTTTGTGTGCCTGCACCAAATGTATGAACTGGTGCACTTTAATAATATAGGTGGCATGAGTGCAATGTGGTTTGGTGTAAAAGTAGACCAGGGGCTTGCGAGGTTTTCAAAAGTTGCACATAGTAAATGACCTATAATCCAGGTCAAATCCCACTTTTAGCTTTTAAACACTGAAAAGTGGTGAGGATCACAAAATGTCGCAAATTTGACAAAATGTTTTGATAAATGTCCCACTAGATCATTATGCTGGGTTCATATTAGCATTAAGCCTGTTTTGGCGTAAATGCCGGCTGTCGGCTGGGCAAAAACCTTTGCATGCAGCAGTATTTATCCAGCTAAAAGCCTGAATTTATGCCATAAAGTGGCCAGATCCCTGTAGTGTCCTATTTAGGGACAGACTTGGACCTTAAAGTGGCCCTGGAAAAAAATACTAAAAGTGGCCCTGTTTTGTAGTCGGGTCCAAATTGATGCAAGGCAGGGCCAGCAATACCATATTGTGGAACATTATACCACCCCAACAGAGACAAATACCACAGTCCATCACAAAATACTGCCGCCAGCACAAAATACATCCTCAAAAATGTTCACTGACTGGAGAGCCCACATGGGCCCCTGGGCATAGGCCCACCGGGAGATTTCCCTGTAAGGTTTATGGCCAATCCGCCCCTGATCCCATTGTAGTCAGGGGGAGTGGGTGATTCCCAGTATTATCCAGCTATGCTGGATATGATGAGCTCCAATAGGTTTTTCTTTTGCCTGCTGGATCTCATAATGCTACTGTGAATGTAGCATTACTCAACAGATCCTGCGCCATTGCTCTGGTTTTCCCTGCAGGGCTCTGTTTACCTGCCTACAACAGTGCTGGCACATCAACATGTGACCACTGCCGCCAGTCACTGATTGTTTTTAGCCATGACATGTTGTCTACATGATGTCATCACAGCAGTGTAGGATCTGTCAAGCGAGTAAGGATCTATTTTGTATTGTAGGTGGATTATGTGTTTTTCAGTTTCCTCCTGAAACTGGACAACCCTTTTAACCCAAACAATTGTGTCAAGCTAAAACTGCTTTATGTTACGCCAATTTGAGTTCCTATCGTGAAACTATACATGGTCTACACTGGATCCATGGTTTTCTTATAAACAGTAGAGAGAATAATTCCTGGAAGAAATTTGTAGATTCATTTCAGTAAATATGTTTCAAGCCATATATCATCCAAAATGTATTTTTGGCTTCCCAGTATATCTCACACCAATAAATCTTGGGGCAGCCGCATAATAATACAGACATTTTCTGGAATAATTGTTTACTGCTTGTAAATGTCTTGGCCGTTATTATTTCCACTGTTCTTTTCCCCCGACAGAGCCGCGGATTGACTGTTGACAATATTTTTTTTATAATTGGAGATGCAGTAAACACATCTATAATTGTTAACATCTCACATCGCCAGGAATATGGTATACCTTATTAGCAGCTCAGCAGCGCAAAAGGCGACCACAATTGTTTCCGCTGTACAGTACTTCAGAACTATTGACCTGTTTTGACTGCGAGGTTTCGGAGTGTGTTAATTGCACTATTTGTAAATGCTTATGGCAAATGTCTGGGTCTTTTATGGCTTTTTACATAAAAAACAAAGATCAATCGCAGATTGGTTGATGTAAACTCTAAAGATCTATTGATTCTTAATGGTTGCCACAGCTCAATCACCGTTAACTGGATGTGATCCTGGGATAAGCGATTCAGGGAGATTGGACTTTAACAGTTTTACGCATTGATATATTGCAGCAAAATCTCTGGCCATTAGCTACTTTAATGCTAGTGTTTTCATGATTGTAAATTTGTCGTTTATCCCCTTTTTGCATTTTGAAATTAACTCTCCAAGTTGTAAAGGGATTTTAAAGAGGAGCTTTCACCAAAAATGCAGTGAAATCTGCCAGCAGCATGTTAATGAGCTGAGCAGATTGATATAAAGTATTGTGGGAAAAGATTCACCTGTAATTTCACCTGAAACCTGTAATTTATACATTTATATCTCAGTTTTTTTTTCACTTCCTGTGAACAGCTATCGGTACAGTATATGAACTAGACAGATACCGGCATTCATTGCCGGATCCTATTGATTATAATGGGATCCAGTGGGGATCTGGCCACATTCCGGGGAAATTCCGGCTTTCGAGTGGACAAAACCTGTTGCTGGTAAAGTTGAGTGACAAAAAAATCTGTGTGATTTGTCTGCAACTTGCAGCCTGCCAGAGTTCACTGGATTTGGACTAGCCAGATACTGACGTTCATTACCGGACCCTATTGACTATAATGGGATCCAGTAGGAATCTGGCCACATTCTGGGGAAATTACGGCTTTCGAGTGGACAAAATCTGTTGCTGGTAAACTCTGGCAGGCTGTACACTGCCAGAACAGCCTGAAGGATCTGTTTAACACAATTGTAAACCTACCCTAATAGGCATTAGTGATGAGCAGCATAGGCAATATTCGTTGTCGTGATATTTCGTGAATTTTTGGCCTTATATTCACCATAAATTTGCAAATTCAAAAATTTGTGATCTCCAGTCATTATTTCAGCTACACTATATCACTATCTAACCTACACTGACTATCTCCCACTAACTATCTGTATTATATATATATGAGCTAACTAACTAACTATCTAATATAATTGAATAAGGATCCAGATGACACAGCTAAGCACAGAGCACAGCAATCACACCGTTGTTTCTCTCAGAACTGCACATATTGCTAATTCGTGAATATTTAGAATATAGTGCTTGCAAATAGTGTTGATCGCGAATATTCTAATCGTAAATTTATCGTGAGTTTATCTCGAGTATCGGCACTTACCAACATCCCTAGCAACCAACAGGAAAGTTGGCTACCCCTTAGTGTTGATCGCGGATATTCTAATCGCAAATTTTTATTGCGAATATATTACATAATGACTGGAGATCACAAATTCTCGAATTTGCAAATTTATGGAGAATATTCTGCCAAAAATTCACGAAATATTGTGAATTGGAATATTGCCTATGCCGCTCATCACTAGTAGGCAACTTTCCTAATGGTTGCTAGGGATGCTGCTAAGCTCAGACAAAGACATTTCAGCCTTCTCATTAGCCCACAAGCAAGAAGCAGTGAGGGTACTGATGAAAACAAATCTAGAATATTCGAGATTATGAAGATATAGTAGTATATTCTCAATATTTGCAAATTCTCGAAGTGCCGATATTTGCAATAACAATTTGTGATTAGAACATTTGTGATCAACAATAATAGGCATCAGTATGTCTCAAGGGTTTGTATGTTCTCCATATGTTTGCGTAAGTTTCTTCCAGCCTTAGTCTGGCAAAATAATACTGTGTAAGAACTGTTCACAGCAAAAATATATTTTCAACTCCCCGCCATATCCTTAATCCTCATAGCATCACCTTTAATTAAATCCAAAATGATGTTCTATTTTTAATTTTACAATTTACCAATGTTTGGGTTTGACGCTGTAATTCCAAAAGGCCAATTTCAGTTAATTTCAGCTAATTGTATATGCTTCAGCTGGTCTATATATTAATTAAGCCAGTCTCCGCAGTCTTTATGTGCTAATTTGTTAAACGGGGAAAAAAAATTGCTGTTATCGCTAGAAAATAACATAACATAGCATGTGTCCTTTCCCGTTCACTTCTTTTAGAATCTGCAAAGTCTGGTATATGTCAAGTTTTCAGCAGAAAACCTACTTCCCAGTGAAACATACATAAAGCCTTTGGCTAAAGCAAGTAAATTCACGGGTAATATGCATTGAATTATATGTTGGAAAGTGTCCTAGATCTTGTCTTGCATCTCCTGTTTGCATTATTAGCTTTTGTAGTACAATAAAAGAACATATGGTTTAGATAGCATTTGCAATTGACCTTTTTCTTATGCGTTTTTTTAACTTTTTGCATTTTTTGCATTTCTCCATTTTACTTTGAAATGTAAATTGCTATATTTTTATATATATTCAAAGAATAATGATAGTGGATAATATTACCCTGAATACTGTATTAAAGAGGTTCTCCAAGAATTTGATATCAATGGCCTGTCCTAGGGATAAGTCATCAATATCAGGTTGGCGTGGGTCCACCTGCTATCAGCTGTTAGAAGAGGCCACTGTGCCTCTAATGATCTTTTTTACCTGTCCATGCATGAGGTTTACATGTGGTAACTGGAACTGTAGTGAACACAGCCATGGAGCCAGAACAGAGCAGTGGGGAGCAGATAAGTATACTTACTTTCAACAATCTTCCCGGGTGAAGGGGAATTAAAAAAAAAAGTGAAATAAAAAAGTGTACAGCCCCTTTAAGCCCACCTCTCCAGCCAAACAAAACCATAGGGTAACAGTGCTTCTGCCCCTTTATTTCAGGAATAAGCTGGGGGACTTCCCCTGATCAAAACTATTTAGATGTCAATATGATGTGTTTTTTTCTGTGCATCATAATATTTGTTATATATGTGGTGTTTCTTAGTATATTTTGATGCACTGTTTTTATATTTGTATTGTCCTATCATTACAGTGTTTCATTTACTCCACTGAAGATGGTTGACATGTTTGGCTCTCATAGTCTCTGTATTTTCATATGTCTGGTTAGCTGTGACTATGGTCTTGGTCTACTAGTGATTACAATAGCTCCTGCTCCTTGTCATTCTTTTATCTGGAAGCCTCCTGTCACACTGAGGTTCCAGCAGTCTTTGACTTTCCATGTAGACAGATTCCACTGTTACAGAAAGCTACAAAACATTTCAATGGAGGCTGCCAAACATTTTTTTTTTCCAGACTGATTTATCTGTCAGATGGCAAATACATATTTAAATAATTTTACAGCATCTGGGTGATTGACATCTTTAAACAAAGCTTATCATCCGTACATTGAGAAACAGAACTTTGGTGACTCTCCTTGTTAACGGGGCTCTTTTCTGTCATTCAGACATCCTCTCTGAGCTTGTCACAATTAAACACAAGCACCATCAAAGTTGTGGGCAAGCTCCTCTGTCAAAAATGAGGAAATCAGGAAATCTAAGTGATCACTGCTGTAAGAGAAAAGCATATCAAACTAAATGGTCTTCCAGAGCTGAACAATACATGGATACAATGTACGTCTGGGAATAACATTTTAGCATATATACATACAAATACAGAGGTATAAATATCAATAGGAACTTTAAGGGACTATACAAGGGCTATTAAGAAAAAGAATACAGTTCCGACCTTCATCTGCTTGTGGTCTATTGTCTGTGCCTTTTCCCAGCATTATGGCAGTCTGAATTCTGCTACTGTGTTGGGCTGTAAAACTTTATGTAGCTATAATTCTCCTGCTGCTATAATCAACAATGGGAATCTGTAGAAGATGCTGTTGGGAATCTATAGTAGATGCTATTAGGTGCCATTTATGCACTTCGCTCATGTATTTGTGTATTATTACCATATTGAGGCATTATTTAGGTAAGTGGGAACTGAATAAATCTGTCCTCAGTAAGCTCCACCTAGTGTTGGCTGATGGTTGCCTGGCATTTAATTGTCAGGATACAGGAGGCAGATGCTTCTTATCTATAAGTAGGTAGAAAAGAAGAAAGGCAGTGGCGCACCATAGGGTGAAACCAGTGGTAATAGTGTGTAATTAATGCCAAAGAGAGGCTCACCTTGAGGGGTTGCGCTAATATAGGCCCTGGAAGACTCGCACGGACTAGTTATAGTAACAACAATTGATAAAAAAGAAAAAATGGACTGATATTATTATTATCATTATTAAAAAATACACATATATTTTTTAATAATGATAATAATAATATCAGTCCATTTTCCCTTTTTTATCAATTGTTGTTACTATTACTAGTCCGTGCGAGTCTTCCAGGGCTCGCACTGACTTTTCCCTCCACTGCACCTGCGCCCCACTGCCGGAGCTTTCAGCATCGCATCACCTAGCAACTGGGATCAGGTGACCCCAACGGCCCGATCATGTGACCGCACCGCGCTGTCAGCAATGCGGTCATCGCTCTCCCGGCTTCATAAACCTCGGGCACGTTGCAACTCCTTGTTAATTCTTTGTTAATTTTCTGTCTCTCTGTGGCTACCCCACACACCACCAATGAATTCTGGACATTAGTGTATATTATTCTGAGTTTCCCATTTGTTAACCATTCACCTTTCTGACATGTACCCCACCCCCTTGACCTTCAACCCCTCCTTTTTTTGGCGTTTTTTTGGCTCATGTGGGGGGGGGGTATATATATATCTGCATTATTGTTGTACCTTGTATCATCTTCTTACCTGATGAAGGGGGTCTGAATCCCCCGAAACGCATTGTACATTTGACTACATTAAAGGACCTACTCTAATTTCATCCTGCGGACTCTGACTTGGTATTTGCGCTGAGGGAAAACATCTTCTGACTACGCTTGGCATTTAATTGTGGCATGTGAGAAGCAGGAGATGTTGAACTTGGTATAGAACAAACATAACAATTAAACTAAAAACATATTATGAAAGGATGGACCTATTTAGAGTAAAAAAAATATATATGAACGATAAAAAAGCTGCCTTAAAGGGATTTTCTGGGGCTTTATTTTATGGGTTATTCTTGGGTTTGGTCGTTATCCAATTAGTAGAGGTCCAACTCCTGAAGCTAACGCCAGGCAGTCAACTGAATGGGCTGTGGGCTGCTCTTAGTGCTGCGCCTCCTTTATTATTTACCGGGCGCAGCACTGTACATTTGGTATTGGCTGTGCTTGGTACTGCAACTTAGCCCAATTCACAGGGAAAGCGACTGAACTGCAATGATAAGCACAGCCACTGGCAAATGTATGACACTGTGCCTGAAAAATCAATAAAGGAATGCTGTACTCACTGGACCACCGTGGTTTCTTCAGTGAGTATCAAGAATTGGACCATCACTGATATATTGCTGACTAACTGAAAGAATGTCTCATCAGTATGAAATTCCAAATTAACTCCTTTGGGCTAATTTCACAATGGCAGTATTTCCATCTGAGTTTTCAATGGGCAGCACTTGGACTCAACAATGGACTCAATCACTGTATGTTCTAGATTTGTAATCCCCCCCCCCAATCTTCATTCATTCAAATGAATGGGTCTATAGAAAAAACTGACCACAAAAGGACCAATGTACAAAATTCTCCATGTTTACTGTCCGGACCACAGATGAGTTTGCTATTGGCCATCTGAAAGACACCGTAAAGAAAAATGGCATAGGCATCAATAATTAGACTCGTCTGGGCAGATTTACTAATCCTATGTATCAACTTAGACTAGACCTTAAGAAGTGCCAAGGTTATCACAGTGATCCGTGCTATTGAAAACTGTAGTTTTGGCACATCTTGGTACATTTTTCTCTACCTTATGCCAGATCTAGGCTGGCTTGCTTTACACTATTATTTTGCACTAAAAAATGATGCCTGTTGTTAATACATCCGGAGCATATTACAAATCCATTCAAATCCCTTACCCTCTTTCTTACCCGCACTTTGCAAAAGCATTCATTGGAGCACAAAAAGTGTCTAAAGCCCATCATAAATGTGGCACATGGTATGTGTGCCACAATTCTGGCACATTTTGAACAGCAAATCTCCCCCATTGTTTCAGGTAGAGCACATTTGCCTAAAATATGCACAATGATGTGACCTGTGAAGGTATACTCTCTTTGTCCTACTTTCTTGGTAAAATTAAAACTTTTCTTTACCGGAAAACTAGAAGTGGAAATGGGTCTAAGTTGAAATAAGTAATGTAATCATTCTATAACATTTTGCACAGTACACATGGGAAGCATATTGCATTGAGGCAAGCGCGAATATATATTTTGAACTTCCTATTAAAGCAGTTTTAGGGCTTTTCTATGGAAATGTAAAGTAGGCTATTTTCAGTTACTGTTCAGTTCTATATTTCCATAAGGTTATGTTTTCACAAAATCTTATGTGATCTGCAACCAACTTGGAAAAAAAAACTGTATTTTCCTTGGAGCAAGTAATTTATTTCTTGTAAATGATTTAGCAGAATGGTCTATGTCTATGCATAAGTCGGGGTGCTGTGCGGAATTCTTCTGTATGAGATGTCTTACAGCTATGTCACTACTCTCCATGTAGTAGTGGTAAATGTATGTAATGCCATCTCATATATACTATAGCATTAAATTATGAAAATTGAGATTACCCACAAAAGTGTTTAGTAAAGATGAGCAAGTTGATTCTACAACAAATGATATGTATTTTTGCTAAAAGTATATTTGCATGTCAGTTGTAATTAGCTATAGTAAAATCTGAAGATATTAGATCACATGTTAACCCCTTAGTAACCAGCCTGTTTTGGGCCTTACTGACCAAGCGTTTTTCTTCCTTTTTTCATTTTCGCATTCCAAGAGCTATAACTTATTATTTTTCCATCTATATAGCTTTATAAGGACTTGTTTTTTGTGGGAAAAAAAATTTGTAGTTTTTCATGGCTCTATTTTGGGGTACACATAACTTTCTGATTAACTTTTTTTAACTCTGAGAGGGAGATGGGAAAAACAGCAATACTGCCACTGCGTTTTTAGGTTATAAATTTGATGGCGTTCATTTTTCGGTATGCATAACATAATATATTTATTCTCTGGATCACGATTACAGTGATACCAAATATATATAGTTTTTTTTTCCGTTTTACTACTTTTTTGCAGTAAAAGAATAAAATGTTTTTGCATTGCCGCTTCCAAAGACCCATAACTTTTGAGCTTGATTTTTGCGGGATGACTTGTATTTTTCATTGGTATTATTTTGGAGTAACTGGCGCTTTTAATTGCTTGTTATTTCTGGGCAACTAAGAATAAATTAGCAATTCTGTCTTTTAAAAAAAAAATTTTTTTACGGCGTTCACTGTAGGGGATAATCTACATGATATTTATGTAGTCCAGGTCATTATGGATGCAGCAATAACAAACATATGGGGGAGATTTTTTTTTTTTATTTTTTTTATTGAAAAGTGTATCTTCAATGGAAAAAAGCGTAATTTTTTAAAATTGGATAAATGTTTTTTTTTACATTTTTTTTACCACTTAATAGTCCCAAAAGGGCACTATAACATACAACATTCTGATTGATTTTAAATGCAATATCCCTATATAGCATTGCGTATAGAGCATCCCTACAGAGCATTGCATTTTAATATCAGTGCTATTCTGACATTACTCAAGGCTGGTCTGGGGCCTACATGAGACCCCAGCCAGCCTTCACACACATCGGCACTCCGCAATCACATTTTCCGATGGAATGGGAGACCGATCGAGTCCGCTCCCTCTGTCAGCACTTTACAGAATTCCTGCCAGTCCGGGCTGTTAGAGCAGGGCCACGGCTGTCATTTGAGAGCTGGGCCACCCTCCCTGCTCCACGGCGTATGGGTGGTCACTAAGGGGTTAATAATGGTGTTTTATGTTTTTTGAACTATTGCAAAAATGTTACTTTTGGGTGTTTATATGCTGTATGCCTGAAAATGTTGCATCATGTAGTTTTTAAAGGATTCTTGGAGAAAGGGGGTCTAGTCTTGGTTGGTGTCACCCCATTTGCTGTTAAGTGTTTAAGACCCATGCAGGACTTCTTTTCAAGAGTAAAGGACCCTTTGTACAGGCAGATAAGTTGCCCATCAAGAGCACCAATCTTGATATAACAAGGTTATCCTCGCTTATATGCATTCGTATTATGCAATAGTTATGGGTTTCATAAATGATTGTTTGTGCGATCATTTGTTCCTTTTTGCACAAGGGGATGATTTTTTTATATTGGCAATATGGCATAAAAGATGTGATCAATGTCAAATGATCAAATTATCGTTCATCGTTCAATCACTATGTATATTTACACTGATCAATCATTGTGAACGAGTATGCGCACAAATAATTGGGCAATTATCACCCCATTTTGGCCCAAGAATGTAACTAATGGAGGGCCTGATTTGATCATTGCTTTGGGGACCCTCTCTTATGTACACCACCCATGATAATTGATATAATATTTTGCTGTGTTAAAGATATGACATTTAAAAACGTCACTTTCAGTGTGGCCTCTGTGCACCCGAGTGCCTGAGTCACAGCTGTCACCTGAAAAACTCTTTATATAAGTGATACCCCATTTTAAAAGCAAAATAAAACACACCAAGCTTTTTTTTTGATAATCTAAAGAAAGAAATCACAAATAGTTTGGAACCTAAGGGCAAATTGATGTAGGATGCCAAGTAATTTTCTTGGGCTTATTTCACAAGAGCGATATGGAATGAGTCTGGGTCCGTTCAGGGTAGAACTGATGGTCTGGCACGCAAGTTTAATCAGTTTTGTTTGCGTCGATGCAATCAGTTTTTCATGCGTTTTTCAGTAACGTGAAAAAAAAATGAAGGATCTCCTAGCAACCATCAGCAAAAAAATGCATTGCATCCAGATGCCTTCTGTTTTTCACACAAGCCCCATTAATTTCTCTGGAGACAGGGCTGGGTGAAAAACGTACAGCATAAAACAGTCTGCAATTTTTTCTGAACGCAGAGATGATCAGTGATAAACATTGCTCAATTAATGGGTTGGAACTGAATTAATTCAATTTGGATGCTATCCGTTCACCACACATAGAGAACTCTCTTGTGTGAAAGAGGCCTTAAACTGTGCAAATATTACCAATCCTCATCCATAAAACACATTGAAATTACAGTTCAAGTTCTCTTTATTATTTTATTAACCCCTTAGTGACCACCCATACGCCTTTTTACAGAATCACTAAGGGGCCTTAGGCAGCGGGGAGAGGGGCCCAGCTCTCACATGAAAGCCGCGACCCTGCTCTAACAGCCTGGAGCGTCAGGAATGCCGATCCGGAGTTTTTAACACTTTAAATGCCGCGGGCAATGGCGCCCGCTGCATGTAAAGTGCTGACAGAGGGAGCTGACTCGTTTTTTTCTTTTTTTCCATTGGAAATACGCTTTTCAATGAAATAAATTCCAATAAAAATCTCCCCCATATGTTTGGTATTGCCACGTCTGTAATGACCCAGACTGCATACCTACGGTGAACGCCGTAAAAAAAAAAAAAAGACAGAATTGCTAATTTACTCTTAGTTGCCATGGAAAAAACTTAATAACAAGCGATCAAAAGCGCCATTTACTCCAAAATGATACCAATGAAAAATACATGTTGTCCTGCAAAAATCAAGCCCTCACACAACTCCATTAAAAGAAAAATAAAAAAGTTATGGTCTTGGGAAGTGGCAATGCAAAAACATTTTTTTCTTTAAAAAAAAAGGTTTTTTTTTTCCAAAAATTAGTAAAACGTAAAAATAACTATATGTATTTGGTTTCACTGTAATCGTAGTGACCCAGAGAATAAAGATATTATGTTATTTATACTGAAAAATGAACACCATAAAATTTATAATGTAAAAACGCAGTGGCAGTATTTCTGTTTTTCCTATCTCCCTCTCAGAAAGAGTTAATAAAAGTTAATCAGAAAGTTATGTGTGCTCCAAAATGGAGCCATTAAAAACTACAACTTGTCCCACAAAAAAACAAGCCCTTATAGACGGAAAAATGGAATGCGACGATGAAAAAAGGCAGAAAAACGCTTGGTCAATAAGGCCCAAAACAGGCTGGTCACTAAGGGGTTAATGTGCACATGTCTACAGATGTTTTGTTCATCTGCAAGTAGTATATACCCACCCGCCACCTTTTATGAGAACCCTTTAAATTTTTATGAGTTAACCTCTCCAGAACCATTGTAAGACATAAAAGAAGCTTCTTCGCTGCTTTGCAATGACCTGGAATGCTTACTTGGATTTAAGATGTTTTTCTTAAAACTGAATTATAAAAAAATGAATTCTAATTGGAATATATATAGGATTTTCCAGCTTTAAAAAAATATTTTCTAATATGTGGGCGTATATCAAGGAATCGCTTTAGAATGTCTACTAGTTTTATGGTGGAAGCATTCTAATTCTAGCATTAAATTATTAAAGAATAAACAAGAAGATCCAATTTGATCATGAGGATATAGCTATGACCCCTGCTTCCTGAAACATGGCTTTCCATCACAATTTCATCTAGCTGCCATGACTTTTCTTGTGAATCATCAAGTATCGTATGGCATGAAGTCGAAGACATAAATTGCAGAAGTTTAGTGAAGAAAGCAATTACATTGGGGAATGTGGAGGGGATGAACACATGTTGTTGTGAGTTGTCCATGCTGAAAGTAATGACTGTGAAGATACTTTTTTTTAGAAGGGGGAGGGGTGATTTTCATTGCTAAGGGCTAAAATCTAGCAAAAATGAATAACATCATATAGTCAAGGTTGGGACAAGGACCCTGCAGAAAAGGTAACTGCCTCAGGCATAGCACAGCTTATGGCCACAGATCCAACTGTGAGGACAATAAATTCTTTATCTGATTTGATAAGTCAACAAAATATTATTGTCTCCATTATATTATTGATACGTGATGATCTTCACCCAGGAGAATTGTTTGCAGTAGATATTCAATGACCTTCTTGTGCCATTTAAAATCATGCAAACTTACAGGTGAGAGTACTGACCACACAGTGGAGACCTCTAGTTACTGTAAGGCAAATGTATGTATATATATATATATATATATATATATATATAAAAGTATTCATACCCTTTTAACATTTTCACATTTTTTTATGTTATACTCTGGTTCTGGTTTTCCGAATTTTTAATACATAAAATCTGGAAAGTGTGGCGTGTATTTGTATTCAGCCCCCTGCACTTTGAGTCAGTACTTTGTAGGACCACCTTTCGCTGCATTTACAGCTGCAAGTCTTTTGGAGTATGTCTCTAGCAACTTTGCACTTCTAGAGGCTGAAATTTGGAAATCTGTGAACAGCAATTTTCAAGTCTTGCTACAGATTCTCAGTGGGATTTTGATCTGGGCTGTGATTGGGCCGTTCTAACACATGAATATACTTTGATCGAAACCATTCCATTGTGGCTCTGGCTGGATGTTTAGGGTCGTTGTCCTACTGGAAGATGAACCTCTGCCCCAGTCTCAAGTCTTTTGCAGCCTCAACCAGGACTTCCTCCAGGATTGCATTGTATTTAGATCCAGCCATCTACCCATCAACTCTGACCAGCTTCCCTGTCCCTGCTGAAGAAAAGCGTCCCCACAGCATGATGAGGCCACCACCATGTTTCATGGTAGGGATGGTGTGTTCAGGGTGACGTGCAGTGTATAGTTTTCTGTCACACACAGCATTTTGCAATTAGGCCAAAAAGTTCAACTTCAGTCTTATCTGACCAAAGTACCTTCTTTAACATGTTTGCTGTTTCCCCTACATGGCTTGTGGCAAACTGCAAACAGGACTTCTTATGGTTTGCTTTAAAAAATGGCTTTCTTCTTTGTCACTCTTCCTTAAAGACCAGATTTGTGAAGTACATGACTAATAGTGCGTGGACAGATTCTCCCACCTGAGCTGTGGATCTCTGCAGCTCCTCCAGAGTGATCTTGGGCCTCTTGGCTGCTTCTCTAATTAGTGCTCTCCTTGCCTGGGCTGTCATATTTGGTGGACGGCCATGTCTTGGTAGGGTTGCAGTTGTGCCATACTCCTTCCATTTTCTGATAATGGATTGAACAGTGCTCCATGAGACATTCAGAGTTTGGGATATTTTTTATATAACCTAATCCTGTTTACACTGCTCCAAAACTTTATCCCTGACCTGTCTGGTGTGTTCTTTGGTTTTCATGATGCTGTTTGATCACTAATATTCTACAGAGCAGCTGTAGTTAAGTTATACTGAGAATAAAATATGCCCAGGTGGACTCTATTTGCTAATTAGGTGACTTCTGAAGGCAAGTGGTCATACTGGATTTTATTTAGGGGTATCAGAGTACAAGGGGCTGAATACAAATGCACGCCACATTTTTCAGATTTATTTAAATAAAAAATTTGAAAACCATGTATCATTTTTTTTAATACATCAGACTTACTTGCTACTTTGTGTTGGTCTATCACATAAAATCCCAATAAAATACATTTAAATTTGTCGGTAGTGATGGACAAACATCGGTCGGGATGTTTCGCAAACGCGTGTTCGCGGTGAAATGTTCGCTAACACGTGGCAGGCCCCATTCACATTAATGGCATGCAAACCTGAAAAAGCTTCAGGTCATATTTGCAGCCACTAAATACTTACTAGAAGTGCTTATATAGTCCCCCAACATGGACAGTGACATACCAGAGGGGGATCAATGGCAAAAATTTCCACAAAAAATATTTAATTTAATCAGGAGCCATTTTTATGTGTCTTAAAGGGAAACTCTCAAAAATGTGCCCTGCTAGAGCCTAGGAAAATTTTATTTTAGGCCACAGGAGTACGGCCCTAAAAAATTAGGCATTCACCAGACAGAAAAGAACAAGTTATTATGTTGCTGGAGGTACAGTATATTAGAAGGTCAGTGGATAACAACTTTTACTGTGGGCCAGTGGAGTACAGGCCCCAAACATTAGACACCTGACAGAAAAGGCCTTTTATGCTGCTGTATATACATAAGACAAGGATCATTCATTTTTAGAAATGTTAGGTAGTCCACACTGTCGTGAGCTAGGCGAGTGCGCTTATCAGCACGACTAAGTTAAGGACGTGTGTCATGCACGGCACGTGTGTCATTTTGCCCTGTTTCAGCGCACTCAGCAGATTGGCACCGTTGTCGCACACAACTTTATTAACTGTCAAATTGAGCGGGGTTAGCCACTGAACGGCCTGTGACCACACAGCTGAAAACAGTGCAGGACTGGTGTGGCTCTAGGCTTCCAGGCACAATAGCCGCAGCACAGCATGAAAACTTCTCACCTGGCACGTCGAATAGGTTCTGGGGAGCTTGAGGAGCGCAGCTGAAGAGGCAATAGCAGTGGAACAGTAGGAGTCAGCTGAGGAGGAGACGTAGGATGGAGTAGGAGGAGGAGAAGAAGAGGCAGGCCTGCATGCAATCCGTGGCGGTAACACCAAATCCACACGGGACCCACAGGTTACATGCTTGACGGCCGTCAGAATGTTCACCCAGTGGGCAGTAAAAGTTATGCACCTTCCTTGCACATGTTTTCTAGACCACATGTCTGTGGTCAGATGTATCTTGGCACCAACACAATGTGCCAGAGATATATTCACTTGCCGCTGAACATGGACATATAGCTCTGGGATGCCCTTCTGGGAGAAATATTTCCTTCCGGGGACCATTCATTGCGGTGTTCCAATGGCCACAAATTTTCTAAAGGCCTCTGAGTCGTCCAGTTTATATGTCAGTAGTTGGAGGGCTAGCAGTTCCGACAAGCCAGCGGTCAGCCATTGGGCAAGAGTTTTATCTGGCATCATCAACTTTTTACGCTTGAAGATTTGGGCCAGGGAAGCCTGCCTTCTGTCAGATGAACGTGACGACGGCACGGTGGAAGGTGGAGTGGAGGACAAATGGGAGGAGAGAGTAGAAGGAGAAGAGGCAGGACATGGAGTGCCGGGAGTGTGGCTTTGTGGGTTCTGACGGCGTTGCTTCTACTGGGCTTGGTGATGCGAGGCCAGGTGCCTTCTTAAGGCTGTTGTCCCTAGGTGAGTGTTGGGCTTACCGCGACTTATGCGTTGACAGCACAGGCTGCAGATGGCAACACTAATAACAGCATCTGACACGTTAAAAAAAGCCCACACTGCAGAGCCATGTGCTGGCATCCTGGGAGCGGCAGATGTGACCGTGCATGGTGGATGGCTCACTCCAGAAACATTTGCAGTCTGCTTTTTGCCTCCTGTGCCCTGCGAGCACTGCCTGCTTCTCCGCCTTCTCCTCCTTCTCTGCTGCTCCGTCTCTCCCTCTGAACTCCCCTCCTCTTCATTGCTTGTGGGCACCCACGTGATGTCCATCGACAAGTCATCATTCACCACCACTGCCATTTGAGATCTCGGAGTAGGCAGCAACAGCCGGGACCTCCCTCCTTGGACTGATCTGGATACTGTCATCAGACCGTTGGGTGGCGGCCTTTGCTACCTCCTCTTCCTCATCCGATTCCGAGAATGGCTGCGAATCGGTAAGGTCTGGGAATGGATGGGAAAATAATTCCTCTGAATCGAGTGGAGGGGCTATGGTGGTGGTGGTGTCTTTGGGGGTGCACACAGTAGAGAGTGAGGAGGGTGTAGATACACAGGATGAGGAGGGTGCAGAAGTGGAAGGCTGAGTGAGCCATTTAACCAACTCTGGTGCATCCTTTGAAGTAATCACACGCACCGTCTCCAACTTCCCACTTAGGTGCACCTGCCCGATCCCTACCATCCCTCCGGAACGGCCTGCCTCTTCCTCTGCCTGTCATTTTCAAAATGACCCTGTGCCTAAGTCCTTAGAAATGAGCAGTATTTGTGGAAGCAGGTATATCGCAGCCCTCAATCAGTATTTTATGGAAGAAGGTATATCAAACCCCTTATTCAGTATTTAGTGGAAGCAGGTATATCGCAGGCGTCAATCAGTATTTGGTGGAAGCAGGTCTATCAATCCCCTTTATCAGTATTTTGAGGAAACTGGTATATCGCAGGGGTCAATCAGAATTTGGTGGAAGCAAGTCTATCAAACCCCCTAATCAGAATTTTGTGGAAGCAGTTATATCGCAGTACTAAATCAAAATTTGGTGGAACAGGTATATCAATCCCCTTAATCAGTATTTTGTGGAAGCTGGTATATCGCAGATGTCTATCAGTATTTGGTAGAAGAAGATCTATTAAACCTCTTAATCAGTATTTTGTGGAAGCAGGTGTACCGCAGGCCTCAATCAATATTTGATGGAAGCTGGTATATCGCAGGCTTAAATCAGTATTTGGTGGAAGCAGGTCTATCAAACCCCTTAATTAGTATTTTGTGGAAGCAGGCGTATCGCAGGCTTAAATCAATATTTGGTGGAAGCAGGTATATCAATCTCCTTAATCAGTATTTTGTGGAAGCGGGTGTATCACAGGCCTCAATCAGTATTTGGTGGAGGCAGGTATATCAATCCCCTTAATAAGTGTATTGTGGAAGCCGGAATATCAGAGATGTCAATCAGCATTTGATGGAAATAAGTCTATCAAACCCCTCAATCAATATTTGGTGGAAGCAGGTATATCAATCCCCTTGAATCAGTATTTTGTGGAAGCAGGTATATCACACCCCTCAATTATTTTTTTTGCCACTACAGTTATATCACATGACCGTGTTTATTTGGGGCAACAGGTTACAGGTATATTGCAGCTGTCAATCAGTATTTTGTGGTAGCAGGTGTATCGCAGGCCTCAATCAATATTTGGTGGAAGCTGGTATATCAATCCTCATAATCATTATTTTGTGGAAGCTGGTATATCGCAGGACTCAATCAGTATTTGGTGAAAGCAGGTGTATCGCAGGCCTCAATCAATATTTCATTGAAACAGGTATATCAATCTCCTTAATCAGTATTTTGTGGAAGCAGGTGTATCACATGCCTCAATCAGTATTTGGTGGAAGCAGGTATATCAATCCCCTTAATCAGTATTTTGTGGAAGCAGGTATATCACACCCCTCAATAATTTTTTTTTTGCCACAACAGTTATATCACACCACCCTGTTTATTTGGGGCAACAGGTTACAGGTATATCGCAGTCGTCAATCAGTATTTTGTGAAAGCAGGTATATCGCACCCCTCAATCTGTTTTTTGGGGTGCAACAGGTATATTACACCCATTGCAAATAGTTGTCCCAATAGCGCTTGTCCCTCTATATGGGTGCGATATTGCAGGAGAACTGCACACAACTGCTGCACAATACAAATGCACTATATACTTTCTATGTTAGAAAGTATATTATAGGTATATCACATCCCTCAATAACTTTTTTGGGGGGCACAGGTATATCACACCAGTTGCAACTACTTATTCTAATAGCGTTTGTCCCTCTATATACCTGCTGTATTGCAGCAGAACTGCACACAACTGCTGCACAATACAAATGCTCCATGTTACAAAACTATAGTAACCCTAGCAAACCTTTTTAAAATACCTTTATATAGATCTTTGACCATACAACTTTATGGCAGTTTTATCTCAACAAGTGCATGACTGCCGTAGTTTTCCTGTTGTCTTTCTTTCATGCTTTAGTTTCCATAAAGCCATTTTAGAAAGCGTTAGTTGGGTAATTGGCTATCTGTCATGGGGTAATATAACATTTGGCTAGGGTTGTAGCGTGTACTCGAATGTATATATCACCATTCATCCCGGGTAGTATTAGGATAGTAGGCTTGAGTCTTTTTCTCTCTCATAATCCGTCTATAGCATTCCATCTGCTTCCTTCCTTGACTTTGGAATCCTTTTCTAGGAGGAAAAAGAGTTTTCATTATCTAGGAAATCAATTTCCTCACTGCAGCTAATGGGATTTTTTAAAATGGTTTTAACTCTCTTAGGTGTAAAGCTTCTGTCCCTCCTGCTTCATTGTCTGTTCTTGTTACTTTCACATTTTGACACATTATGTAGCACGACTATTCCTGCCCAGTTAATTCCGATCAAAATCTTTAAAATGTAGAATGTGAAGACAAAACATCTGCAGTGATGAAATCTTCCATTGTACAATATTATTACCCAGGTTTGCCACTTCATCTGCATTTAAAATTAACATCAACTCTGTCGTCTGGTGGTTAATAATGCTGCCATTTTTATTTAAAGCTCCTGTCTATTAACTATATTTTTTGTTTTAACGCTTTCACCACCAGGAAATTACAGAAAGTCATGTCACTGCTCCCACAACCATTAAGCTCTGATTATATCTGGTGTTTGTGCCTAGAGAGGTCTGAAACTTGGATTTTCTGGACTGTATTAAATGTACTTAGGTCAGTACAGGTCATCTCCAGCTAATCTGAAAACCTAATTTAAAACATTTTCAATGTTTTCTACCCACAAGGTTTAAATGTTTTTCTATGCATAACGGTTGGCCTTATTGTTAGGCCTCCAACCATTTTATTGTCATAAACTGGTTAATTAAATTCATGGCTTTCAGTGACACCCGTTAGGGTATGGCCACATAAGACATATAAGCTCCTCATTTGTGTGCAGCAAATTGCAGTGTTTTACAGGAGCAGCAAAGTGTATGCGATTTTAGGAAATCTCATTCATTCACTGTAAAAGAAATCTACAGGATGTCAATTTATGCTGTGGATTTCAAGAACAAATTTTGCCCCTTGCAAGACATAGTTGTGACACCTGTGGCAAATTATCACCAAAATCCACTACAGGATTTTGCAGCAATTTTTGCTGCAGAAACTCAGCAAATCTGCTTTGTTTGTACACTAAGGCTGGTTTCACATATGATGGTTCAGATTTACTGAGTATCTGCACCAAAAAATATTTGCAATTTGTCACATCGAGGGTTTCTACCATTTTTTTTTTACATGCTTGACAAGGGGGTAGAGGGCAAAGTGTAATGGGGAAGTAGGATTTAAAATACGCCAAAATTGTGCCATAATTCTTTCATAAAGATCTGATTCAAAACTTGGAGAAAAGTATCTACCCCTGCACCAGAGTTATCATCCAGCATGAGCCTAGACAGCCAAGCTTATGCCACAAGTTAGTTTAAAGTGTGTTGTGAATTATGAAATTCACTACAGACTAAGCTATCCTGTCTTGTGATGTTCATTTCATTTCATTTGTGCATTTATAGCCTTTTCGTTTGTTTTTTAACCAAAACACAGCATGCTGTGGAGAATTAATTTTTCAGGTTCTTTCTTTTAGGTCTCTCTATGGAAGTTGAAAAACACTTGTTTAAAGTATATTTAAAAAAAAACTCTAAAGCCATAGACAAGTTTTTTCTAAAAATACCCTGAACCTGCTTCATAAATTTGGCACATCTTCAGCTATGTGTGGAACAAAAATTGAATTCTCTCCTGGGTATGAGCAGGCATAGATTTGTGTTATAATTTGCTGTAATTTTGGGCACAGTTTTTGATACACCTAGTGCTAGTGGAGGCTCTATTTTACAGCACAAAACGGGTGCAAATAGGTTCATAAATCCATTCTTTATTAGGTTACTGGCCATTCCCACCAAAAATAGAGAGTTTGGCCAGCTTTAAAGGGTGAACCCAGACATATCCTCTTCATCACCCAGGCAGCCCCTCTGACATGAGCATCAGAGCATTCCATGCTTCAATGCTTTCCCTTGCCCTGCGCTGGATCGCGCAAGGCAAGAGTTTTTCCTGCAGATCAATACTGCTAGGCAGATGCCTCTGCCTAGTAGTGTAAAAATGTAAACATAAAATCCCTTGCTTTGAGTGATACAGCAAAGGGCAAGGGTGAGCTTTGGAGCATGAACTGTTCCGATGCTCATGTCAGGGGGGCTGCCTGTGTGAAAAAGGGGATACGTCTGGGTTGAGCTATGAACTCGGACAACCCCTTTAAAAGAATTGTGTTTTTTGTAGCGTTGGGAATTATTCAAACCCCGCAATCTGCAGACCAATTTTCCCTTGGAATAGTGGAACTGTGGCTGTACATTCGCTTGGCTGAGTACTGCAGCTCAACTCATTTATTTGAAGAAAACTCTAGAATTTACATTTACAGGAAATTGTTTAGACTTAAAATAGAACTGGTTTTTAACACTATTTATATATATATATATATATATATATATATGTATATATACATGAAAAATCAATGCAGCACTCTTCTTATGAAAAAACCGCAGTGTCTTTATTTACACATGTGAGGCAATAGGCCTATTTTGTGTCATATATGGATATACATAGGCCTATTTTGTGTCAGGTATGTATGGATATACATACCTGATGTCAAGGGTGAGACGCTTGCACCTGAAAATTATAAAAGCGAGTGCTGCCGGAATTAATACAGACTATATATATATATATATATATATATATATATATATATTACATTTTTATTGGTAATCTCGGCCTCAAATATAGTCTTGTCTGAGAGGCAATTGACAGGGGTTCCTCAATGGTAAGAGCCTCCACAATCAAGCGTTTTGGGTTGGAAATATCATTTTCCAAGCATCAATGTGCCAAAGTATGATAGCCTATTATATGCTTGGTTCTGTGGCACCAGCTGAGATTTCTTATAATCTTTTATCTTGTACAATTGTAGTGCAAGTGTGTCAATTTTACTGGCAAAATGTATTCCAAACCAATTTTGTAATAGGTGCTGCTTTATCTAGAAGGGTTAAACTCCCTAATATCAGTTGCTGAGGTTGAGATTGCAATGCAATAGACATTCTGGAAGCAAAATAAGTTATTGTTAAGTTTGAAAATGACTTTTCCCAATATAATTGCTTATACTAACCAGACATTCATGTTGATTTTTATATTAGTATTCACAATTTAAAGAACACTATTAAAGGAAATGAAAGGGTCTCCCTCGGTTCAGTCTAATAATTTTTGCTTCACTGCACAGTTGATTGGAAATCACCTTGATAGGATCTGTATTACTAGATTTCAGAGTTGTGCCTGATGCATCCCTCCATATCAAAATTAATTGATGCAACCATAGTAGCTGTGTTAGTCTAGATGTGAGCGAGCAAAAAAATGACTACTTAAGTGTATAGCTATACTGTGTGGCGGTAGGTCTTTTTATTTTACTTTACGTGTGCCTTTTTTTAATAGTCTTTCTGTTCATCTTGGTGACTAGAATTTGTCATAAGCTATATAGCAACCTTTCTTTTTTAGTTTTTTTCAGGTATTGATATAGAAAATCTTGTAGAACGATGTATTAATAATGTAATGCTTATGCATCTCAAAATGGATAACGCAGTCTTCAGACAGAACATTGGTTGTGTCATTTTAGGTAATGCTTTTGATAATAAAAAGAGATTATGAGCAGAAAATAGTATATAAGTGATATTATCTTACATAATGTTAATAATAATTATAGAAATAATAATAATATCTACCCTCATAACTTGAAGTCATAACTTGTGTCCAAGTTGAAATTAATATAACTGAAGCTTAAGGATCCGGCACAACGCAAGTGAACTGAAAGCATTTCAGTGTTGCCATAGTAGCAGTGGGGAGCGGGGGAGCGGCATACTTACATTCCGTGTGGCTCCCGGGGCGCTTCTGAATGACTTCAGAGCGCCCCGCGCGCATGGATCACGTGATCCATGCGATCACGTGATCTATGCACTGGGGCGCCCTGACGTCATCCTGGAGCGTCCCGGGAGCCGCACGGAATGTAAGTATGCTGCTCCCCCGCTCCCCCTACTCTTTACTATGGCAACCAGGACTTTAGCGTCCTGGCTGCCATAGTAACCATTGACAAAAAGCTAAACGTCGGATCCGGCGATGCGCGGAAACGACGTTTAGCTAAAGGCCGGATCCGGACTAATGCACTTCAATGGGCATTAATTCCGGATCCGGTGTTACGGCACGTCTTCCGGATTTTTGGACGGAGACAAATCCGCAGCATGCTGCGCTTTTGTCAACGTCCAAAAAACGTTCACATACTGAACGGAAGACATCCTGATGCATCCTGAACGGATTTCTCTCCATTCAGGATGCATGGGGATAATCCTGATCAGTAGCTTTCCGTCCTAGAGACCCGAGGACGGATCTCTAGGACGGAAAGCTAAAACGCTAGTGTGAAAGAGGCCTTAATTGTATGCAATGACCAATATTAGCTGGAGTACTGTGAAACATGCCGTCACTGGACTCAGAAGCTGTAGAGCACACTTTCTGGATTGTTATACTAAGCCTCGCTTTCTGTCACTTTCAAAGACCAATTTGGGTTTGTAATATTCCAGAATAATACTTCCTATATGCATGTGTAGTGTCTACAGTAAAGCTGAGTGGAGAAGCCAACAGTTTTGAGTAGGTTCTAAGCATGATCATGTCCTTTAGACATAGTAACGTCTATTATAAGGTCCATAGTAACTTGGGATGACTTAGCGCTAGGACTGTGTTACAGATTCACCGCCTGACCTTGTTAATTTTCTTGTGGATAACCTCTGGACTACAGATCCCAAAAAAATAAATAAAAATAAGACTGCCTATATGAAAGCTTATAGACTACTTTGAAGGCTACCTGGAAGGCTCTAAGGATATAAATCCTTCTATCACTCTAGTCTGTTTTCCGATAGGTCAGACTATTAATTTTAGGTACTTTGATTATAACTGTATATTAAAGGGGTTGTCCCATCTTGCCGTTTCCACAGAGAGATGAGACTAAGCGCTGTTCCCAGATGGCCATTCTTCCAGACACTACTGTAACTTCCTGCTTGTTCGGCTATTTCCAAAAGCCTGGCCACCTCGTGGTGGTGGGATAGGACAACTCCCCTCTAAGATTCTTCTTTAGTATTTATGGAAAGTAACTTTTAGTCAGAGAGCACTGATCTACAAAGATTACCCAGCAAAGCTTTATCAAGGCTAACATGTAGGCACCCTTGCTTTTCAGCTCTGTTCTGATATCTACTTTCAGCACTGCTCCATTTACCATTTGAGCAAATCTCAATTTTTCATATTGTTCATTGTAAAGCTTTACTACCTAAATACAATGATAAGATCATGCTTTGTCACTCACCGACCTACATTCGAGCAGTGATGCTATTGTAGATAGCTCCATGGGTTCACAATGATTGGTCATGAGCCATTGATGTAGACCATTAACTTTTTGAGTGAGATGAATAATACTAGACTTGGAGAGACACATTGTACACATTAACTCCCCTAACACCTACAGGTGTTACCATTTTTTTTTCTTAAATGTCTGCTCTGTAGTTAGACAAATGGTTCTGTAGATTTTTACATTTTATGACAAGTCGGAGCATGGTACATGTAGCAAGTTGAATTGATATTTCCTTCAGACTGAGAGCTGTAAAACGGAGGAACTTTTTGACATTCCTTTATTTCTGCTACACGATATTTCCCCACGGAGACACAGGTGGTAAATATTAAATAAATATGGCTGTGTAAATACGAGCTGTAACTCTCTGCGCTGAGAATAAACCATTTTAGCGAAGTGTCATAAAATTAACCAACAGCCGTATCTTGGAAAGCTTGCAATTAGCAAACACAGAAGTAGCAGCAAAGACTCTATTAGCAGGCTATATATTAGCGTTTATAGACGTGAGTGTAAACTGATTATTTTCAATATGGTGCACAATGGTAAATTAACAGGTTTTAATTAGTCTTAGATTGGTGTCAAGCCAATTATTTGCCTTCTAAACAACTCCATCTGTGCTTTGTTATTGTGTTGATTTTGGGTATGTTCCAGGATGTTCAATAATAAATATTGCATGGCTTTCAATATCCATTGTGATTCTTTTCTACTTTTTGTTGGCTTCTAGGAAGCTGTACATGTAATATAAAATGCATTTAGAGAACCTTGACCTATTTTTTTTATTTTATTTTTGGCTTCATGTATTTCACTATATAACATAGCAGACTGTACCAGTTGCATTGCTTGTACCACCATCTTTGAAGAGTTGATTTGAGATATTATTTTTGAAATATATCAATGTTAGAAATCTTTAATGTTTTCAACAAGAAATGATCAGAATATTTGTGATTTAAGATCGAGATGAATAATTCAAACACAACTGCTTTCTGCAAAAAAAGTTTCATGCCTGTCCATGGGTTGTGTCTGAACAGCAATACAGATGGCTCCCTCTTTTCTTAACATTTTCCTTGAGATATCCCTAGTTGAGTGGAGCAAGATAACCAAGTTTAAAGAAAAAAAAATGTTTGTTTTACACTCCTTTCACACTGCTGTTAGTAGTTCCGGCAGCTGTTATTTTAATGCCCACTGGCCCCAATTGTCTATAATGGGGTCTGGCAAAGATGCTACCCTGGTTGAATGCCGGCATACTTTACTGGATCTCCACCGGACCCCATTATAGTCAAAGGTAACCAGCCGGGCCATCTGGTAATGCAAGATCCAGAGAGCTCTGGCAGGCTGTTCTCTGCTGAAAAAGCCTGCCGGAACTAGTAAAGTTGGTGGGAAAGTAGCCTAACCTGCAAAACACTAAAGCGCCTTGCAAACATTTTGTTTCAAAGCTGGTTACCTTGTGCCACTCATCTTGAAATTTCTCAAGCCAAGAGGAGAAAGGTTAAGAAGGACACATTTTGAGGGAATAAGACAGGAAAAAAGGCACGTATCTGCACTCCACACAATCTGTTGTGGCATTATTCTTGGAGGACAGCAGCAGCTATGTTGGCCATTTAGGTTGGGCTCTTATGATCACATTCATGGCTTTGACCCCCTAGATTGAATTGTACTTCCAAAAATATTACAGTGGCTCTATATATTGATATCCACTATTAATCTAATTAATTGTACAAGGAGAATATGTATGACAACAATTTTTATATTGTGTCATACCATAGGAAAAGAATGACAGATGTCCATTTTCTGTGGTATTCCTGTTGCTAATTGGGGTAGTGTAACTTTTATCCCTTGTAGGGTATTTAGAAGGCATATGAATTAGTGTCCTTTGTTTGGACTCGTGTCATTAAGCCATAGAATAGAGTGATTAGAAGAGCAGCTTCAGTTGTGGAAGACTTGGTATGGCCATGTATTACATGTTCACTCTTACTTTTGCATGGGTAATATGTAATGCTTTAAATGTGACATTTGCCCTTATCTTCCCTTGCGATAGGAATTGAGCACTGGGGTGGCAGTAGCACCATAACCATTGTGATCAATTGATCGCCAGTCCATGGACATGCATGGATGTCACCTTTGGATACCAAACACCAACGTTGTTTGCATGAATTTTTGCAAGGAACTCCTGGCTGAAGAAATTGTGTATTACAATATAGGCATGTATTTTTTTTTATTATTTTTTTTTTGCTATACTAGTCATATTGCTTTTTGTCGTCAACTTTATTTGCTCAAACACTTACCACCCCTTTTATATAATATACTATTCTTTTGGATGATAAAAATATAAATTTTTCTTACTATTAATTCTTAGTTTTGAAACATTTTTCATGCAAGCGATACCTTTATACATTTAACATTGTCAGTTTAATTAATTTTAAAAAAGCCATTTGATTAACACAAAGCACTTTTTAGCTGTTGGTGCAATCAGTGCCCTCTCTACCCCTGCCAGATATGACTTTTATTCTCTGTTCTGCCTGTCTCCTAAATTTAATGTTTGGTAAGTGCGGAATGCACAAAATGGCATTTAAAAAAAATCTGTGTTCTTCCTCTGGGGACAGTTGCCTTAGATCTCAAAACCTCAGTCTGTTTTTTTCTTCCACACTCCACACTTCTCCATGTGTCAGTCCAAGTACAGCAAATACATTCAATTTCCAGGAGGCCGTGGAGACTATCTGCATGTGATCTTTATTGAAAACAATTATATAATTTGATCCCATGTGGGGATTTCTCCCGACACAATTCACTTAACATGCTTATGTGGACATAAGTCTTCATTTTGGCATGTATCAACGTTTCAGATGACTAAACCTACAATTTAGTCTGTCTCGCCACTTATAATATCCTCTTCTTGAAAGTCACCAGCAGACATGGGCTGCCATTAAATCCTAAATGCCTGCAGTCAACAGCTTGAATGGCCTTTCCCCCTCCGTTTGGCATCCTTTGTCAGAGAGATTCAGTGACTGAATTTAAATTGCAAAGATGCAAACTTGCCAGTGTGAGGTTCCAAGCTTTATGTAGGAATATATTTGAAGAACAGTGGAGAGCTGAAAAGGAACGGCTTGCAAATTCCAAGCCAAGGGAGAAGATATTGAGAGCACAATTATGCTCCTCATGAAACATCCAACCTTTTTTTTACACTTCTGTAGATTAGTAAAGCAGTATACAGTAGTATGTGTATCTTTTAATAAGCAAACTTGCTGGACATACTGTCGCATATAGAATTGCCACCGATTACCGGGCAGCTGTAGTAGATCTCTAAATTATTTTGTGTTTAAGGCTTTGCAAGACAAATGTAGATATCTCAGAATAGTATTTGGAAGGTAACATCCTATGAGCTGGCACGTTCACCCTATTTCTATGATATCATAAAGATCCCAGAAATATCCCAGCATTTAGTTCAGGCTTATGATTGGCTGTGAGCATCCATGAGATAGATTAGGAATAGAAGGCCTAAATTTTAAATGTTCTGCTTCTAGGTTGATGCTTCCCTTTTCCCTCCCAGTTCTCTATTCTTCTTGTTCCAGCAATATAGTGTCTACACAAGACACGATAAGTGCTGACTGTACCCGTGACTTATCAGCACCACTGAGGTCACCATTAGTGATTGGCTGTAGCGGAAACATGTCATGGCAACACATCATCGATGGAGAAGGAAGAACAGAGACTGTCCCTGAGTACTTGTTGGTAAAACTACATTAGTTAAATTGTTCTATTACAAGTCATCCTCTAAGGAGCCGTTTGAACGGTGCCAAACTCTGCCTGAGAAAGACCCCCTGTGAACGGCCCTTAAGAGAGAATTTACATGTGGCAGAAATGTTGCAGAAATTTCTGTGACCACATCAGTTTGCTGTCAACAACCCCATTCAGAGGAACAGAACGTATTTTTTAGTTGCAGAAATTTTTGCAACAAATCGGCTGCGTATGAATATATCCTAACTAGATGTCATGCCAAAATATTAATTTCATACATCACACGCCACATCTCTTGTTCCATGCATTTTATTGAAGGCATAGACTTCTGTAATAAAAAATTATTCACATTTAGAAAGTGCTGTATACAATGCACTTAAATTAGCCTACCGAGCTCAACGTCCTGCTGGAAACCATTGAAGTGTTGAAAATAATTGCAATTATGTTGGATTGCTTTTGGTGTTTAGATGCTTGTATACGATAATACATGTTTAGGAAGCCGTAACACTGTAAAAAGTTTTATTCTTATTTTTAATAGTTTGCTTAAATTGAGTTTAACTTTTTATAACAAATTATTACACACTAACACACAGTCTACTCTACAACAACACTTATCAGTAGGTGACTCTTCAGCTTTTGAAAAACTACAATACTAAGCAGTAGGTTTTCAGGGAATGCTAAGAGTTGCAGTTTTGTAATGACTGGATAGGTACAGGCTGGAGCCTATTGTCCTAAGGCTAGAGGCATACACAAGAGATGTACATTATAAAGCACCCTACAAGTGATTACTATATTTGCATGTTCTTCTGTTTATCCAAGACTTTGGGTAGACTGCAAAATTCATTATGAATAGTCCTATGTTAACTCTTGTTGGATTAAAAACAGGATGATGCCATAAAAATCGCACCATTTTCATAACTTGATGTTAAAATGATCAAAGTTTAAGTCCAGTACCACTTTATGTGGTCTTAGTTTCTCTTTTTTGCTGTCAGAAACTAACATTTTGTAGTAAACCCTCTAAGGCCTTGAATATAGACATTGTGAGTACAAGGCATTTGTAACTCTGTTGATCATGGATCTGATGGGTCCAAGCTTCAAACCTTCCACCAAAACTAATATTGACATTTCTGAATGACAGATACAATATGAAAACTGAAGAACCCTTTTGTCCATTAAAGGGATTGTGTCATGAAGTATATTCTACATTTCGAAACCAGTGCCTGGATCTGTATACTTTTGTAATTGCATGTAATTAGAAATTTAGTATAGCCAGTGAGTTATTTAATAAAATCTATCTGTATAGCGCCACCTGCTGTTTGTTCTTTTCCTAATTTCTTGTCTGTCTCACTGAGCCGGTCAAACATGCTCAACTGCCACCAGCCATAGGTTTTGTTAGAAGCTGTGGCAGTTACAGGGAGAGAGCTACAGCAGAAAGTACATGCCCCCTGAGCTGCCAAACTGAAGATAATCTAGCAGAGCAACTGGAGCAGTGTATGTGGAGGTCTCTGGACCCATGTGTCGTACAAGGCTGGCTCTAGGTTTGTTATAAAGGTATTGCCATGTACTGTATGATGTCTGAACTTTATTTTTTAGATCAATCATGGCATAACCCCTTTTGGGGTATACTTGATAAAATGAAGGTCATGTTTTGCAGCATAGTGCTGATGATGTGCACTATTCTGCTGCTGCAAAGTTTGAGCGGAAGTGGCAAATTCTGCAATATCCCTTTCTTGACAGAGCGATATTTATTGCAAATTTTAAGAAAGTTTTATGGGACATGAATCTACATTTGTTCAGTGTGGGTCTGACTCTCCCAAGATCATCTGAATTAAAGGTATGCATTTCCCTTCAGGCACATTGCTGATCATACAGTTGCATCTGGGCCTGGTTCTGTTGCTCAGTTCCTTTCACATTTATGACAGTGAGCTGGAGCAGTAAGCATTGCCATGCTTGCTTTTTCAGATAATCGACAGGGTTGCCAGAATTTGGACTTGCACTAATCAGATATTAAAGTTAATGACAGTGACACATATCCTTGTTTGTAATCAGTCTTTATTTTGTGATTGTAGATTATTTTACTCCATTATCTGAACATGATTATGGGGGCAGTCATCTTGCCTGAGCTAGTGTTAACTTGAGTAAAAGATATACATTACAGTAGCCACCATGGGACATAGACAAAATAGACTGGAGGGGGCTTATTGACTTCTATGGCAGAGTTTGTCAATCACCTATTGTGAATGATGTATCCTGTGTTATCTATATATAGGTGAAATTTCTCTCTGTGTAATCCTGCTGTTGAGGATAATGAGATGACTGCTGAAAAGTGAACTGAGCAGATCAAGCAGTGGCCACTATGATTAGGCATTGTGTGGAAACTGCAGCTTTTTTAATATAGTGACATGGAAAATTAAAAATGGCATCCTTAAAAGTTCTTTAAAAATACGTTTAACATAAAAACTTGTTACCCAAAAGTTAAAGATGCAGTGTTGGGAAATACATGATGGATCACATGGACCGTATTCTTTTCACTTTTGATAACATTGGGCATAATTTCTGTCTCAATACAGATAAGCAGTGCTGCAATGTCTGTTAATACACTCACCTGATACCTGAAAGGTTGTTCGTGGTCGTTTTGTGGTCTCCATTCAGCACTGGACAAGTCTTTCCGTTCAAGCTACAGAGATTGACAGAAATAGTTATAGAGCGTCCTATAATAAGTGTGCTGTGTATTATAAAACATCATCCCAGAACAGATTCTAACCTATTAATCACAGCATGAATTCTTCTAACACAGAGCGCTAGAGCTTTTTCTCAAATAGTATATCATTGAAAGTACAGTGAGAGACACTTTAATCATTCGTAGAGTATTCTATGTAACTGATCTTGAAAATACCCAGTTCTCACCAGTGATTTATATTGGATAAACAAATCCTGTATTGCTGTCTTTCACATAAAAACATTACATACATTAAAAAGGCAGTCTAGCTCAACAGCCATTTTTAAGTGAACCATTTAGGGAATTTTCCGTCTTAGCTGTGTAGACCTTTTAAGAAAATGTCATATCTGGTTTTGCTTAATGTAAAATGGCCCATCAAATCAATTTTAGTGTAACTTGCATCTTAGTCAGTGTATTCCCTCCAACCATGTATGACCAAAAGTCACTTGTGAATGAAATGTTCTTTTCCAAATTGTAGTACTAACAGTTTTGGATCATAAATTAAATTAACATCATATTCATTACTTATAGGGGATGCTTCACTCCAAAATGCTTTCATTTCTAAAGGAGATATTCAATGGCATAAAAAAGTACAGAAAAACTCATGGAAACCACTTCATCAGTCTCCCAAAAATAGCCTATATACGAGCAATATACCTGCTGATTTTGGCTAGATTAACTCACTATCTAATGCATATGGGGGCCTCCTGACTCTCCACTGATAAAAGCCTAATCATTATGTTCTGAGTGAGATAAGCTGCTACCAGAGGAATTTGGTCATGGCATTCCTACCTTTTACAATTAAAGTGCATGCATGCTTGGCCAAGCTGAGTATTCGATAGACAGCTGTCTAATCTGTATGACTGGCCTATGGTAATCTGTTAACAGGATATACTATATTAACCTAGGCATATTACTTGCTCTGGTTCATCCTGCTAAATAAAGCAACCCCTCTCTTGTTCAGATCTGTAGCTCTTTTTGGAGAAATTAGTATTTGATTCTATGTGCTAGTGATGCTTCAGAGCACCAAGTGGTGTACCTAGCCCCTCAAAGCATTGCCACACCTCTGCCTTCCCCTGTAAGCCACTTACCCTCCACTTGAGTAGCAAGGCCACACATGATCATTGTCTTACTGTCTGGTCCTGAAATTCAACACACTCGGTCATTTGTCACTCAAGAAGAGGGGAAGTGGCTTTGGCGGGAGGTGGAGGAGCTGTGGTGCTCTCAAGGGCTAGGCCCACCTGTCGGTGCACTAAAGCCTTATTAGGGAAAAAAAGATTAATTTCTCCAAAATGGGACCACAGATTTTAACAAGAGAGGGTTAGTTTCAGTTTTAGTTCATTTGCAGAATAGCAAGTTTTCTGCTTCACTGAATCCATCAGAGAGCTGTTCTTAAGCTCCATTATGTAGCCCTTATCTCTGGACTCTTCCTCATCATAAGGTAGATAAATTCTAATTAGTTTGATAAGGATTTATTCTTAAATTATGTTTTATGAGCTGTCAGGAATTCAAAGAAAAGGACTACAGATACAGCCAGCAGAACAGTTCTCAGATTCAGTGTGAAGCAGAGAAATGAAAGCTGTAGAAGGAAAACTGTTGAGAATTTTTAATAATACCCAACTGGAAAAAAAAAGATTATTAGCCCAAAATAAGTGGAATACAATAATATGAAAAATTGCACCCACAGGAGGAAATTTGGCTTCCTGTCGAATCAAATTTTTTCTGAAATTCGGATCGAATTCAATTAGTTTCTCTTTGATTGAATCAACACTAGTGTTCAGCCATAGCCTTTACGTTTTCTAAAGGATTTGTCTGTACTACAGAGCATAAACTGTTCTTTTCAGCACCAATAACATGATCTACAGTAGGAGGTTGCATTACTGCAGAAAGATAGAACATACTAAAAGGCACTTGCTACAAAATGTTTAATGCTGAACATGAATACTTTGGAAAATACTTCTGTAAGTGATGGATTTAATGTGAATGTGACCAGAGGCTCTGATACTCTAATGAGTGGAGAGTTTCTGATATATACTAGAATAAGTGGAGGATTTATGGAGAATTAGGGTATAGTAACATGTAGCAGATTTGTTGCATACGTTTCTGAGACTCTCCTATTTATCTGAATGGGACTTTTAGAAATTCATGGACTTGCCACCAAAGCAACTGCTTCTTTTACAAAATTGAGTTACAGTACATGGGTTGAAAAAAAAAAGCCACTGATGTATCAGGTTCAACCTTTCTCAGAGTTTCAGCTACAGAAAAAAAACAACTGTGGGTATGTGGAGAATTTTTGAAGGCTCTATGGAGAATGCAATGGTGTGTGAAAAATATATGGTAAATAAGAAAATAGGATCACTGAATGCTAGTGTAGTGCTGATGAGAACCCTTCAGTTAGAAGAGGGCCTATAGCGCAAGGAATGAATGTAGGCTTTATTCGCCAGGAAGCCAGCACGTACTACAGTTGGTGGACCCTCTATGGCTCATGGTAGAATAGGTGGAGACTCTATGGAGGCTCTATGGTGCATACTGGAATTGTTGAAAACTCTATGGTGCATACTAGAATTGGAGAAGGCTCTATGATGCATACTAGAATGTGTGGAGAATGTATGGTGCATACTAGAATTGGAGAATGCTTTATGGTGCATCCTAAAATGGGTGGAGGTTTAATGGTGCATACTAGAATTATTGGGGACTGACTGGTGTATAATACAATCAGAAAAGGGTCTATAGTGTATACTAGAATGAGTGGAGGCTACATATGAGCAAATTGATTCTAAATTCAGGAATTTAACCCAACTTTTGCAAGAAGTCCGGGTTGAAAAAATAAAAATAAAAATTGTGATTCGCTTTGGGGCAATAAAAAGAGAGAGAGAGGAAGGAGGAGAATGGGTGAAGACTCTATGGCCATGCAGAAATTTCCTACACACAGATGTGTGTTATACATTCTATTCTAATATGAATATGCTATCAACCACATCATTAAATTAACACAATTTTATCCTTATGATTGATTTTTGAGAGTCTCGAATCTCGAGTCGTAGATGTGATAATTTCACATTATCTTACCGCAGTATTTTCTGACTCAGATGAGTAATTTTATGTTAAAAGCTGGATGCGGTTGCACTTTTCATATTTTGTCTACCTCAGGAAAAGTTAATTTGATTTATAGTCCGCCACTGCAAAATGTAATATTTATTGATAGTTTTTCAAAATCATCTTTTTATAATAGAGCTTTATATTATAATGGGTTTTGCATGATATTTATAAATCTGAAAATGTAATATTTTATTATATATCTTTTTTTCGTTTTCATATATTATTAAACTAATTTTGCTATTTTATCTTACAGTGGAAATGATTCAAAAATATTGTATTTAACCTATTTATGAAAAGGATATATTAAAATATAGATAATTTATGTGTACATATATATTCATATTTTGGTTTAATCTTAAAGCGTAACTGCCCTTTTTTTTTTTTGTAATGAGTAGGGCAAGTGATAGGGAACATTTTTGTAAAATACTTTATTTAGCCAAAACGTTTATTTTCTGTAGAAAACTGGGGCTGAAATGTCCCTTAGCAGCTCTTTCTTAAATGAGCACTGTTAAGGGCCATCTATCTTCTACGAGAGACGGCTGTGCGGGAGCTGCGGGCTTCCGCCTGCCCTTCTCTCTTGCTGGGCACACAATTCTTATGTGTAAATATTAATTCTATGTTCCCCCTTTGTATTAATTATAATACCACACTCACTAACCTGTGTTACCATCGCTGTTAGGGAGCCGCTTTCCCGGCCTGCGCTGTCTGCACTGGGCGATTACTGCTCACACAGGCATAATTTCCTGTGGCTACTTCCGGTAGTGCCTGTGTAATCAGTAATCGCTCAGTGCAGGCAGCGCAAAGGGGGAACGTAGAATTAATATTTACACATAGGAATTGTGTACCCAGCAGGAGAGAAGGGCAGGCAGAATCCCGCAGCTCCCGCACAGCCAGTCTCTCCTAGAAGACGGGTGGCCCTTAGCAATGCTCATTTGAGAGAGCACTGCTAAAGGACATTTTAGCCCCAGTTTTCTACAGAAAATAAATGTTTTGGCTAAATAAAGTATATTACAAAAATGTTCCCTATCACTTGCCCTACACACTACCAAAAAAAAAAAAAAAATGAAACGGCAGTTACACTTTAAAGGGGTTTTCCCACTATAGCCAATGATGGCATTTTGCAAGATGCAGTATCACAAACTGATCGGTAGGGGTCCAACTGCCAGAATCTACACCAAACCTGAGTGTTAAGTAGCAGTAGTGCTGGTTAAGTGCTGTTTCTCCCCCACAGATTCTACCTTCCGAGCGACGCTCTCAGACACTTGCTGTGCAGGGAACTACAATACCTGTATAACCATTCACTTGAGTGGAGCTGTGTTGTAGTTCCCTTAACAGCAGGCATCTGGGAGCTCTACTATGTAAGGAAAAGCCAAAAACACCTCAGTCCCTTCATTTTTATGATCAGTGGGAATCCCAGTGGTCATGACTCCAACTAGTTTAGTGATATACCATAATATTAGAATATAAAAATAATTGTTCAAGACTTAGGTCTTGCTTTTTCTCAAGAAACATCATCATCATAGCTATATTTGAAGTTAGTTTTGACACTGGAGTTGCTATGCTAACTTGCACCAAATTTATGAACGCGCCACTTGTTTTTTTATTAATTTGGTGCAAGTACAATGTTGTTGCACCTATTTTAGGGAAATTATGCCTGGAGCTTACCTAGCATGGAGTTGTGGAGTTTTATGACATTTTATAAAGCTGCATACATATCTTAAAAGTAATCTCCTGTCAAAACAACTTATCACTCCACTTCTGAAAGTGGTATGAGAAGGGGCAGCTCACACAAAGTTGCAACATTTTTACGCCACAAATAATAGATATGATAAAATGTCCCCCAATATCTTTCTTTGTTTTGGGGTATATCTGGTATTGGAGCTCAGCCTCATTCACTTTAATAATATTGAGATGCAGTATCAGACACAAACTATGAGCAAGAATATAACAGTTTTTTTGAAGAAAACAGCAGAACTCAGATCCTTTTTTTTAAATCCTGTACAGTGCCCAGTAATAATGAGAATGGGAGCAATAAATCAAGGCTTCCAAGAATAAGCATAAATGGGCTATTTTTCCCCACTACATTTTATTATTTAGTTTGATCTAAATTTAAAAAAATAAAAATGTGACGCCTTGCTTCCTTGGGACAATCTCTATATTTCTATCTTGATATATCTTGTTGCGTTCTCTCAATTGATATAATTTTTCTTTGTTTTTTGGCGGTTGTTTTAATACCGTATCTTTCTCATGTTGTCATTCTCAACAGGGAGAAAAATGTCAATAGTCTTAAACGAGAGGAAAAAAAAAAAGCCTTCATTGTCCCTGCTGTCTCTTTAATGAGATAATGGCACTCCGTAATGGGAGACTGTGCTTTGTATGCTGCTAATAGAGGCCTCTTGCTTATGAAGGCTATTCTCTCTCCATGGGGAGCAAGCGGCCTCATGAGGCCAACTTCAGCAGGCAGCGAATAGCACTGATCTGGTTCCCTCTTCATGGTTTTTATCAAGCCAATCATAGGCATAGTGGCTGGGACACAGAGTCTCATCTTTTTTCTGTTCTTGGAGCTATCTGTAGGCCGTCTTACTTTATCTTTTCATCTCTTCTTATACTTACTAGAGCTGTAGAAAGTGCAATAAGGGAGAGCGGGTGCGGATTTAAAAGGAGAAATGATGGGAAAAAGAAAATACAGTATGATGTTAAAGTCCATCTTCCCCACAGAAATGGCAGATTTTAGAAAATAAAAATGTTCACCCAATAAGTGCTTATTATGTAATTTAATACAATAGCCACAATCAAATACTTTATTTCCATTTGTTATTCTATTTATGAGTAGTGTTTAGCGTGAATATTCTAATCGTGAATTTTAATCGCGAATATCGCCGGTTTGAAAATTTGCGAATATTTAGAATATAGTGCTATATATTCGTATTCGCGAATAGTGTTGATCATGAATATTGTAATCACAAATTTATCGCAAATTTATTGTGAATATCGCCACGTAGCAACATCCCTAGAAACCAATAATAAAGTTGCCTACCCCTTAGTGTTGATCGCGAATATTCTAATCGTGAATTTTTATCGCAAATATATTACATTGCGGATTTTGGCAATCAAGCAAATAATGACTGGAGATCACGAATTCTCGAATTTGCGAATTTATGAGGCATATTTGGCCAAAAATTCACTAAATATCGCAAATTCTAATATTGCCTATGCCGCTTATCACTATTTATGATGTGGCTTTTCTGCATTTACCATGTATAATTTAACAGAATTTTAAAGATTGTAAGATTAGTACCTTAATGGTCACTAATTTTTCCACACAACTATACATAAATCAGTAGTACGTGACTGTGACGAAGGGACATCCTCTGCGTCTGGAGGAAAGAAGGTTTGTACACAAAGATAGAAAAGGATTCTTCACTGTAAGAGCAGTGAGACTATGGAACTCTCTGCCTGAGGAGGCGGTGATGGTGAGTACAATAAAGGAATTCAAGAGGGGTCTGGATGTATTTCTGGAGTGTAATAATATTACAGGCTACAGCTACTAGAAAGGGGTCGTTGATCCAGGGAGTTATTCTGATTGCCTGATTGGAGTCGAGAAGGAATTTTTTTCCCCTTAAGTGGGGAAAATTGGATTCTACCTCACAGGGGTTTTTTGCCTTCCTCTGGATCAACTTGTAGGAAGCAGGCCGAACTGGATGTTACTATGTTACAAACGACCTCAAGAAACTTTGTAATATGTCTTATCAGTGAGAAATGTCTAGTTCTCATGTTATCAGCTGTTTATCCCCCCTCTCACACTAATTGCTTTTCTGTTTGAAATATACTTGAGTCAATCTTGAGATGGACCAGCACTGCTGAAGTATCATATTACACATGTCAATGCAAGTCTACAATGTCACCCTTGTCCATTGGCAGTTCCTAGGATTGCCTGTCATTTTCATAAAATAATACAGCAATAATTATTCATTCAAAGCTTTATTTATTACATAAACATTGCCAAATATACAACTCCCACACAAAGCCACCCCCCCAATCCATATCCCACCCCAGCCAGAGAAGAAGAATGAGGATATGATGTTGGCTTCTATAATGGCTTGTTAGGGAAATTATTGAAATTATGTTTTGGGAAAAATTGGTAGATTCGCTAGATCAGGAGAAATAGACACATATTCATAGAAATATTTAAAAAGTCTCAGTTAATACTAACTACAGGGTGGTGCAATTCAGTACAAGATATCAGCTTTATTTCTCGCAAGCATTTTTTTCTGGTCTAAGGATAATGGTAATTGCCCCTGATGTTCTTACGCAGTGGTGAATTTCATTCATATCATGTGGATCATATGGGGCAACTATACAGGGCAATTCAGCATGGAGTATGTTCTCCCCATGTTTGTGTGGGTTTCTTCTGGGTTCTCCGGTTTCCTTCCACGGTTCAAAGACATACTCATAGGGACCTTAGATTGTGAGCCCTATTGGGGACAGCTTGATTCTAATGTCTCTAAAGCACTACAGAATATAGAAGTGCTATATAAGTACATTAAATAAATAAATAAATTCATCTACGGGGTGGGGGACAAAAAGATATTTGCATCCAGAACACTTTTCTTGGCTACAAAGGTTATTGTTAGGAAGTAGATTTCCAAGGTACAGCCACATGGTCAGGTTTATGTATGCAATTTTGGAAGCTAAAATCAGAAATGGATCATAAAAGGAAAGAAAGTGTTAAAGACAAATATGACTTTTCCTGTTTTCGGAATTTACCCCTGGTTTTGGCCTCCAAAACTGCATCTGAAAACCCAACTGTGTGACTGCATCCTAAAAATGCTCCTACAAAGCCAGCTTGAGGGAATTTAGTTAAGACTGTATGCTACTATGAGAATTTTTTTTTAATCAGAGTATAGGTCAATATAAGAAATGGTCATCCATTACAGTTACTACAGCTAAGGTTTTTCTAATGTTTTATACTCATAACCCAAAGCTTTACAGCAAGTAAACAAACCCTGTAGCCACTGTCCACTAAAAGGAAATGCAAAGTGAATATAAAAAATAGAACAAAAAAATGGGCCCATAATGGAAAAAAAGTCACTGGGACTCATGGTATTATCATTATTATTTTTATTTATTTGAAAGGGCCATTAAAATACATCAAGAGGGGGTTACACATACATAATATAAAAATACAAGAACAATAAACAAAAACCTATTAACAGGCTGGTACAGAACGGTAAAGACCCTGCCCACAAGAGCTTACAATGTACAAGATATTCAGTACTTATATAGTTTGGCGTTATGGCTCAAGTCGTTATACTTTTAACTAGCGCTATATAGGTAGAGTAGGCAATCTCTATTTAACAGCTAATTTTAATCAAAATTCTCATATTCAGATATTCTGCTGTAGACGAGAACATCCTCTTTCAATTGCAACACTTGTGGTTAAACTGAACTTCATTGTGTTTTGCTCTCTTGACCCCCCAGCTCTTGACAGTTACTCAGATCCACCCCTGACCTGATCTGTGTGCTTATCTACATCTTTAATTCTACTTTCATTACCCCCTGATACTTGAGACTTGCACAGTTCACACCTATGCTTGAAAAGCTAGCCTTGACCTGTCCTACTGCTTGAAGCTTTTCTATGATCTACATTTAACCTATAAACTTATGGTGTCTTCTCTACTTATCTCATTGGCTTTCTACCTCTTGGAATTCTGTCCTCTTTAATACTATGGAATGACCAATAACCTCTTGGCTAAAGTTCACTTAAGCCTTCTGCAACTTTTGAAATCATTGGTTATTTAACTGGTAGGATGAGAATAAAAAATTAAGATGTGTTTTTTTTTCCTTCTAGGAACAGCACCCCTTTTTTGCAAAGTTGTACCTGATATCACAGCTCTGTAGCTCAATACCAGATGCAACCCATGAACACAAGTGGTGCTGTTTCAGTCTTACTTTGGTTTTTAATTCAAAGGACCATAAATTCCTAAACACTTAGGCTGCCAGCACATGGGTGCCCGTTGTCAAACAGAATTTCCTAATGGATTTTCATGTAAATTTTTCACTATTTTTGGACTGAAGTACACATGTGTTACTTGCGGATTTTGATGTGGTTTTGCCCCGATCCCACCATTGCAATCTGCACAAAGAATCTACAGAAAAATAGACATACTGCGGATTTCAAAATTTATATGGCAGGTCAGTTTCCACAGGGAAAAAAAGCAAAGCGTACCTGAGATTTGTAAGATCTCATTCACTTTGTCGGTATTGTATTATGCTGTGGTTTTTGCGCGCAAAATCCATGCATAATCTGCAACGTGACCAAGAAGCCTTAAAACCAATGTACTAATATAGGGTTTTATAGAGGTAGTAGATAGAGAACACCCCATATACAGCAAGGTGAGGATTTTCACATATCTCATCTTGTTTCCCATCTTTGGATACTACAATTTTTTTTTTATCAAAAATGTTGTCCTGCTACAATTGCAACATAATATGAACCTTGTCTATCTTGACTTAATTATCTGAATTCCTAGTTCTACTGAGGGATATGTCAACGTCACATTCTCTTTTTTTATACTGTTTTACAAAAAGTCTACTAATCTATTAAAATGGCTGCAACAACCTACTTTTCGGATGGCTATCATTTTTAACAAGCTTCCATCTATAGCAGGGATCCGCGAACTTCAGCAGTCCAGCTGTTGTGAAACTACAACTCCCAGAATTCACACTTACTCGGCTGTGCTTGTAACTCCTATAGAAGTGAAAGGAGGATACTGGGAATTGTAATTTCAGAACAGGTGGGGTGCCATAGGTTGCTGATCCGTGATCTATAGTGATATGTCATACATTTTGATTTGTGGGTGCCCCCCAGATCAATAAAAAGAAGGGGCATCTGAGTGTTATGCCCCTTAATCTTTGCTCAAATCTAAAGCTGGCCGTACACTTGAGATAATGTTCGACTGCATCATGGCCAATCAGTCTTCTATGGGATTGTTCGTATGAAGGACCCCACCAGCAAGATGCCAGAATAGGGCCTCATGCATGCAACTGTATTTGTGTTGTGAATTCAATCTGCACTCATTTCAGTAGGGCTGCAAAAGATGTGGACAGCACACCATGTGTTGTCCACATCCCTATGTCCATTCAGTGGCCCCGAAAAAAAAAATAGAACATGTCCTATTCTTGTCATGTTTTGAGGGCAAAAACAGCCATTTATAACATAGTGCAGCACCTGCGGAAGGGGAAAATGCAGATGCAGAAGAAGAGTGCTCAAGTAGAACACTTTGTGATGCTCGGGTGCTCTACCGAGCACCCGAGCACAATGGAAGTCAGTAAGAGAATCCGAGCATTAAACCAGGCAACCCCTGATCTGAAGAGGGGAGAGTGTCGGGACTTTAGTTCGGCTTAGGTGTCCCTGCTCTGACTCCATATATAGCTATGTCCATATATGGAGTCAGTGCTTGGGGACACCCCAGTGTATTTAAATCTATTTTACCCTCTATTTCTATGCAGAAGATCACTGTACAGTGGGGGAATCTCTCAGTGTGAGTCCGCGGCTTAGGAGTCCCTGCTCTGGCTCCATATATGGCTATGTCAATATATGGAGTCAGTGCTTGGGGACACCCAGTGTATTTCAATCTAATTTAGCCTGTATTTCAGATAAGTTTCTGCTGGAATTTAAACTCGCAGCATGCTCGCTCAACACTACTGATTACGTTTTCGACAGGAACAAATCTGCCATTGACCATTACGAACAACTGTTCGCGCTAGTTTTTTCATTTTGGCAAGTTTTTATCTCATGATCTACTCTGTTTTAGCAATCAGAAGAGGTTTCGGCACCCAAGTCCCATGAATCAGTGTGATCAGTGCCAATGATAAGATGCTGCTCCTGGTTTTCTAATTCTTATTGGTTGTACTGCGCTCTGCTACCTACACACAAGAGGATCAATGTAGTGGTACTGGGCTATTGGGAGTTTGTGTCTACCTGGACTGGACACATTAGATGAATGATCTGAGAGAGAATCGAAAGAACTCTAGGGGCGCTGTTACAAGTATGCAATAATCTGTCTCTTTTTTTTTTTTTATAATTCCATTTGGATTGCTACATTTTTTTGTGATCTAACAAAGACGGCTACTATTTAATTCTTGGAGAACCAGTAACACATTATGGAACTTCAAGGCCAAACCTGTACTCTGTGTATGCTCAGAGATAAAACCATGATATTATTTTTTGTACTTTTTTTCTAAAATAAACAGTGTGGGGGACATTTATCATTTGAATTACATCTGTTTTGTGGTGGTAATTTGTCACAAATTTTGGTGCACGTAATTTTCTGTTCAAAATCCTTAGACTTTTGCCTGTGTGCACCACAGTTTGCCAATTTTTTTTGTAAATTCTTTTTTTATTTTGAAAAATGTAAGGTTACAAACATGAGAGTAACATCATTCTCAGTAAATATAAAGAAGCGTATATATAAATAATGCAAATCACATAATGATGAAAGATGGGGAATAAGTGCCAGTTTTCTAAGTGGTCTAAGTTTAAGAACTGGAAGTAAACCTGGATTATGGCACATTTTACTATATGAGAGTTTTGCAATTATAGCAAAACAATTGCCCCTGGTTACTTTTTCAGACATGCTGTTGTGCCAACTATATTAATAATGTGCACCATTTCATAAATTTGGTGAAGCCTCACAGTGCAAAAACAGTCTTAAAAATGGCACAAAAACCATCTATCTGTCTCTATTAGTACAGAGTGAGCAGAAACTTACCTTCTTTGTCCTTGAGTGAAGCAAATAAGCTTTTCAAGGAAAACGATTTTGTGCAGCAGTAGTTTACTCGCTCTAATTCAAACATGCCCTTCTCTTTTGAGTCAGTCTGTTTGTGCAACTTACCTCTTTATGGCCTCTTCTTTGCCGATTTTCTAAGACTTGATTATGACACTACTAAATGTGAAAATCAATTCAGCACCAGTAACACTTTTCAAATTACATTCACACCGTGGATTGACTGTTAAGGGCTCATTACTGTTATTTTTCTAGAGAGTGGTTTATTAAACACAGTTACCTAATAAGCATCTTCTGTGGTGCAAATTGCTGAAAACAGTAATGAGTCTGATTAGACTTCATTTCAATTACAACGACTTGTCAAGCAAGGAAAAAAAAACACCCTCCTAGATGTGACTGAATTTGGCCACCGTGTGTTTCATTGCTGAGTGAGAGAATAGAGGAGGGAAAGGCTATCTTTGTGCATCTGTCTCACTACTATAATGAATACAAAATAGGGCTTGTCTTCGGCCAATTCATGCACTGGCAAATTAGAAAGGTTCAAACAAAGCATATTTTTTTTTTACATGAGGACGTAAAATTTGTTTTTTATGTGTTTTAAGGAAAATTATGTATGGATTAGAGAGATAGATAGATAGATAGATAGATAGATAGATAGATTATATTAATTTGTTCTTCAATGCACACAAAATTAGGGCGCATTCAGACAACCTTGTCGTGTTTTGAGGTCCACAAACTGTGGATCTGCAAAACATGGATGCCACTCATGTGCCACTCAATTTGCGGAACAGAACAGGTGGCCCATTATAGAAATGCTCTATATGTTTTACAGTGCAATGGAATGGAATACCATGTGCTATCCGCATCTTTTGCACCATTAAAATTAATGGGTCCGCACCCGTTCCGCAAATTTGCAGAACCATTCATACGGTCGTGTGAGTGAGCCCATACACTCTGTGTTTCTCTGTTATATACCTGTTGGTACTCCATGTGATTGGCGGAAGGAAAATCATTTTAGGGTGGAGAGGAAACAGAGAATACAGAGACTGGTGGGGACCCGGGAAGTATTATAACATGAATGTCAGGTATTGAAAGGCTTATTACTATTAGTGATGAGTAAATTTCTGGAAATCCAGTTTGGTCCAATTCAACCAAATAAGGTATCCGGTTTAAGGCGGGCTGGAATTGATTTGATCCGACCTAAAAATGCTTCAGTCACTCTGGAAAGCTATGGATTATATGCTGATGTTCATTTTCTCTCACTCAAAATATTAGATCAAATCAATTCTCTCATTTTTAATCATTTTATTATTTTACGTAATTCTGAGCTTTCTTTTTTTATAGTAAGTGGCTGGATGACACCTTTAGTTCCTGAATGTCAGTGTCCCTTCTAGAAAAATTCTAGAAGGGAAGGATAAGTGGGGTATGGCATTCCTAACTGGTAGAGCTAGATAGTTTCGATAAGCCCTTTTTCATTTTTGTCTTCTTTTCAGACTAAATCATTAATCATTTATGTTACACTTTTTCTTCTTGCAGACATATCCCTGCACTTTAGAATTTGTAAGTTAATGTTTAATAGATATTACACTCAATTTAGGTGCAAAATGTAGGCTATTTAACAGCATTAAATGTCTAACCCCCATTAAATTATTCTCAGGCATTGCTTCTCCTAGTGAAAAAAAAACCTCTTAATGTGAAATGCTTTATAGTGATTAAGCTGTCATTTTTTCATCAATTGGTTACTTTACTAACATTTTAATGCTTCTGTGAGTCCCGCGGACACCGCCGACGAGCCAGTGTTTTGTGCCATGTTCAGCATATGCCGTCTGATAATGCCATTTGACATTGAACTAGATAAAAGAATTTCTGAAGTAGTGTAGGGTAATAAAATGCGTGTGACAAAATAGACATGATAAAAGAACTCATACCAATATGTGCTAGTAGCAGCAATGCGGAAGATAGGCATTCCATTCCAAAGACCATAGTGAAGAGTAGTTGAAAAAAGCATGTTCTCTTTATACACGGCTTGTAGAAGTGTCTTTATATCAGAATCCATCTCACAATGCACAAATATGTAGAAATTTAGAAGAAGAATATTGAAAGATCAGTGAAAATTTGAAGAATAACATTGCAAAATTAATATATGGCTAGTACAAACAAACACAAACTAAAAATGTGACTCCAAAAATTCATTCAATAAAATTCTACTGAGAACATATTGGTCAATAATTTGATGACTGTATATAATGGAGAGTATTTACTATTGACCTACAGAGTTCTGTAGGCTAGTTTGTTCACCTCCATTGAACTAAATGGAGAATAGCAGCTACTGTTGGTGAGTTTTAGGTAAATGAAATTATGGTTCTCCCATTTTTGACCACCATTTGTGTGGTTCATCTCCACTCCTCGACCGTGAGGGCTGTTGGCTGTATGCTGCACCCTTCTTGACTGCAGCATTGCGTGATTGGCCCCATTGTGGGCCATACTTATTACCTTAATCTGCATTTATTTTTCTATGCTTAGCAAGAGGCTTTATGGTGTTCATTGATTTTCTACTTATTGATGTCCCAATCACCATCTTAAGATTTTATTATAACTTTCTCTCTGTTGTTACTACACATCTGTCTGGCACTTAATCACTACAGGTGTCAGAAGAGTATATTGTCTGTGGTCATTTGATTAACCAGGACTAGTGTTGAGCGAACAGTTCGAGCATCGTTCGGGTTCGTACCGAATTTTGGGGTGTCCGGGACACGGACCCGAACCCGGACATTTTCAAAAAAGTTCGGGTTCGGGTCCGTTGTTCGGCGATTTCTTACCGCTTTCTGAAGGGCTGCACAGCAGCCAATCAGCTAGCGTTTTACTTCTTGCCCTAAGAGCCAATCACAGCCATGCCTACTAATGGCATGGCTGTGATTGGCCAAGTGCAGCATGTGACCCAGCCTCTATTTAAGCTGGAGTCACGTAGCGCCGCACGTCACACTGCTCTGATTAGTGTAGGGAGAGGACGCAGCTTCTGTCACGGCGAGATTAGGCAGGGTAAAGTCAGCAACAGCACCTAATGAACTGATCGATCTACAGCTGTGAATGAATACTTGCTCACTGGTTTTTAGGCTGCACAAAGCATTTTTCTGTCACTTATTTTCTGGGTTGATCGGCGGCCATTTTGTGACTTGTGGTGCACCAGAAGAAGCTGCCACCAAGTCCATCAATTCATCAATACTAGTTTTTTTTGCTATATCCTACATCAGGGGCTTGGCTGTGCTAATTGTCACCCCTAGAAACTCAGGATAGCAATTTCTATATTTTATTAAGGGGTTAAATACAATTGCCCAAATACCAATCCCCTGAATCTGGTGTTCCAGCTTTGGCTAGACAAGTATAATACTGTCTGCTGTCTGGCAAAGGATAGATTATTTTCTGTGGTGAAATTCAATTGCCAAAATAGCAATACCATAAATCAGTGGTTTCAGCTGTGGCTGGCAAAATATAATAGTGTCCGCCAAAACATATATTTTGTTCTGGGGTGAAATTAATCTGCCAAAATAGCAATACCCTGAATCTGGTGTCCCAGCTATTTGTGTTTGTTTTGTAGCAGGACTTTATTAGTGAGTCTATCCTATATATGTGGTCTGGTTTTGACTATCTGTATAGCACACATCTGTGATTACTCTCCATAGGTCCATTGATAAACCCAACTGGAAGAAACGCTATGGAACAGTGTAGGGTCTGTTAGGGTACTTGCAGGGGTAGGTTCCTGTGTAGAGGATCAGCCACCATCAGGGTGATTCCTTGCAATTAAGGGTAGTCAGGGTCCACTATGGAAAGATACCCATCCCTGGCCTGTACTCCAACAACCACCCTGTGAGTGCTCTTTCCAATATTTATTCAGTGAACTGACCCTTATAAATGCCTAAGCAGAGAATCGTATGTATGTTCAAGCTCATATTAAATTCAAGTTGAACTTATTGTAATGTATCTTATTTTACACCAAGCTTGTATAGTTTTAACTAGTATTGTACACAGGGGCTTAGTGTATGGTCTTTAAATGGGTTGTTACCTGTACCACAAAAGAAGAACCCAGAGAAATTGGGACTGTCTTTCCTTGATGGGGAAAGGTTGTCCACCCATACATTGCAATGTTGGATGAGATGGGCAGCCATGCAATACATGGCAGAGCAGAGTCTCTTATTTTTGGAGTTGATGGAGTCGATTAAATGTATTAACATCCTGTAACCATCCAGTTGAAAATTGTGCAAACATAATGTTAAGCGAAGACTTAGTTCCAAGCTCCTAAGGTTTCTTGAGATAGATACAATCCTTAGTTCAATTTAGATCAGAGGTGTCTATGCATTACCCATAATGCTAAGTTGAAGTTTTTTTTCATCTTGCAAACGTGATAGCTGTGACCCAATACTTTGATTCATGTGACTTACTATTATGTATTATTCCCATTGGTGATACTGCCTCACCACATATCTAGTAGCTTTCAGTTGGCACAGAAAACTTTTAGCTAATGTTTGACCTTGTGTATATTATCAAATCTGATTGTTTCCTGGTAAACTGAATAATAACTGACAACATGGACTTTTCACATTGATAGTCATGAAAAGAAAGTACGAAGTTTCACAGTCTTAATGGTGTAGTCACATATCGGATGTTAAGTGCTACTTATAAGGCACAGTTATGTTGAAGTGCTAGTTTTCAGAGTTTTACACGATGGGGTATATATCTACTGAAGTCTGTCAGACAATGCAGCAGATTTTAGATGAGGCTAAAACTACCAGTTCCTGAAAATGTTGGGTTTTATTTACTTATATAGCTCTCACATATTACGCAGAGCTTTACAGACATCATCATTTGCTGTCCCCAGTGGAGCTCACAATTCAAGTTCCCTATCAGTATGTCTTTTGGAGTATGGGAGGAAACACATGCAAACACAGGGATAACATTCAAAAGCCATGCAGTTCTTTAGTTGGATTTTAAACCTAGGACCCCAGCACTACAAGGCTCCAGTGCTAAACACTGAGCCATTGTAGCCAACACATCTTAAATCTAATGTATTTCTCAATGATTTAACGTTGCAGCCTATGGGAAAATGACTATGCTCCTATCAAGCCTTGCCACAGGCAGGGTTTGAAGGGAACTTCAACATGATAGGCCTTTGAGCCTTCAGAAAGCCATAGGCTGCCATTACAATTGAATGGCTCCCTTGATCTCAGTGTGAAGGAGCTATTTAGACCCTGGGAGCTCACAACTGACCATGGCATCTGAGAATTAAATCATCGACTCTGCCTCTAGATATCTGCTGTGTAAAACATCAAGCACCTAGCAGCTATGACATCCGTTTAAGTTATGAGCGGACTCCATCTTTAAAGACCCAGTGTCTGCCATAAATGTGGACACTGCCTACTCAGGTCTCGCACAAAGTTTAACTCGATACTATGGATGTGGGAATGGGGTTAATACCACATTACATTTTTAAATGTTATTTTATTTTTTTAAATTAAAACACAGTAAACAGATTATCCCTTTTTGGTGGCAGATGCCATTTTCTTTGTCGTTTTACTTATAATATGGTTTCCACCATATTGAGAAATTCATCTAAATCAAACTGAAAAAAGATTTTGTATAAGTTCAAAAATTTGATTACTTTACAACTTATTCACTCATCTCTAGGCTTAAAGTAAACAATGCGATACTCACCTTAGCCATTTCCCTCCATTCTTGTTGTAATGCTTCGTAGATCCCCACTGATCTTCTCTAGTCCGTTTTGCACAAAAATGTGGCCACTCAGCCAATTACAGGCTGAAGAAGATCAGGAGCACCAAGGGATTGGCAAGGTGAGTTTTGCTTTTTTAAGACATTCTGACCCTTTTTACATTTTTTTTTTCCTGGACTACAAATTATTGAGCTGTATTAAAAATGTGTGGTAGGTGGGATTCCCAAGGGTTGGATCCCCGTGATAAGCAGGAAGAATGATCTGAGCATCATGGCCCCTTTAGTGGTTTTCTAGGCATGGCGGTTGATCCATAAATGTAGTTGTGCCAGTTCTGCAGACTGGTGGGGTCCATAGGGGTAGCTCCCATGGTTCAAAAATTGAAGGAGTATCCTATGTGTATTCTTCAAAAACTCTTCTTTAGAAAACATTCCCCCTCATTCTGGTTTCTATAAATTTCACATATTTTTTTAACTTTTTTTTTTTTTTAAAAAATTACAAAAAATTAAATAAAAATTGTTCTTATGGTCCTAATAAATTACATTTAATACTAGTAGACCGAAACACAGTTGCCCAGGACTATCCAAATTAGCCATTTAAAGACTTGCTTGTAGGAGCAAATATTATACAGGTATATCATTAGAAATGTATGTAACATATGTCTCTCAGTCATACTATATCAGTACAGGTTATTTTGAACTGCTTTTTGTATGTAATGCATTTAACTGCGCCAATATTCCTGTCCATAGATACTAACAGACCATTCTAATTTCCCGGTACAATGCACCATATCTCGGAAAACCACTTTCTTTGCCATTTGATTGAAGACAAAGGCTCATGATGGCTGTATTACATACAAGAATAAATCGGTGTGGTGGCATTCATCAAGATCCAGGGGATTTTCTGGAGACAAGTTTTCTAATCCCTTAGCAATGGAGAAGTGCAGAATAAATCTGCCCTACTGTACTAGGAAGGTCTTCTTTTTAAACGAGTTCCACATGCGGCACAGGAAGGTAGTTTATCTTCATATAGAGCATTGTGTGAAAGAATACAACATTCAGCCCACACAAATGAATTTTATATGTAGTTTCTTCCACAGCCATCACATGGGGACTAAATTATACAGAGGTCTTGGGAGTGAAGGACACAGAATTAATGCTCTATGTCACCCTGTCGTATCAACAGATTTTTTATTTTTTTTATTGTAAGATACTTTTTATTAGTACATTAATCACGTAGTCTTTAACCATCCATAACATTCGCTATTCTTCTGCCAAATAACGCATTTTCTCAATTTACAGACAATAAAGCTACGAGGGAAATTTTTTCCACCTAGAAATAGAACCGATTCCCGAATCCTTGTCCTTTAAATTCTGTCTTGTACTCTTTTTTTTCCTTTTACTTGTGAAGTTAAACGCTCCGAAAAGTCATTTAAGAGCAGGGATGCCTTGTTCATTCAAGACTAAGGCCCGCAGTTATTAGACCTATAAATTTGTTTTTTGACCCCTGTTAGCTCAGTCTATTGGGTCAAAATTGAGTACAGCTTCTTTCAAATCTACTCAAATTGATCTTTTCCTTGATGGAATTCTAAAACTGACACTATATCTGTGAATGATTGTGTTTGTGTATGCATGTGGCTATATATGTAAACATGGATAAGGAGCTTGCAGTTATTTGGTGATAATTCCCCATGTATTATGTGTTGCAGCTATGCCTGTAAATGTGCAGCATTATTGTGTGTTGTGAATAGCATGATGTATCCTAATTCTAACAATTTCTAGCACAAGATAAATATTACCCTTAGCTTTCATGCATAAATTGCCCATAGTATTTATTTATTTATTTATTGTTTTTTTTGTGTTTTTTTTTGGGTGGGGGCTACATATATGTCATTTTAGCTACTGCTGGTATCTGAAATTGTCCTATGGAAAATATGATAGATTTTTTTTTTTTTATAATCAGTTGTGTCTGGCCTCTTTTATTACTCAGGCGAATACAATCGATGACATTGTTAGACATTTAGTGCACCATTCGGGCACTATGATTTGCTGCCCCTCAACAGAGAGACATTGAGTGCTGGGGCTGTTTTTCCAAATATCAGCAAGGATTCCATAAAAAGTCAGGTCACTTCCGGAATCAGTTTCTGGCATTCCTGTGTGGGAGAGAAATTACAACGGATGGCCAGATATATGGAAACTTAGCCTAATCTTTTTTTGCACCACATATGTGAGTTATCCACATGGCAGACATCAACTGTTTTGCCCACCCTGACCTAACTGTACTTCAGGGTGCACAAGGAGAGTATGGAGTGGGTTCACAAGTTGAGCCCAATCTATACTTGGTTGCTGCCCTCTAACCTGCTATAGGCAGGGTTCCGATTAGTTGCTAATGCAGCCTGGTACCTTTTGAAGGCCCATAGAAACTGCCAAAGGAAACTACTTGTTAATCTTTTTCTGCAGCAGAGCTTAATAGAAAGCCAGTGAAAATCCCATAACTGCAGTAGTATACAATTGTAGCCTATGGTATGAGCAATCGATTATATTTGCATATTTAATTCTATGAGGAGGACTGAAAAATAAAAAGTAAAATTAAAAGTTGTTTTTTTAATATTAAACAAACAAAAGAGGTAAAAATCACCCTCCTAATTAAATGATGCCATTAAAAAATACAACTTTTTTCTGCAAGAAATTGATGACTCTTGGTCGGAAGATGAGGTGGAAAAAACAAAAATGCACAAAAAAAATTTACCCGGTCTCAAGAGGTTAAAGACGTAAGGATGAGGATTAAAGAAATAAGGATGAGGAAGTGGGACCGATAGAAAGAGCGATTTTTTTATCGAAAATGTAACATTTCTTATATTTGACTGTACCATTTATGCAAATTTGAATGACATTTTATTGACCATTTAATGTCAGACCACGACAGACCAGAAATCATTTTGACTGGATTTTCCCTTTGATTAATATCTGAATCGACCCCACTAAGTCCTTTTGAAACTATCAGCTGATTAGCGGTATCTTTCTATGGGGCAGCTGACGTAGGATGTGAAATATCTGTAGTCCGCTAATCCGATAGTCCGATGACAGGTCTGTCCAAAAGACTTTGAATACCTTAGGGAGGACCTGTCACCTCTTCTGATCAGTCACTTTTAGTAAAACATTGTATTCCCAATGGAATAACAATCATGAAGCATCTTTTCTCAAACCCCTGGAATCATGCAGTTGCTTTAGTATTCCACCTAGAAATGTATAAGTAAATTGAGAATTAGGCATTGACCTTGAGTGAATCGAAGTCCACAAAGTCGACTGCTATCCGAATTTCAGGGAAAATTCGATTTGCAACAAAGGCAAATTTCCTTGTGCTTCTTGGTAACGTCCCTAAATGTTGGTAAAAACAAAAAATAATCATACTTACCTCATCTATTTAATTGCGATGTGCCAGCCACCGGCATCTTGATTGAATATCTCACACAAAATCCCGCCATCGTGGGTCGCGTGTGATTTTGCGCCAGATCTTCAATCAAGATGGTGGTTGCTGGCTCATCGCAATTAAATGGATGAGGTAAGTATGATTTCATGAATGAGGAGATCTCTGGATCCACTTGAGGTATACAGCTGGTTCTAGCTTTGTTAGAAAGAAACTGTCATGTACTATAGGATATCAGATTTAAAACAATTTTATATTACGGTACTTTTGGGATAACCCCTTTAAGCCTGTGGTCTCCCGTTCCTGGATGCAGAAGTACATTGCTGTAGATTTTAGGAATCTGTGTAGACTGACAGGTATCGTTTGGTTCCCATAATTTACTTGTATTAGAAAATATAATCTCTCTTCCATAAATGCTGGCTAAATATAGTTGACTGTATGCTGTTGCTGTCTGTTGACTCGCTCTTTATTTCCTGGAGCTGCTTATAGCAGGATTACTTGCTTTTGCTTTCCTCCTGAGCCTCGACTGGAGCGTCAGCTTGGTGATACTGGCACATACGACTTGACAGCGGAGGCCCTGTGGGGCCTTGTTTAAAGATTGCAGAGTGAAGCAGCATGCACGATGGGCTGAGACTGGCCAGCGCTTATACTCTGCAAATTGATTGTTGCAGTTTCGCTGTTGAGATGATTTTTTTTTCCAGTCATGCTGTGGTTCCTTTCAGCTCTACCGGCTGATGTCTTAAGCTGGAGAGTGATCAAATCGCATAGAATAATGGGATGAAATAAAGTGCCAGTCACTGCTTGCTAAATTGGAGGTTTATTCCAGTTAACAGCTACGTTGTCAGATTTATGTATATTGGAGTGTGGGTATATGTGTGTGTGTGTGTGTGTGTGTGTATATATATATATATATATATATATATATATTTTTTTTTTTTAATATGTGTGTAGTTACATAGATAGATAGATAGATAGATATAGATAATCACATTATTATGACCACCAGCTAATATTCAGAGTAACCACCGTGTACAGCACTGACAGCAGCTAGACGGGCAGGGAGTGACTCAATAAGGTCCTGATAGGTTGTCATAGGTATGTGGGGCCATGCTGACTTCAGTGCATCCTAGAGCAAACACGACCATTGAGGTGGTTCCACAGATGGGTTCAATTGAGTTCATGTCTGGGGAATTAGGGGGCCAGGGTAGTACTTGGAAGTCTTGATCAGAATCTTTATTAGCAGAGGTGCAGGGACCATCTGTCTGCTTCGGAGCCACTTAGTAGGGTTTTTCTGAACGGACTGACACAGTCAAGGTGTGCTGGGATTTGTAGTTTCAAAACTGCTAGATGGTGAATAGCTTAATATCACTGAATTATAAAATAACATGTTGTCATTTTAGGATTCATCACTGGTTCTCACTGGAGTCAAACAGGAAATTCATATTTCTAATCCCTAATATACCAAATTCTCATCTGGGTATAGAGTACAATCTACAGCAGTGTAAATGTCCTCACATTTATACCTTTATCCAGAAGGTAATGTGATAGTTTGAGTAATTACTCTCTATGGGGAATGACCATTGATTTTTTTCCAGGTAATTTTTCAGTATTTCCATAGTAGAATTTCCATTCTTCTCTATAAGACTATAGCAGATTTAATACAGAAACTTTTTGAAGCAAATACAATAAGTCTACTGGCACTCCTATCACAGCATTCCTTGGATAGTCCCCAGGGTTGACATGTCACTACCTGTGACCCCTGCAGCCGCGACATTTTTAAAATGATTGTTGTTTTAAACTTTGACAATAGTATAATTCTTTAATTTTAAACTCATTTAGACTCGGTGTGATGAATACCGCACCTCGCGGTCCTGCCTGACTTTAACTACGTCGAGCCCACGAGATACGGTTTAGTCACCGGTTTCCAAGATGTGACGTTACACCCTCCCTGGGAGCACGTAAGATCAGCTTGATACAGTTTACACAGACGCCTCCTGTCCACGCGGGCACAGAGTGGAAGGAGGGTGAGCGACAGTGGTCTACCCGGCTTCTGGCGTAACTCCACACTCGCTCACAACCCTGACAGGCTAAGATAGCCTTTTCACTGCCCCAGGGAAACAGAGCTTTCTCAGCCTGGTAGACTGCCACCAGTCCCTCATTTGATATAAGGCGGTCTGCTAACGGGATTATATAGGGTGAGAAACCAACCCGCAGTAGCATATAACTATGCCGAAACACGGATGTGGGGATTAGTGATCGAGATATAAAGGACAGCATAAGATTAAATTATATATTTAATTGCCTTAAGGGTGCACTAGACAATACACGATATACACAGAGAATATATCTAGTGGTCGGATGTGCAAATACAGGTGGTATGATACAGCAGAATTAAACAGAGCAAAGATCATTTACCAGGTGGATGAGTAGTCCTTTGGGTTATGATGAATTCTGGGGTGCTGTGTATAATTGGTATGGTGATCACGGCACTCTGTCTATCCTATTCACAGTTGTAGGGTGCACGTCTTGTTAGGTTCTCCCTCCACCCGGTGGAACCACTTCCAATTCACAATAGATAAGACAGCACTCCAATTTTGTATGCTGATTAATTTTATTATATTAGCCGGACATGGTGGTGCATAATAGCAACGTTTCGGGCAATTGGCATGCCCTTCATCAGGCTGATGTACATACAAAAAATAGAAAGGAAGGTACATGCATGAATGTCATATATGAGCATATACACAGAACATATATTTAAAACCTACAAGGGGCATTAAGGTCTGGTGAAGGTAGGTATAACCTGGTACATCAGAGGTTCAAGTCACCACCATGAAGGATCAAGGGAAGAGAAGGGAGGAAAAGGGGAGGAGGGAGGGGGGAAGGAGAGGGAATTGGGATCGACAGTGGAATAAGCAGCATGCAACATCATTATAATTGTCATATATGGAGTATAAATCATGAGGTTTGCATGCTGTAAAAAGTCTATATACATAAGAGGTGAATTTGGAGAGCATAATAGTGTGAATGCATGATGGGTCCACAGTTAACAGGTAACAAGTTAAATGTGGATCAGCCACAGACTTGTGTATGATTATGTAAGAGCTGGCAAACGGGCGCGGTAATGTGCGCACAAGACAGGAGTAACGTACCGGCGGGTTTAAGCGTTGGTAGTGTGTAGTAGTGAGCACTTACCAAGTTATGTGCAGGCGAAGAAGCGCAGGACCGGCATGTGAGAGGATGCCAGGGCGCCATGTATAAATACAGGGAGCAGTGGCCGGCGCATGCGTGCATAGGCGTATCGGGGCTCCAAGTATCGCGAGATGATCGCGTCAGTATACAGCGCGATGGCGCTCAAAATTCTGGGGTGCTGTAATGCTTGGCTGTAGTCACCTGGGGGCAGTGATGTCAGCAGTTTGTCCACGGTCCCTCCAAACACAGTAATCGATGTGACCCCCTTCAGAGAAAAGACCCTGGCCTCTGGCCTGCATGGGCCTTTTCACCTGTAGTCGGCCACTCCCCTCCCTACCTTTGGGAGGAGTCTACTCTTCCTTCCTGGTCCTGGTAGCCAAAGACCCACAAAACCCATTAGGGCCCATAGCTCTAGACTGGAAGGTCACAGGCAGATGGTTCTGGGACCCACAGGTCCGCCTTGGTTCCAGCTACAGGTGGAGACCAAACATGGCACCGTTATTAGGTTCCTGCGGGGAGATCTCTGTATCTCCCCTTCCCAGCACCCAACCTCCAAACTACGACCAGGGGCATGTCGTTCTTGGCCCCAGGGTTGCAGATAGATAACTGGTTTATTAATAATTAATTAAAATCATCTAAAAAATACATAAGGTGGAGGACACTACATATTTGAGCCATGAAAAACCCATATATTGAGCAGCAACAGTATAATCGATCAAAAAGTAAAGCGATGGTCAATTATAAATAGTACTATAGCAGGTCAAATAGCAATAGTAATACTAAAGTGCATAGTGCTTACGTTTCACTACATGTTCCCCTGATGAAGCTATAATAGTGAAACGTGTGTCGGGATCTTGGAGCAGTAACATCTGAACATTTATGTAAGCAATTTGGCTCATTGATGTATGTTTTGCATATTTAACACCTTAGCTGGACTCATGTTTACTATGTTTATGCTTTAAGCACTATGCACTTTAGTATTACTATTGCTATTTGACCTGCTATAGTACTATTTATAATTGACCATCGCTTTGCTTTTTGATCGATTATACTGTTCCTGCTCAATATATTGGTTTTTCATAGCCCAAATATGTAGTGTCCTACACCTTTTGTATCTTTTAGATTATTTTAATTAATTATGAATAAAGACGATTTATCATGTTTACTTTTGGTGCTTTTTTTGTGTTAGTGATATAAACTGGTCAACCTCTCTAAGAACTGGTAGAACTGGAACTAACATTAAATCTGTCACAATATAAATCTAATATAAATGTCAATAAATGGAGTATAGATGGCATAACCCTCTGGAATTTCTTTGTACATAATCTATTATTATCTGCCTATAATTAATCTAATCCTATTTTGGTAATAAAAAAAAACATTACGCCTAAAATGTGATAGCAATGCCAGGTTTGGTGCATTTTTTGTTGACTGCATTCTTGTAAACTAACACAATTAACAATTTATCATCCTGCTAATTAACTTCTATAGTCTTGAAACAAACGTGAAACATCAGTGGGGAATTGACTTGCTACTATGTTCGTAATCTGTGTTCTTGCCGGAGATCAACTGAATGGGCTCTAAATTTAGAAGACCATAAAAGTCTTTTTTTTTTTAAATAGAACGTTTAGTAAATTTTGCATTAAGAATGATATAGAACTGTAAATGGATTTTATATGGAAGGGGACATGGAGGTGTCAATTAGTCTGTCAACTGCATATCAAGCAATCTCCAGCAAACAATCAATTATTCAGAATATGTAATAGTGTTCAGGAATGTGACAGAATTTGGTTTTTGAGTGGAGTATGACATCAGGGATAAATGTTTTTCTCACACCAGCTGTGCACCTGTTACACATGTCATGTATGTTTGGAGTTTTTATTTATGTTTTTTATTTTTCTAATGATTTTTTCTAGCTGAAATAAGGAATGTAATAATCTGCAGATGTGTGTGTGTGGGTAACACATTGAATTCTATGGGAGGTTGCTGTGGGCATGCTCTGTGACCTGTGCAGAAGTCATTGTGCAGGGACGGGTGGGGAGGAGGTGATCCCTGACCATCCCCTATTGTGAATGAATGTTGGGACCTTTTGTTTTTTATATATATATATATATATATATATATATAGACAGATAAAAATCGAGCAGCACTCCAAATATGTTCAAAAAAGCAGATACGTCTTTATTCACCCATCGGCGTGGCAACATTTCAGCTCCTACTGGAGCCTTTCTGTGAATAAAGACGTATCTGCTTTTTTGAACATATTTGGAGTGCTGCTCGATTTTTATCTGTCTACAATTGCTGGAGTGGGTTTACTCCACAGGTGAGCGCTGCACCCGTTCTATTTTTTTACTAGGTGGTGCTGCCTCAATTTTCTTGCTATATATATATATATATATATATATATATATATCCTATTATCCTGATGATATTGAGATGAATTCTGAGGGTCAGTGGCAAGAGTTTAGGATTTTGTTTAATATTGATAATAGTGAAAAAAAAAAATCTGAATGTCTTAAAAATGTTTAGATATAAAATTTATATATTTGTCTCATATTACCATTGTCACTTGGCTTTTTAATCTTGAAATAGATTTAAAGAGATTGCGATAGACCAGTGTTTAGCCATGGTAGAGAGTGGGTAAAAAGAGTATATGCCTCTATATGGGGACCTGACATGAATAGCTAACAGAAATTTTGTAATGCTTTATTTACCCTGTTGAGGGACCCAGCTCATCAAAAGCAGAAAAGAAGATTTACAGGTTTCCACCTACACAATTGTTTTTTTTTCCCTTCAGATCCATCAACAATAAAAAATAAAGTTTTACAGATACAGTAGTCTTGATTAAAAAAAAAATAAAATCATAAGCATAAAAGACAAAGGGCCAAGGCATTTATGGAGTGTCAGAATTGTTTCTTGTATTGTAGGTGTCAAAGTGTAACTTGGACATGTCTTAAGTGCGTGAGGTTACAAAAAAGCCTTAAAGGGGATATTCCATGAAAAATATTTGCAGTTAAATCCAGACCATAATTATAAACATTTGTGTAATTGCAATAGCAAAAAAAAATGGAATATCGATATAACATAGCACCACTGTTTCTATTGAACAACTGTTTTATGTCCACCCAGGACTGGTGCAAGGATTTTTGCCACCCTAGGCAAAAGCTAATTTTTCCACCCCCTTGACTCCGCCTATTGACCACACCCTTTGACCAGCCCCTTTTTTGTCGGCCACCTATTTATACAGACTGTACCCTTCATTGTGGTAAGGCCACTTTTCTCCCTCCAGCTACATACCCTGTCATCCACAGATCCCCATCAGTGTCATCCACAGATCCCCATCAGTGTCATCCGCAGATCTCCATCAGGGTCATCCACAGATCCCCATCAGGGTCATCCACAGATCCCCATCAGGGTCATCCACAGATCCCCATCAGGGTCATCCACAGATCCCCATCAGGGTCATCCACAGATCCCCATCAGGGTCATCCACAGATCCCCATCAGTGTCATCCACAGATCCCCTCCCCGCCCAGCGCCGCCTCCTAGCTAATTTATTCACTTCACTTGCCTCTGTGTAATTGCAAAGAGGCGCCTTAATCTCGCACAGGCGCACTGGAAGACGGCGCATGTGCAGTTCGCTCGATGATACCTCTGCCAGTGCGCCTGTGTGAGATTACAGCGCTTCTCTGCAATTACACAGAGGCAAGTGAAGTGAATAAATTAGCCGGGGCGCCAGTGTGGGGACCCCTAAGGACTCGGGGCAATTGCAAATGCCTGAGGCTCTATATAGAGCACTTGGGCGGCTGCAGCATGAGGGGGGGTGGCTCTCCTGGCGGCGCCCCTTCTCAAGGGGCGCCCTACACGGCTGCCTAGTCCGCCTATAGGACGCGCCGGCCCTGTGTCCACCTGAGTAAATGTATTTAAGTGGACACACTTGCTTAGTCTTGCTTCTCTATCTGCTCTTTTGGATATATGGACGGATCCCTGGTATAGTGAGCCTGCTTCCTCTGAATCGTCAATGTTATCTGCTTCTCAGAGGAAATTCTTAGCGAGTGCATTTTCAGTAATGATGTCTAAATGTCCTATTACTTGCTTATCATCACCTCTGAAAAGCAGAAATGATGCTAAAGCTTCAGAAGCAGTTGACTCTGCACATAGGGCATCCCTCTATATACCTGAAGGATCACAAATAGGGGCAAGACCTACGTGTCCTCCTTGACACATTTACTGAGGTGGACACATAAGGGCTGTTCAATAGAATACCCTCTTTAAAGGGAATCTATCACCAGTAAAGACCTGACTCCTGGCATCCTTACAATCAGCTGTTTATGGACGCTGTGGCACTCTGGTGATTGCAGTGGCCTGTTTCTACATCAGTGACATCTCATTTCTTAGCCACATGACCTATTTGCAGCCCTCTCCGATTCAAGTGAATGGGACTGGGCTGCAATGCGAAGTACATAGAGTGTAAGCAGGGGTGTAGCTAACGGCTCATAGGCCTTGTGCAAAAGTTCAGCTTGGGCCCCCCTTTCCTCGGTGCTTTGTGTGTCTTCTTTTGCAGCACAAGGGCCTTGTCCCCCTCAGGCTCCTGGGCCTAGTAGCGACTGCTACCTCTGAATCCCCTATAGCTACGCCTATGAGTGTAAGGCACTAGGCTTTTTATGCTGTGAGGTGGCTCCACAGCCTCTTCAAACAGCTGGTCAGTAGGGGTGCTAGGAGTCAGACTCCCACCAATCAAATATTGATGACCTATCCTAAGGATAGGTTATCAGTATTAAACTCCTGGAAAATCTCTTTAATAATCATCATGCTTTTTCAAATGTTCCCTATAGGAACAATTATTTAGACAACAAGATCCACATAGATCCCATAGAAACGATACAGTATTACTGAGTAGCTAGTGAAAAAAGAGAAATAGTTGCAGAGCGTCATGGCCACTTCTTGCTGGTTAAAAAAAAAAAAAAAAAGCTAAAAAGGACAAAGAATTCCAGGGACATCACTTACAAACCAAGGACTTTCCTTGGAGATATGATACAATTGAGTGATTTGCAGCTATTAACTCCATATCCTGTGCATATAATGTGCTGCAACATTGACTATTTCCAAACAATATTTTAATAGCACCACATAACTTTATTTCACCTTCAGTGATCTCTTAGCTTATGTTATTCATTCTACCATATATTCTAATGCACTCTGTGCACTGTCCATCTAGATCATTAGTTCCATTAAAGGTGTCCCCTTTTCTATAAAGAAAGCGAGCCATCAGCTAATAGCCGCAGGTTCACCTCCTAAAGCCAACCCGCTCAATCCTTTTTTGTCACCAATAAAGCTGGGGCTTGCCAAAGATAAATGTGAATTGGTATTACAGATGGGGTCTTCCTTACCTTTCCTCTTGGTTAGATGTATCTAGAGATGTGTGGTACAAGATAACCACATAAAAAAGACATGATTTTGCGACAGTCTGTCATGAGATATCTATCCTATATGTCAGCCTGAATTTCCTAGCATTTTATAATATTGTATTGAATTTGTTTTTATGAGAAATTAGCCTAAATTTGAGATAAGGTAAGGGTCCTTGCTACCCTGTCCAAATTAAAAGGCTGATCGGGTAATGATACATAGCCAAAGCAGGTGTGCCACAATGGGCCAAGCTCCTACTTAGCAATCCCCTGTTATGGCTCATAGAGGGAGGTCTAAGGAAGAACACTTCTTTTTTGTTAGGTTCGTATGGAATCCAATGAAAAGAAAAACTTCTATTTGACCCCATATTGTTAGTCAGCTGTTAAATCTCCCACCGATCCAGCCCCGATACTTAGATGATTCCCTGCAGTCTTCGTTTATTTTCCTGGTTTGATGATATGGTGTATTATCAGATGATTTTTTATTTAAATTCTAACATTTATCTGCACACCTACAGCTAATTTAACTTCTTATACTCTCAAACAACACATTTATCATTTTTTGGACTTTCTTCCTAAAGGATTCCTCCTTTCTAGAGGATTTTGCACATTTACAATGGCGAGTTTTATATAATTTTTTATGGTCATCTGATAATCTGAGATATCTGATAATCCACTGCCCATCAGGCCCATTCAAAATAAATTAAAGGAATTTTACTGCATTGTTATAAACTTTTAGATCAGCATAATGTAAAATGATATCAGGTTTAAAGGGGATTTCTGGGAATATAACATTGATGATCTATCCTTGAGACAGGTCTTCAATATCTGATTGGTGGGGGTCCGATATCCAGCATCGCCACTGATCAGCTGTTTGAAGAGGCAGTGATGCTTTGGTAAGCGATGCGGCCTCCTTAAAGCTAACTGAATACAGCCCCGTTCATCATATAGTGACTGTGCTTGGTTATGCAGCCCATTGACGTCACCAGAGCACTGCAGTCCCCTTAAACAGTGGATTTGCTGAGATATGAGAACCTAGCCCCCACAAATAAAATATTGATGACCTATATTCCCAGAAACCCCTAAAAGTTGTCAAAAAAAGACTCAATCTGAGCATATCTGATGTTCAAAATTACCCTATAAGAATATGGATTAAAAATATATATTTATGTATCTCCTATATATATATTATTAACATAATTACTGTAAATTAAGTTGGGTTCTAGACATCTCTTGAAATGTGACTTGTAACAAATGCTGCTTTTATATGATAGATTCCATCTGCACAGCATCCAAAGGGTAAAACTGGAAAAAAAAAGTTTTAGGGAATAGTCAGTGGAGGTTTCTACCATGCACCCTGGAGATTTGCAAGGGAAACGGACTAGAGGACAAGCACTGCTTGTTTTTTTTTTCTATAGGGACTCAACATCACAGCTCAGAAGCAGAAAGAAAGCAATTGTAATTCATACAGAGTTGTAGGCTTTATGTGATGAAAGTGATGGACCGCTGCCTGGGAGATTGCTTTGCTGCACTCCACGAAGCAGATTTGAAACTGTCGTGGACCACTTTAGATGAGAGTTGGATTATGGAATGACCTGCAATGTCTGTGTCATATTGTTGAGCATAGGGTACATTATGCTGTGCTAACTAGGTGCTCAGCACCAAATAAGAGAGGTATCCTAGATGTGATCTGTCAGCTGTGTCTCATATTTTTAGATTGGGGAGAAAACTGATATTGTGCAGCCAGCCACCACTGCATACATAGCATTTTAAGTGGTTCTAGAGACCCGTATCTGTGTTTTACAAAAATCAATCACTGGTCTGGTCTACAAATAAGATTAGCTGCTAATTATCTAATATATTGTTACATGCAGTATATTGTGCATGAAATCATTATGGTATTATTGTATTGATCCTTTTCTTTTTTATTTTGATAGGCTTGAAGATGCAGTGGACGCCAGAGCATGCTCAATGGCCAGAACAGCACTTCGATATATCGTCAACCACAAGGTCACCAGCTCATAAAGTGGAAGCATATCGTGGTCATTTGCAACGCACTTACCAGTATGCCTGGGCCAATGATGATATATCAGCTTTAACTGCATCAAATCTACTGAAAAAGTATGCTGAGAAATATTCTGGAATATTGGAAGGATCTATGGAAAGACCTCTTCTGAGCAATTACACTGAAGCTCAGTCGGGCCTTGTGAATGGTCGAAAAAATGATGGAGAACCTTGGAACTCAGACGTTTATCCAATGAACTGTGTTTCCGATGTTATTGTGGCAAGCAAAACTGGAGTAGGAGCCACTATACCTCCATCAGATGCTAGCATAGGCAGTTCTCCTGGGGTGGGAAACAACTTGACAGAAGCTAGTTATTCCAGTAGTACATGTGGAAGTCACTCAGTTCCTAGTCTACATTCAGGGCTACCGTCTCAGGAATATGGAGCAAGCTATAATGGCTCCTACCTGCATTCAAGCTACAGTAGTCAATCTGCATCTGCATTGCCATCACCTCATCCATCCCCACTTCATAGCTCCGGCCTCCTACAGCCTCCTCCACCTCCACCACCCCCATCAGCTCTTGTACCAGGCTACAATGGAGCCTCTAACCTTTCAAGCTACAACTATCCACCTGCAGGCTATCCTCCACAGTCTAGTGTTGGGTCAGGGTATAGCCCTGGAAGTGCACCGCCTCCTTCTGCTTACCTCCCTTCTGGTATCCCTGCCCCAACTCCTCTTCCACCAACAACTGTTCCAGGCTACAGCTATCAAACACATGGTTTGACCCCAATTACTCCATCAAGTTCAGCTAGCTCCCTCAAAAGAAAAGCTTTCTATATGGCAGGACAGGGGGATTTAGATTCTAGTTATGGAAGTTATAGTTATGGACAACAAAGAACCTCACATAGCCCTATGTACAGAATGCCCGACACAACTATATCCAACTCAAATAGAGGAAATGGCTATGACCGAAGTTCTGAGTCTTCATCCTTGGCATTCAAACCCACAAAGCAGCTAGCCCCTACTGATCAGCAAAGAAAATTTAGCAGTCAGTCAACAAGAGCCCTTACACCACCTTCATATAGCACTGGAAAGAATTCAAGATCAAGTGAAGCTTTTGGAAAATACAACTCATCTGCAATCAATGAACACAATGAAGAGCATAGACAACTGCTCCCGCATACTCTGCAAGGCCCTGGACTTCATACAGCTACCTCATCCAACCACTCTGTGGACGAACAGCTGAAGAACACTGATACTCACCTCATTGACCTTGTAACTAATGAGATTATCAACCAGGGACATCCAGTTGACTGGGATGAGATTGCTGGCCTTGATTTGGTAAAGGCATTTATAAAGGAAGAAGTATTATGGCCTGTTATCCGATCTGATGCTTTCAGTGGGCTTACGGCTTTGCCTAGGAGCATACTTTTATTTGGACCTAGAGGAACCGGCAAAACATTATTGGGAAGATGTATAGCTAGTCAGTTAGGTGCCACATTCTTTAAAATTACCGGCTCTAATCTTGTCACAAAGTGGATTAATGAAGGAGAAAAAATTGTCCATGCATCCTTTCTTGTGGCAAGGTGTCGGCAACCTTCTGTGATTTTTGTAAGTGACATAGACATGCTACTTTCTTCCCAAGTAGGTGAAGAACACAATCCAATAAGCAGAATGAGAACAGAGTTTCTTATGCAGTTAGATTCCGTTCTTTCATCTGCTGAGGACCAAATAGTTGTTATTTGCGCCACAAGTAAACCCGAAGAAATAGATGAATCTCTAAGGAGATATTTCATGAAGAGACTTCTTATCCCACTTCCAGACAGCACAGCCAGACATCAAATAATAATACAATTGCTCTCACAGCACAATTACTGTCTCAATGACAAAGAGGTTGCACTCCTAGTGCAGCGCACAGAAGGTTTTTCTGGACTGGATGTGGCTCGCTTGTGTCAGGAAGCTGTGGTTGGTCCTCTCCATGCCATACCACCCTCAGACCTCTCAGCTATTATGCCGAGCCAGTTGAGGCCCGTAACATACCAAGACTTTGAAAATGTATTCTGCAAAATTCAGCCTAGCATATCACAGAAAGAACTTGACACGTACATTGAATGGAACAAAATGTTTGGTTGCAGTCAGTGATAATAAACATTGCAATGATTGCTGGCGCACAAATCTAGGTGACCGAGGGGTAAGGGTCCCTTTTTGGCAGTGGCCTAAATGATAAAGGTAACAAGGCAGCCAAAAAAGACTTGCTTCTTCAGATGGTAGACTTTAATGTGCATCAAACAGCCAATGTTCTGAATTGAATGACATGACAGTGAGCATATTTTAATGCTTAGTTCTGTTTAACGAAACCGACATTAACAAAGAAGCAGGGTGGACATGAGTTGACATTGGAAGGACATGAATCCCGCATACTGATTCCATTCTGCTGTTCTTGAAATTTTGTTGCTGTCAAGTGCCTAAGGTGGTGCTTTATTTTTTTGTTTGCCTCACAATTACATTGGTGGCATGTGCTAATATTAAGAGCTTTAACTTCAAACATTAATGGACTATAGATGAACAGATAAGTTGAAAAGACAGAGAGCCAGATTTTTTTTTGCCATGTTACGAGCAACAGTATTCCTCAGTCCTGTCTGTTCTTCAGAAGGGATAAGAAAATTAATCTGGAACTTAATTTCTGTAGTTTATTTCTTTTAACGTTCTGTCTGCAAAAATGACAAACAAACAAAAAAAAACCTCAGGAAAGTTGATTTGTACAGTACCTCAAAGGAATGTGTTGAAAGCACTATTTACTGCTGAGAGAGATGGTTGGTGTCATTGTTGCTTTATATTACAAATGTATGTTTACCTCAAAAAAATTGGAAAGTGGCATGGAAAATTACTTTGAATGTATTTGGTTGATCCTAAGAAAATGGCTAATGTCTTGCCATATTAATTTGTAACTGACTTCTCCCTATGTAAATGATACGTTATTCAGAATTACCATTTACGATATTAAATCAAAGTTTTTTTTTTAATAAGTTCAGATGGTGCAAGTATTCTTTATAAAGAGATATTTTTTTTTATGGTATGGCCGTAATGAATTCAACATCAGTCCAAAAACTGCAAAAACAGTTTAGTTTTTATTAAAGTAAAGCCCCAATAGGGTCAGTTGAAGCACTGACATTATAGGTAGCCTTTATGTTTCCTAGATATACATTGGAGTCTACATGATATGTTGTGCAGTTTTGCAGTTGACACATTGGCCAAAAATACTAATGGTTACAGTCGATTAAAAAAATAAAAGTGTGGATCGCTTCAGGTGACCATAAAAGAGATTCAGTTTAGGACTGGCCTACACGGTGACTTCTGGTTGTGCTGTCAATGAACTGCTGTGATAATGGTAAAAAAATGGGAGCTACCTTGCATTGGTTGGAAAAAATGTAACCTTGTAGGATTTTTTGGTAACCATTGCAGGATTGCTTGGTATTTTTTATGCCTAAGAAATGACTGCAGTGAAGACCAGGTAGCCCAGGCCTTAAACTTTTTTTTTTTTCTAAAAGACCCAAAATGTTTTCTAACCTTGTAATTCTCCATTACTGGCGCTTATGGCTTGCACACAGAAGACGTTTCATTCGGCCTTCCAAAGTCAAGTTGATATATGGGCTGATAATTCAGTATTAGCATTGCAACCAAAATACATATGAAAGTGAGATGTATTTATAGTTTTTTTTTATCATTTTATTTAAAAAATGTACTGTGGGGTTCTTGTACCTGTGTTTTGGCCTAGAAGACATACCTTTCTTCATCTTGTTATATACTCTTGGACTACATGTGACATAACTCAAGAAGGATATAAAGAAACCCCATGCCCTTCCATTTCTGAAGAAATATTTTGTTGACACTCTTTTCCAAACTGGAAAATTGAAGCTTTATTGAATAACTTTGATTTTACAAATATTTAACATTGGTTTATTTGTTCTTGATGTTTGATATGTGATATTATTCCATGAGCTATTAATATTTTATGGTTGCCATTACTGGCTCCAAAGAGTCTATCCTCCTGTTTTATTTTATTTTTTCATTTTTTTACCTACAGGTACCTATGTTTACTATGTATTTTTAAACAATTGTCTAATACTTGTGACATTTATCTTTTATTTCCCCCCCCCCTAACTTGTACTGTCACCTACTGTGGTTTGTTTATTTTGGCAGTTTTGTTATTTACGACATATCAAGACAGCTAATTGATGCTGGGTGATGCATTTTAATCGAGGAGTAGTGTACAGATTATAGCTGTCTCACGCCTGCCAATTCATAAGCAGGACAGCTTGGCTTTTTTTGAATGTATTGTTTTTGTTTACTTTAAATGGAGACAGTGGCAAAGCTGTTCCAAGGCACTGGCAAATGATGTACATTTTCGACATTAAATAAATGCACTGAACGTCGTACAGAGAAATTCCATTACATTTTGCTCCTGTTTATTTGTTTACTCTCAGAAACAAATATGTTTCTCTTATTATTTTTAGGAAAATTTGATGTTGAAAATGAGAAAAAAAATGAAATTGCACTTCCAAAGACAAAAATACGCATTGAGAATCAAACCTATTTTCCAAGAATAAATGGGTGCAAACAATAACTAGTGTAATTGCATGTCTTTTCTTCTTTAAACATAAAGCTCTCAACTTCATCTCTTTCAGGGACAAGTATATTATTAGTAAATTACATTGCTGTGGCTTAAAGGGAACTATTAAATTTACTGTGTTATATTTTAGAATAAAAAATATTCTAAATACTTCACCACCACCGTAATTACTACTAAATTCCATCCTGTTTAGTTTTTTTGCTATACTGTATAAAGTTTATTACATCTGCTTTAAGTTATGAAAGTGACAAGTGTTGAGAGAATCAAAGTCAAACAAATTGACTTTGATCTGAATTTCAGGAAAAATTTGGTTCGCTGCAAAGCTGAATTTCCTTGCGTTTCGTGGTAACGAATCGATTTTCTCTGAAATGGCGGAAAAAACATACTCACCTCATCCAGTTGTGCCTGAAGAAGCTGCCATCTTGATTAAAGATACTGCGCAAAGTCTTGCGTGCAGTGATATATGACGTCGCCACGCTGGCCAGCGTGATGACATCATCACCGCGTCAGATTACACACAGTGTCTTCAATCAAGATGGCTACGACGGCCTCTATGCGATCAAATGGATAGGGTATTTTTATAAATTTATTTTTCACCAGTTTAACCCCTGAAAGCCTTTACTGTCTATCACAGATGCTGTGATCAACCAAGAACGCGCCATCTGTGGGGTTCAATGTTGGGGGGCATCGTGATTGCCATTCTCTTTCATTGTGCCTAATACATACAAGGAAATGCGCGTTGTGACAGCTGATTGGCGTGGGTCTCTGGTGTACGACCCCCGTGATCAGATACTGATGACCTATCCAGAGGATACCATAGGTCATCAGTAAAAAAAAATCCAGAAAACCCCTTTAATCACAAAGTAGGACCACCCACATGACTCCTAGTCCTAAACATGGAAAGAGCAAATACTTAAATATCAAATATATGTTTTACTGAATCTTTTCACCAGAAAACTATATATCAGTATGTTCAGCTACTCCTGCTCTATAATGGTGATACATCCTTTTATCACCGTCCTAAATTCAGTTCAGTTGTTATACTTGCCTTGGTACTACTTCTTAGGTCAAGCATATTTCAGTTATTAATACAGTGGTGCAGTCTCTAATCCTTAAAGGGGTTGTCCAAGTTATCTAAAAATTCAGGTAGCCTCTGTAAATGGTATATAATAACAAAAAATTGATACTCACCCATTTTCCACCCTGCTTCTTACCATGCTGTGCTCTGGTCTGCTCCACTGCTGTTTTTTTTCCTGTTTGCAGCAGTGCACACAGGTCGCTAGTGGCCGCTGGCCTCAGCAGTGACTGGAGCACAATTCAGGAAGAAGCAAGGGAGAAAAGGGTGCATTTAGTTACTTTTATTATTTTAAATCATTTACAGGGCAGACTACCCTTTAAAATCCTTTTTTAAAGATCTATTTCTAGCTTAGGCAACAAATAAAAAACCTCAAATAAGAACAAAGTGAGGCTTAAAATGGACACTTATCCAAATGCTCTCCTTTTACACAGAGAGAGCCCCTTTCAATGGAAATCTCAAGATTAGACGGCTGACTGATCCTGCCAAATTTTATTAAACGTATATAGCCAACGTAAGTGATCCTAAAAGCGTTATAGTATTATATGATTGTATTATCATTCATAAAGGTAGTGATTGGGTTAGAATTGTGACATCTGCTAATTGCGCTGATTTTCTTTCTGATTTTGTATAAATCAGATAAAAAGCATGACATGTTTCACTGGATGCTGTATTATAGAGCTAGATTAATTTGGAAGCAGTGCTTGTAGGTGAGAGCAAACTTGTAATATTGCACAACACGGAGCAACATAGGTGACACAGTAAATCCAGCACATGGCTTTTATGTTATATGTACAGATGTATCTATTGCTCTTTGTTGAACGTGTCCTGAAAAAAAGAAAACATGATTTTTTGATACTCCGTGTCCAGAGGTCTAGCATAAATGTTTTGCCACCAAAAAGTTGTGAGGGGATTTAAAGCTTATGAAGGATTTTACTATCATATCTTGATTTAAATTGAATTTATTTCATGAGAAATTAAGTCCTAAACCACATTTAAACAACGGTAAGGCTGGACACAGCTCTATGACAATGTACAGATTTCACCAAAGCCATCTACTTGGAACTCTTAGTATCTCAGTAACTTATATCTCTATTTGTGACTATACATGGATAGCCTTCCTGAAATCTGTCCTGACACGTCTCTTTTAGCAACTACTTGCGTCGCTCTTGTTTGTAATAATAATCTTGGAGCATCTATTCTGTTAGGCATCCCTTTATTATTTATTCTAGAGTTGATGAATGAATTGCTAGCAGTTTGCAGTGAAGGTCCAGATGGACGTTATCAGTTGGGGGTGTGTCCCTACACAGTCTGACATTATACAATCAGGGCTGCCAGTGTCAGACTGTGCAGGGACACACCCTCAACCGGTAACACTCTACTAGACCTTTATTGTAAACTGCTGGTAATTCATTCATGGTTCTATGGCACATCATAGAGTCATAAGAATAGATGCTCCAGAATTGTTATTACTTGGGGAATGCACATAGTTAATAAAACAGACATGTCAGGAGAGGTAGATATCCTTTAAGCCAATAGAAACATGCTGAAACAATAGAAAAGAAACCAGAACACAATAGCATCCCATTCTTTTTTTTTTTTTCTTTTTTTTTCTTTTTTTTATTGGATCAACACCTACAGGTCATGTGTTGTCTTGGCACAGACAAAATCTTTACTCAAGCTTGAGACTTGACTATTTATGTGGCTGTTCAGAATTAAAAATCTGTCCATTGCAGCTCAGCTCCATTGGAATAAATGGGGCTGAGCTACAATGCTGCCACAACCTGCGGAAAGTTGGGGTGCTGTTTTCTGGAGTAGGAATTTTTCTCTAATCTTGAACAGAATGGACAGAAAATTGAGACCCACACTGCTGCTCAGTAAAATGGAAACTAGTTTACATTAATTGGCAACAGCAAGGAGAAACCAACTTGGGGTAAGGGAATTATGATGAACATGCTTGGTTGACATTGATCAATCTTTTACTCCAAGTAGAAAACATATAGGGGGACATTTATTATGAATTATAAGCCACTTTTTGGTGTATCAATTTCGCAGATTTAGTTGCAGTGTTTTTTTGCAGCAAAATTTGCGACTTTTTCCTGCTCACTAAAAATCAATAGTGATACCCGCGCTACTGCTCTACTCCCTGATTGCTAATGGCCACTGCTGATTACATGTTTAAAGGGGTTCCTGCCACTGCCCCTGATTGTAAACATACAGAGTATAATGCAAGTTCCCGCGCTGGTCAAAATTAACTACTTTCTAAAAGCAAAAAGTCTCTTATACTTGCCGTTGGTGGTATTGTTCGGTTCCTGCTTGATATTAAATAGTGCTTGTGGAGCAGAGAACTTCAGCTTCCTCCTTCTGAAGTGCGCAGCCCTGGCCGGCAGCTCGTGTGCATGAGGGGAAGCCCGACAAGTAATTACTCAAGAGCGGACATTCAGTGTTACGTCACCTGCTCCTACGGATACCTCTTGAGTGCAGAAATGCATCATAAGGAATTGTGGACTCAAGAGGTATCCGTAGGAGCTTGTGACATCACACTGAAGGTCCGCTCTTGAGGAACCGAACTATACCACCAACGGCAAGTATAAGAGACTTTTTGCTTTTAGAAAATCTTGACCAGTGTGGGTACTTGCATTATACTCTGTATTTTTGCTGCTCCCGCTGTTCCCTGGGTGCCAAGAAAAGAGGTCGGGGAAGCGGGTGTGCCAGCAGCCCTGTCTCATTTATCTTTTTCCACGCCAGTTTTTGGCATGGAAATTTTAAAATTTTTTATTATGCACTTATATAACGCCACTATTAGAAATAAGCTAATTTCTTAAAAGTTCGATTCGGCTGATTCGGCAAACTTCATATAAAACTTTGCTTCGTGACGGACATTTTTTGTAAGTAGCGGGTGCAATGACAGGGAGCTGCGATAGTGGCACCCCCATCATTGTACCCCTCAGATGCTGTGTTAATACATGATCGCGGCATCTGAATGTAAAATTAACAATTGAAAAAAAATCTAACTTACCGCCTTCATTTGCTCGCGACGGGCCAGCTCCTGGGAAAATCCTGATGACGTAATCTCCTGTGCGGTGTGAGATTACGTCATCACGCCGGCTGGCATGGTGATGTATTATGTCATCACTTCAGCCGGCGTCATGATGTAATCCTGCGCCGCACAGGATTTTATCCGAGATCTTCAAGCAAGATGAAGGCTGGCCGGACATTGCGAGCAAATGGAGGAGGTAAGTTTGAATTTTTTTGTTTTTTTTATACTATTTCAGGTTAAATCGATTTGCTGACATGAAGCACAAGGAAATTTGTTTCGTGGGATTTGATTTGGTCATCTCTAGCTACTGTATTCTGCAAAGCTTTACAGGCATTAGCATCAAGGTGTCCTCAACAGGGCTCACAACAAGGATCCTTATCAGTATGTATGGAGTGTTGGAGGAAACTGGAGTACCCAAAGGAAACCCACGCAAATATGGGGAGAACATACAAACTCTATGAAGATGTTTTCCTTGGTCGGATTTGAATCTAGGACCCCAGCACTGTAAGGCACCAGTGCTAAATTTTAGATTTTAGTACAATGCATTGCCTGCCTGATAACATTTGGCACAACACAGAGGGACTAAGACTGGCATCTAAATCACTGGTTTAATAAATGTCCCTCTTATTTTCTAATTTATGTGGTAGACACTGATATAATTACCCTTGCAAAGCAAAGAGATGGGAACTGTAAAATGAACCAAAAACATTAACTGTTGTTTCAGTGATTTTAAGTCAACAGTTACAAGTTGACTTAAAAGTCAACCTGTAACTTTAGAAACTTTATAATATATCTTATTACAGAAAAATATCACTTTCTCTAGACTTTTTTCCTGCTTCCGCTTCTTCACAGACCTTAATTACCTGCTCAAATCTGTCTTTTGTAGAGAAACGTTAGCCTCTCACTGAAGTTTTAGATTATACTGCTGCCCATACAAGGCTATGGAGAATGGAGTGACAAAGATACACAACTGCTGGCTAGAAACTATTTTACTGTCTCACTTCAGAGAATCAGAGCTCCATTCACATCTAAACTTCTTAGGTCTGCTGTATAGTGTCCTCCAGCTTCTTTTACATCTGAAGATGGTGCTATGAAGAGACAGGGGAGCTGAATCTCCCCTTCTCTATCTGTGATGTCTATAGGAGACATGACACCAGCTAGTCTCCACCTGGTAACTCAAGAAAGATATAGAGCTTGCAGATTGTAAAACTTGTGAAAAATGTAGGATATAATTCATATTATGGCTAGACATAAGGTTACTTGTAAAGTACATACACATCACTACTTATTCTCAAACGTTGCAAGAAATGACAATTACACTTTAAGAATATTTTTTGTACCCCAGTAGTCTAATATATATATATTCCATGGGTGCCATGATCCCGTGATTCATTTTACTTGCCTCAGCAACATGATAGTATGTTGCACATAGACATGTCTACAAAACCAATATAATGTTGAAGAAAACATCCTTGAACCTGCTGTTTAAAAAATTGTTTATTGGAATGTTTACAAAATGGCTTTCTAAAATGGCTTGTAGAGTTGCAGGGGAGGGATGCAACAGTAGAATAAATTGCCATAGCTCATGAACATTCAGGGAAAAAACACTTATACAGATTTTGTGGTACTTTGGTGTGCAAATCCAAGCCTGCTTGTATCATTTGTAATGGTATAAGTATCAAGTTTTTGTAAAGTTCTGTTCAGAGAACAGCCTTCCAGAGTTCACCGGATCACCATTGACTGTAATGAGGTCCGGTGGTGATCTGGCTGCTTTCCTGCATAAATGGCGGTTTTCAGCTGGACAAATACCGCTGCCTGCAACATTTTAAGTCCGACTGACAGCTGGCATTTACAGTAAGCCGGATTGTACAGCCTAATCATGCAGCTTTAGGACTTGTTTTTACAAACTTAGTATCAATTTTTTATGCAATAGATAACTGTAAAATTGAACACACAAATAGCATCTGTGTGTTATCTATGGTTTTCACTAGAGATGAATTGTACAAAAAAATTTGCTTTGTGAGGAATTACTTTGTCACGAAGCGCATTTCTTTGTTAGTAGTGGGTGCAATGACATATTCGCAATATTCGAATATGCGATATTTCGCGAATACTTGGTAGAATATTTGTGATATATTCGCAAATTCGCTATTATTTTCTAGATTGCGAAAATCAGCAATGTAATATTCGCGTAATGCGTGCGCAATATAGACATGGGTCACTATAACTACATTTTTCAAACTGCTCGAACTTTAATAAGACTGGAGAAAATGGTTGGCACGGCAGAACATTACAATAGCTTTATATGCAGATAGAGTGCTCCAATGTATTTGCTATTGTGCAAATCGGCAATAATGATGCGAATATTTTGGCGCAATACATGCAACTTCACATTTTAACAGGTCAGACTACATATTAGTGATTAGTGCACTAGGTATTGTTGAAAACTTGTGACATCACAGCACTATGTCTGTAGCATGTATGTATGGACACATTGGACAGCAGAACCTATCACACTACCTAACACCCTGCACTGGAACCACTGGAATCAGCTACACTATATCACACTATCTAACCTACACTGACTATCTCCCACTAACTATCAGTAATATATATATAGATATATATATATATATATATATCATAACTAACTAATGTAATGTGACAAATGGAAACGAGAGAGCACAGCAATGACACTGCTCTCTCTCAGGACTGTAATAAACTGTAAAAAGAGAATAATAATAAAAAAAAAACGAGCGGTATTACTTCTTCCCCCAATCCCTTTTAATATAGGGGTGAATGTGCTATCTTTTCTTTTTTTTACAGACAGCTCCATAGAGAGATATATTTTATACAGTAAAATTTTGACTGTTAGAAAATAATTTCAGCAAAATCCATACTGCAAAGCCAAATGCCAGTCCTTCCCTTCTAAAACATGTTTGCCCAAATAGGTGTTTATGACCAAATATGTGGTATTGCCATTGTGTAACAATTTGTGGAGTGCCTATCTCCTATTAACCTGTGAAAATGAAAAACAATTGAGCTTAATCTACAAATGACTGGAAGAAAGTAAGTTTACATTTTCATGGCATTTCTAGATTAACTTCTTGAGGGGTGTGCTTTACAAAATGCGGTCTTTAGGGTTTCTTATCTTTCAGAACCTCAAGGACTTCAGCAAACCTAAATTTTTTTAATAAAAGGCTTCAAAATCTATGGTACTCCTTTAGTTCCAAAATCTGTGTTTAGGTCAAGTTGAACACTAGGGCCGCATTCAATATGGGATTTTTCTAAAAGTATAGTAATAAATATTTGAGTTTTGCTTTCCTGATAACAACTGTGTTACAAAAATGTATTAAAACAAAGATTCTGTAAAAAATGTGTTTTTAACTTTTCCAACAAACTTCCCAAATGCTATTTGGAATACTTTGAGAGGTGTAGTTTTTAAAACATGGCAATTTATGGGGGTTCTAATATATAGGCATCTCAAACCACTTCCGAACTGAATTGATGCTTAAAAAAATGAGCTTTGAAATATATTTTTTTTTACTTTCAAAAATTGTTTTTCAACGTATTAGTGTTCTAACACATTAAAACAGATGTCATCATAAGACATATGGTAAATGTTAATTGTTAACTAATTTGTATTGTGTAACTTAGAAAAATTAAAATTTTGAAACTTGCTATTTTTTAACTTTTGATAATAAGTAAGCACATAATATACTGCCCAAAACTGACCAATAACATGAGGTACAACCTGTCACGAAAAACTACTTTCAGAATCAACATTCCAGAGTTATTACCATATAAAGTGACACCCCAGATTTGAAAAAGACAAGGCTATACCCTGAAGCTCAAACTAGGCTGCATCTTTAAACCTTCAAATAGTATTTTTAAAACATTAGTATTATTATTGATTTACATGTATTTGGTGCTAATAAACATTTTTGTAATAAGTTATTAGTAGAAAGTTCTGCAGAGATCAGAGGGGTGCTGGAGATTGAGCTGACAGCTCTATCAATGATTTCGAAAGCTGCTATGTATTGTGAAATAAAGCAGCCATATGAGATAAACCGTCCAAAATATTTAATAAAACCTAATACAAAAATGGAGTCTCATATACATGTTAATCAATTATTTTAAACTAGACATTATGCCTAGCGCTGTTATGGGGGGGGGGGGGGATCTGTGGATGGCACTGTTATGAGGGGATCTGTGGATGGCACTGTTATGGGGGATCTGTGGCTGACACACAGTTATGGGGGATCTGTGGATGGCACTGTTATGGGGGATCAGTGGCTGACACACAGTTATGGGGGATCTGTGGATGACACACAGTTATGGGGGATCTGTGGACAACACACAGTTACGGAGGATCTGTGGATAACACACAGTTACGCGTGATCTGTGGATGACACACTGTCATAGGGGATCTGTGGCTGACACTGTTATGAAGGGGATCTGTGGATGGCAGGCTGCTATGGGGGGATCTGTGCATGGCACTGTTATGGCACTGTTATAGGGGGCATCTGTGGAGGATACACTGTTATGGGGGTCTAGCTTTTATTGTCTCCTCCCTGTAGGGGAGGCTTCGCCTCTAGGGGGCAGAGAGTGTGCTGTGTAATGAGCCACTTCCACTCTCATGACATTCTGCCTCATAGCTGTATACGGGGCTTCCACCAGATATGCCCCTGATTGGGACAGTTGTACTCAGAGGAATGGGGGGAGCAAGGGGGCGGGGAAGTTTGCCCGCATCCGCTGCCTGCAGATAGGTATGACACACACGGGGCGTGCAGGTATGGGAGCTGCCGACTGTGTCCGTGCGTGCTGATTGGCTGGCGTCCCGCACATGCGCACTTATGAAATTGGCACACACGCATGGAGGCACACTCCCACACGGCTTTTATTAGTATAGATCGGCTCTTAAGGTTTATATAGCCTTTAAGGAGATTAATAACCACTCGAGCATTTTTACATATGTAATCCTAACTGACCAGCAATATGCAAGCAGCATATCACCAGTCCAGGCTCTCTTGTGTAGACAAAATCTCAGCCTTTTCTGTATGGAGGACTTTCTGTGAATTTCAGGATTAAATGATCTGTCAAATCCTTCCTTTCAGTTCTCAGACCCATCCCTCATTCACACATACAGTAATCTGATCAGGCAGGCTGTTCCGGCAGGGAATAACCTGCGGGAGGTTACCGGATCAGATTCTACCATTCACTGCAAGTACCATTCACCTGCAACGTTTTTTGTCTAGCCAACAGCCATGCTGGAAACGGCTACCGGAAGAGCCCCTGGATTTATAAACGCAACTATGAACGTCCCCGAATGCTGATAAAGATATAATCTTTTTACTATCTAAGGAAGCAGTGATGCAGTGATAAAAAGGTGAGTCTATACAGTTATGAGCTGCAGATATAAATCTTACATGACTTATGCTAACTCTCTATGCTACCTGTGAGTGCTGTGTGCAGAATCTCCAGTGTATCTATGAGATGCAGCTTCACACTGCTACACCCCTGCCCACAGCATATTTGCTGACAAAGCCTCTGGTGCAAATTCTGAACATTGCAGTAGGCAGCTGCACTGAAATACACTGTCAGGACTGCTCTAGGAGTCCTCTCCATTAACTTAGAATGGCACAGCAGTCCGGACTGCTTATTTCTTTTCAGCTTTGAAATCTGACATATTAGCCCTAGTTACAGCCAAGTTACAGCCCTCAGAGAGGTTGTACACTGCTGTATAACCTAACTGTGGAGCTGATCTGGGTCTGCTAAGACCGAAAACCTCATACAGACACCCAATCCCCAGTGATCACATGACTGCTGGAACCAGAGCGGCACCTTCTGGTCTCTGTCCACAGCAATGAGAAAGGCAGGAACAGTGGAAAAACATACCTACTTTCTCAATGGGGAGCCCTACTGGTTCCCAACTCCCACAGCTTCATGATTAGTACGCAGCTGAGATCTCTGCACAGACATATTAAAACGTCCATTCAGAGATATACAGTTGCAAGAAAAAGTATATGAACCCTTTGGAATGATATGGATTTCTGCACCAATTGGTCATAAAAAGTGATCTGATCTTCATCTAAGTCATAGCAATAAACAATCACTGTCTGCTTAAACTAATAACACACAAATAATTAAATGTTACCATGTTTTTATTGTTCACACCATGCAAACATTCAAAGGGCAGGTGGAAAAAGTATGTGAACCCTTGGATTTAATAACTGGTTGAACCTCCTTTGACAGCAATATGCTCAACCAAATGTTTCCTGTAGTTTCAGATCAAACATGCACAACGGTCAGGAGTAATTCTTGACCATTCCTCTTTGCAGAACTGTTTCAGTTCAGCAATATTCTTGGGATGTCTGGTGTGAATTGCTTTCTTGAGGTCATGCTACAGCATCTCAATCGGGTTGAGGTCAGGACTCTGACTGGGCTACCCCAGAAGTCGTATTTTCTTCTGTTTAACCACTTAAGCCCCCCTAGCTTAAACACCCTTAATGACCAGGCCACTTTTTACAATTCTGCACTACACTACTTTCACTGTTTATTGCTCCGTCATACAACTTACCACCCAAATTAATTTTACCTCCTTTTCTTCTCACTAATAGAGCTTTCATTTGGTGGTACTTCATTGCTGCTGACATTTTTACTTTTTTTGCTATTAATCAAAAATTACCGAAATTGTTGCAAAAAAATTTCATTTTTCACTTTCTGTTGTAAATTTTTTTTAAAAAAACTACATTTCTATATAAATTTTTCTCTGAATTTATTGTTCTACATGTCTTTGATAAAAAAAAGTCCAATAAGTGTATATTTATTGGTTTGGGTAAAAGTTATAGCGTTTACAAACTATGGTGCAAAAAAGTGAATTTCGGCATTTTGAAGCAGCTCTGACTTTCTGAGCACCTGTCATGTTTCTTCAGGTGCTAGAATGTCAGGATAGTATAAATACCCCCAAATGACACCATTTTAGAAAGAAGACACCCCAAAGTATTCGCGGAGGGGCATGGTGAGTTCATGTATCATTTCATTTTTTTCACAAGTTAGCGGAAAATGACACTTTCTGAGAAAAAAAAAAAAGTTTCAATTTCTGCTAACTTCTGGCAAAAAAAGAAATCTCAGACGGACTCAATATGCCCCTCAGTGAATACCTCGGGTGTCTACTTTCCGAAATGGGGTCATTTGTGAGGTGTGTTTACTGTTCTGGCATTTTGGGCGGGCTAAATTGTGAGCCGCCATGTAAAACCTAAAGGTACTCGTTGGAATTTAGGCCCTTTATGCACCCAGGCTGCAAAAAGTGTCACTTATGTGGTATCGCCGTACTCAGGAGAAGTAGGGCAATGTGTTTTAGGGTGTATTTTTACATATACCCATGTTGGGTGAGAGAAATATCTCTGTAAATTGTCAACTTTGTATAAAAATTTTAAAAGTTGTCGTTTACAGAGATATTTTTCACACACAGTATAGGTATATATAAAATACACCCCAAAACTACATTGCCCTACTTCTCCTGAGTACGGCGATACCACATGTGTGCCACTTTTTTGCAGCCTGGGTGCGCAAAGGGGCCCTAAAACCAATGAGTACCTTTTTTGGATTCCAGACTTTTTGGATTTGGATTCCAGACTTCTTCTCACGCTTTAGGGGCCCCTAAAATGCCAGGACAGTATAAATACCCCACATGTGACCCCATTTTGGAAAGAAGACACCCCAAGGTATTCTGTGAGGGGTATGGTGAGTTCATGTAAAATTTTATTTTTTGTCACAAGTTAGTGGAATATGAGACTTTGTAAAAAACAAAATTAAAAAAAAAAAATATATAAATTTCTGCTAACTTGTGCCAAAAAATAAAAATTCTGTGAACTCGCCATACCCCTCACGGAATACCTTGGGGTGTCTTCTTTCCAAATTGGGGTCTCATGTGGGGTATTTATACTGACCTGGCATTTTAGGGGCCCCTAAAGCGTGAGAATCCAAATGCGTAAAAATGGCCTGTGAAATCCTAAAGGTACTCATTGGTTTTAGGGCCCCTTTGCGCACCTTGGCTGCAAAAAAGTGTCACTCATGTGGTATCGCCGTACTCAGGAGAAGTAGGGCAATGTGTTTTGTGGTGTATTTTTACATATACCCATGCTGCGTGTGAGAAATATCGCTGTAAACGACAACTTTTTACATTTTTTTATTCAAAGTTGTCAATTTACAGAGATATTTCTTTCACCCAACATGGGTATATGTAAAAATACACCCCAAAACACATTGCTCCACTTCTCCTGAGTACGGTGATACCACATGAGTGACACTTTTTTGCAGCCAAGATGCGCAAAGGGGCCCTAAAACCAATGAGTACCTTTTAGGAGGGCATTTTTACACAATTTTCTTCTCACGCTTTAGGGCCCCTAAATTGCCAGGGCAGTATAAATACCCCACATGTGACCCCATTTTCGAAAGAAGACACCCCAAGGTATTCTGTGAGGGGCATGGCGAGTTCATAGAAGATTTTTTTTTTGGCACAAGTTAGCGGAAATTAATTTTTTATTGTTTTTTCTCATAAAGTCTCCCTTTCTGCTAACTTTTGACAAAAAGTTAAATTTTTCATGGACTCACTATGCCCCTCAGCGAATACCTTGGGGTGTCTTCTTTCCAAAATGGGGTCATTTGTGGGGTGCGTTTACTGTTCTGGCATTTTGGGTGGGGCTAAATTGTGAGCAGCCATATAAAACCTAAAGGTACTCGTTGGAATTTGGGCCCTTTTGCGCACCCAGGCTGCAAAAAAGTGTCACTCATGTTGTATCGCCGTACTCAGGAGAAGTAGGGCAATGTGTTTTGGGGTGTATTTTTACATATACCCATACTTTGTGTGAGAAATATCTCTGTAAATTGACAACTTTGAATAAAAAATGTAAAAAGTTGTCGTTTACAGTGATATTTCTCACACACAGTATGGGTATATGTAAAATACACCCTAAAACACATTGCCCTACTTCTCCTGAGTACGGCGATACCACATGTGTGACACTTTTTGCAGCCAAGATGCGCAAAGGGGCCCTAAAACCAATGAGTACCTTTAGGATTTCACAGGCCATTTTTACGCATTTGGATTCTCACGCTTTAGGACCCCTAAAATGCCAGGGCAGTATAAATACCCCACAAGTGACCCCATTGTGGAAAGAAGACACCCCAAGGTATTCTGTGAGGGGTATGGCGAGTTCACAGAAAAAATAAAATTGGCACGTTAGCGGAAATTGATTTTTTTATTTTTTTTACAGTCTCATATTCCACTAACTTGTGACAAAAAATAATATTTTACATGAACTCACCATACCCCTCACGGAATACCTTGGGGTGTCTTCTTTCTAAAATGGGGTCACATGTGAGGTGTTTGTACTGCTCTGGCATTTTAGGGTCTCCGCAATCATTACACGTATGGCCAGCATTAGAAGTTTCTGCGATTCTCCTTATATTGAGCATACGGGTAATGAGATTTTTTTTCCCGTTCAGCCTCTGGGCTGAAAAGATAAAAAATGAACGGCACAGATTTCTTCATTCGCATCGATCAATGTGGATGAAAAAATCTCTGCCCAAAAATGTGCAAAAAAAAAAAAAAACGGCACAGATTTCCTCATTCGCATCGATCAATGTGGATGAATAAATCTCTGCCAAAAAATGTGTAAAACAAAAAGTAGTAAGGCCCCATTCACACGTCCGCAAAAATGTCCGCATCTATTCCGCAATTCTGCGGAATAGATGCGGACCCATTCAGTGTGAATGGGGCTGGCGGTGATGCGGAGAGCACACTATGCGCTCGCCGCATCAGCATTTGCCGAGCTGCGGCCACAAACTTCCGGGTTTCGGCCCCCAAACATCCGGCCGCAGCTCCGCAAAAGATAGAGCATGTCCTATTCTTGTCCGCAATTGCGGACAAGAAAAGGCATTTTCTATATAGTTCTGGCAATGTGCGGATCCGCAAAATGCGGAAAGCACATTGCTGGTGTCCGTGTTTTGCGGATCCGCGGATCCATGGATCCGCAAAACACATACGGACGTCTGAATGAGCCTTACAGGGGGTAATTAGTGTCAGGGGGTGACAGGGGGTGACATGGGGTGATCGGGGGTTAATCAGGGGTTAATCAGGGATTAATCAGTGACGGGGTGGGGTGGGGGTGTGGGGGATGGGTGGGTGGGGGTCTGTGTGGTGATTTGGTGCACTTATAAAAGTTTCCTTTGGTGGTCCCAAGCAAAAGGGACCACCAAAGGAACGATCAGCAAGCATATCAGACGCTGTTAACAAAACAGCGTCTGATATGCCATTTTTTTAACTTCTACAGCCTGCCAGCGCACGATTAGCACTGGCAGGCTGTAGTTTACCTTGTCCCCGACGTGATCCTGTGAACGCGCGCACGCGCGCGCGTTCACAGGAAATCTCGCCTCTCGCGAGATGACGCGCCCGCGCGTCAAAGAGGAATAGACCGACCGCCTGCAGGACGCAATCCTGCGTTAGGCGGTCGGTAAGCGGTTAAGCCATTCTGTTGTTGATTTACTTTTATACCTTGGGTCGTTGTCCTGTTGCAATACCCATCTTCTGTTGAGCTTAAGATGGCCTTAAGTTCTCCTGCAAAATGTCTTGATAAACTTGGGAATTCATTTTTCCTTCAATAATAGCAATCTGTCCAGGCCCTGATGCAGCAAAGCAGCCCCAAACATGATGCTCCCACCAACATACTTCACAGTTGGGATGAGGTTTTGATGTTGGTATGCTGTGCCTCTTTTTCTCCACACATAGTGTTGTGGGTGTTTCTTCCAAACAATTCAACTTTGGTTTCATCTGTCCACACAATATTTTGCCAGTACTGCTGTGGAACATCCAGGTGCTCTTATGCAAACTGTAAACGTGCAGCAATGTTGTTTTTGGACAGCAGTGGCTTCCTCTGTGGTATCCTCCTATGAAACCCATTCTTGTTTAGTGTTTTACATATCGTAGATTCGCTAACAGGGATGTTAGCATATGCCAGAGACTTTTGTAAGTCTTTAGCTGACACTATAGATTCTTCTTCACCTCATTCAGCAGTCTGCGCTGTGCTCTTTCAGTAATCTTTACAGGACGGCCACTCCTAGGGAGAGTAGCAGCAGTGCTGAACTTTCTCCATTTATAGACAATTTGTCTTACCGTGGAGTGAAAAACAGCAAGGCTTTTAGGGATACTTTTATAACCCTATCCAGCTTCATGCAAGTCAACAACTCTTAATCGTAGGTCTTCTGAGAGCTCTTTTGTGCGTGGCATCATTCACATCAGGCAATGCTTCTTGGGAAAAGCAAACCTAGAACTGGTATGTGTTTTTTATAGGGCAGGGCAGCTGTAACCAACACCTCCAATCTCATCTCATTGATTGGACTCCAGTTGGCTGACACCTCACTCCAATTAGCTCCTGGAGATGTCATTAGTCTAGGGGTTTGCATACTTTTTCCACCTGCATTGTGAATGTTTACATGGTGTGTTCAATAAAAGCATGGTAACATTTAATTCTTTGTGTGTTATTAGTTTAAGCAGACTGTGATTGTCTATTGTTGTGACTTAGATGAAGATCAGATCACATTTTATGACCAATTTGTGCAGAAATCCATATCATTCCAAAGGGTTCACATACTTTTTATTGCAACTGTATGCCACCCTCCCAGATGTGTACAGTCAATTGCCAGTCAGCATGCAGTTAAAGGGAGTCTGTCACCTCCAAAATCAGGTTCAAAGTAAGCATACTGTCATATAGTGTAGATGCCCTGAAACCTAACCATAGCTTACCTGAGAAAATTCGAGCCTCTAAGTCTTCAGAAATGCTTATTTTTATTTTTATGAATGGTTAGGGCCATTCTATTCAGTGCACCTGGCATCTCCTCTGTCACTGCTACCAACTCTAAAATCTCAGGGACTGAAAGAAGAGATGTGGACTGGGTGTCCTTACCAGTGAAGCAATTGTGTCCATGGTACACCAAAAACCTTATTTGTATAAAATAAAAAGAAACATTTCTCAGGGTGAGAGGACTGAAAGGTATGGTTATATTGTGGGGTGCCTACGCCATATGCTTACTTTGAAACTAATTTTGCAGGTGATAGATTCCCTCTAAGGGTACAGTAAACTAGCTTTTAGTTAAAGAGGTTGTCCGGTTTCAGGAGGAAAATAGACATCACAGTGATCTGCCTGTAATAAAGAAGTGATTGTTACTTTGCAGGTCCAATGCCACTGCTCTATTTACCCAGATTCAGCTGTAATTTCATGTTGATAGCTGGAGCCAGTTACTGACCTAAGCAATGCGCTCAACAGGATCCACCCGAGAGAGAGAGACTAATATGCTACTATGGTTTATTCAGCCATATATACGCAGTAGAGCTACTCTTTCTCAGAATGTGTAGTACTTGTGCAGAGTATTGTAGGCCAGGCCATGCCCCTCAGGGTTTCTGGGAAAGATATTAAAATTAGGTTTCCTAAGCCTAGCTGATGCTAGCAGGTGAAACGTGTGTTAATTTTCAAATATTTCTTCCCAGAAATCCAGAGGAACGTTGCCTAGCCTACATTAGTTAATTAACAGGTCTCTATAATACAAATATACCCACCCAGAGTGCCCCCAAGAACCCTTAACTAGAAAGAATGACTCTATCTGCTTTTCTCTCATGAATAATTTTTGTCCTGAAAGAACTAGATGCAGCTAATTTCTGAACTTTTTGTGAAATTCAGAACAAATTCAAAACCAGTAGAACTGATTCCCTCATCCTTAATGTGGATACTTTGATATAACTCTATGCTCTTTTCTGTCAGTATCATATTGCGTTGCTTACTTTTTATGTTTTGCAGTTATTTATTTTATGTACCATAATGTGGCGATAAAGCTGAATTATTCCTAATAAAGACAAAAACTATGCTGTAAAAAAATACCTCTTGTTTAAATGCTACGTAATTGCTGTGGTTAAATATTGTGTATGAGATAAAAGAAAAAAAACATGTCTGTTTTTGCACTACTCTTGTCTACTGCTTGTGTCTGGTGTTGCTGCTAAGCCCCATTCAAAGGGTTTTCCAGGATTTTTTAACTGATGACCTATCCACTGGATAGGCCATCAGTATCCGATTGGTGGGGGTCCGACACCCGGGACCCCCGCTGATCAACTGTTTTGAGAAGGCACCAGCACTCATGTAAGCGCCATGGCTTTCTCCCAGCTCACCAAGCACAGCGCCGTGTATTTGAATGGGGCTGAGCTGCTCCTAGGCCATGTGACAGAGGAACGTGTTGTCACTTAGGATAGGCCAACATTAGTATAAAAACGTTAGAAAAACCCTTTCAGGTGAATAAAAATTAACGCTACTTTCACACTAGCATTTTTGCTGGATCCGGCAGGGTTCAGCAAAAACGCTTCAGTTACTGATAATACAACTGCATCTGTTATTAACGGATTTGGTTATATTATCTTTAACATACCCAAGACGGATACGTCATGAACTCCAATGGGGGACGGGTCCATTTTCTATTGGGTCAGATTGTGTCAGAGAAAGCTCCGCAACCCAGGATGGAAAACAAACCGCAGCATGCTGCAGTTTGCTCTCCGGTATGAGAACAGAACGGAATGCATTTTGGAGCATTCGTTCTGTTCAGTAAAGTTTTGTCCCCATTGACAATGAATGGGGACAAAACGGAAGAGTATTTTTCCGGTATTGAGACCCTATGATGGATCTCAACACCATAAAATCTAAACCCTAGTGTGAAAGTAGCCTCAGATGCAATACCAAGATAAGCCCTTCAACAAAAGCAGCACTGTTGCTGGAAGAAATCTTCTGCCTCTTTAAATTTATAATTAGATTAAATTGTAACGTCATTTGTTTGCAAGTCCAAAAGTCTAGACACCATAGAAACTCTTAACAAAAGGAAAATACATTTATTATGAAGTATTCCATGTGATAGAACAATAAAGATATATCATGTATGCAATAGTCGCTGTATATTTATCGATTATGTGCAAACTGGTGTAGCAGTCAAGATCGTTGGAAGAAATCCAGACTCAATTTTAGCTTTACAGAGACCCAGACATGGATGAAACAAAGACAGCATGAAGGAGCAAAATGTTCTAAAAAAAAAAACAAAAGGATAAATGGAACATACTAAAGGTTCAGATATTTAAGGCATCAAGGTGCTGAGATGTTCTTTTAGTTAAAGGCTTTTTTACGTTGATTTTTCTAGATGTTCCATGTTCGTTAAAATGACTATAACTGTACTTTGACAGTGATAGCAGAGAGATCCTGACTGTTCTATTAGCTTTAAAGGGTACATAAAAGGCTGTTTTTTTATTTATTATTTTTTACTTCAAGCCATTTTGAGTATTTAGCTCTCGGTATGATATATATCTCCATGGTTGCAAATTATAAACAAGCCCTGTGTTGTCTGACCCTGCAATTATGCTTCCTTCATTTTTTTGCACCATTTCTTGCTAGCCTACTAATCACCAATTCTGCAAAACAAGAAGGACAAGATATTGCAAAATGCAGTTTTATTTAGCCCAATAAAGTGATGGATGAGTCTTTTTCGTTGAAATGACTAAAACGACTGACAGAATTGTAGCAGCGATGTAAACTTGCCCTTATATGTTTTAGGAAGAAGCAATGAAGAGGGCTTGTTTATAGTCTGTAACCATGGAAACATACGTCTACCTCGGTATGTAGAAAAAAACAAGTAATCTTATTTTTCATGTAAGTGAAACATTTACAAAATTGTATTATATTTCACTTTATATGCATTGAGCTGAAAAATGAAAAGTGTTTCCATTTCCCTTTTTTTTTTTTTAAAGGGTCACAATGAGTGGTCCACAGGGTGTCACACTAGTACTAATATCTCTGTAGGTAAAACTAACAGAGCTACAAAATGTTGGCTGGTGCTTTAATGTCTGATTAAGTAATGTGCAGTCATTTTTTCTTTTGTAGGTAGAAACTCTCTAAAAGTTTCATAGCTTAAATACTGGACATGTGACCATTGCACAACACACACTGGATGCAGCTGTCAGTATTGAGGCTTGTCACTACTGGCTAGTGATTGAGTATAGCAGTTAGGTTCGCATTAACTTTAGAAATTCTGCTATAGTGTTCGTTATAACATAGTTACAACAGAATATAATGGAATTCTAGGATATAATGCAAAAAGGAAGCTTTTAAGAGGCATTCCATTTTGTTCCGTTTTACGAGACAAAAAAAATGTCCTGTCGACAGGACTATTTTTTCCCGTCATGAATAACAGAACAAAACTGAACTGTTATTTGTGCCCATAGACATGTATTAGCACATAGCAAAATAGAATTCTTTTTAAAGGGTTCTACTTTGCATTCTGTCCAGAAATTTGATTATATTATAACTCTGTTATAACAGAACACTATAACGGAATTCCTAACGCTGGTGAGAACCCGCCCTTACCTGGCATGTAAGACATGTCGTCCATGTATCCTAATAAGGACTGTTGATGGACTATGGTACTATCAGTGTGGAAGTTCTTAAAGATTAGTATGAAATAATGTGTTATTGTAAATGCACAGCTCCTTTATACACTAGGTAAGGCTAATTCTACATTAGTATTTTTTTCTGTTAGCAAATTCTCTGTTTTTGATGGAAAGAATAGCATGGCCAGTGCCACTGTTTAGCACTGTTTCTGTAAAAATAAACAGTGTAGAGGCTATGGAAACATGTCAATCCAATCCTAAATATCAATCAGTAGGCAATATTAGATTTACATTACATTTGGTGGGACCTCTTAAAAAAAATATCCATCATACTTTGTGATGAGCGAAGTTTAAAAAAATTCGATTTGTCTGCCTCGCCGAATTTTACCAAGAAATTCGCTTCATGACAAATGAAGTATTTCTTTGTAACTAGCGGGAGGAATTTCGGGGGACAGCAATTGTACTGCCCCCGTTATTAAACCCCTCAGATGCCGCGTTCATCGCTGATTGAGACATTTGAGATGAAAAATTAGGGCTTTATCAATTTGAGCAAGAAGAGGCTGCCGCAACCATCTGGATTGGAGATTCAACACAAATCTCTCATGTTGACTTCATACGTCACTGCACACGAGATTTCATGTGAGATCTTCAAACAAGATGGCCGCAGGGTCTCTTCACGCTCAAATGGATGAACTGAGTATGATTTTCTTATTTATTTATTTTTTACCACCTTTTCAGGGAAAATTGATTTGTTACCACGAAGCATGAGAAAATTCAGCTTCACTGCAAATCCAATTTTCCTTGTAATTCGGATCAAAGTTCACTTCAGATACTTCGATTCGCTCAACCTTAATCATACTGCTCACTGCTTCATTAAAGAGGTTGGCCTATCTCAGAAACTGATGACATATCACTAGAATATGTGCAGGCCCCATCTCTGAGACCTGCCCCCGAAGGAGAGCACACCGCTCATGTGTGGTGTGCTCTCCATTAATTGCTATGGGAGTTCTACAGATAGCCAAGTGCTCGAGCAAGTATAGTTATCTCTTCATTCACCTCCTTGGGACTGCAAAAACTAATTGAGCCTGTTCTTGGCAATTTTTTGTAAGTCCTATAGTGGAGAATGGAGGATGACTAGAGATGAGCGAACTTTAAAAAAAAGTTCGGCGTTCGGGTTGTGGTAATCGCCGCAGCCCGTTATGGATTTTACTACCGCGGACTATCGCGGCATATGGAATCCATAAAGGGCGGCTTCCACGAACCCGAACTGTTGAACAGCCGAAGGACCTGGGGTGGCGTCACCGTCATGTGATCAGTGCAGGGGGCGTGGCTCAGCACAAGATCAAATCCAGTGCTGAGCCACGCTCCTGCACTGATCACATGACGGTGACGTCACCCCAGGTCCTTCGGCTGTTCAACAGTTCGGGTTGGTGGAGCCGCCCCTTATGGATTCCATATGCCGCGATAGTCCGCGGTAGTAGAATCCATAACGGGATGCGGCGATTACCACAACCCGAACGCTGAACTTTTTTTTAAAGTTCGCTCATCTCTAAGGAAGACCATGCATCTTTGTTCACCTCAGGGATCCAGCTCGGGAGATAGGAGCGGGTGCCGGAGTAACCCCTAGCTTTTCACATTCATAGCATATCCTAGTGATATGCTCTTTAAAAATGGGTGAACACAGACTAAAACTCAACTGGGACAAAGCAAAGCTCTGCAGAGCAAGTCCCTATTCTTTACATTATTTTAGGATGAGCGTCCATTTTTAAAGGGTTATCACATGAAAAGTATTACTAGGCAATGAATAGGCCATTTCAAATAAAGTATTATTGCAATAAAATTATTTTTCTATGCACACTACATTTTCCTCCTGTGGCTGAAATTCTGGTCCACCTTCTCCGGCATTCAGGTGTGAACTAACATGTTCAGTAGCTTCTCTACCCCCCACCCTTCAGTCCTGACATAGTGATTCACCTTTCATTCAGTCAAGCCTTTTAAATTCTTAGAAGTATATAGCTATATATCTCTCTAAACCAGGGCTTCACAACCTTTGCTGGTCCGAGGGCCACATTGTCAGATGGAACCAATTCCATGGGCCACAAAAAAGCTAAAAAGGTTTATTACCAACTGAAACATTTATGAAACAATATAGGAGCAAGGGGAAGAAATGGTGGCACTGCTCAAACCCAATACAAAAAGAGACTCTCAAATTCCGGCCTTAGCGACCGGCTGAACAGCCGGAAGAAGCGGTCGCCCCGCGAAACGGCCGTCGCTGTTTGTTCTCTCTCCATGTGAGTCTGTGCCCCTGTACACGCAGTACCTCTGCAATAAACATACCATGAACATCGGATGGTGAGTGCCGCGGACTGTTTTTCTCCATGTTTGATGAAACATTTATGACATATCAAACATGTATGCCATAACTGTCTGCCATACTTATTGCACTGCAGAAAAAACACAGATCTGGAATAGTCTGTTCATACCCTAGAATGGAGGAGGATAGACACGGGGGTATTTCATTTATCTCATAAAGTACAATAAAGATAGCTGCATGCATTCATACTTGTGTACCTCATCGACTTCTTGCTAGAGTTTCAGACTGGTGAAGATCCCCCATTCTGCCAATATATGTGGTCGTAGACATGGTCACAAAGCGTACCATTAGTACTTATCTGTCCATGCACCCATCCTGCAGGCCAGCCCCTGACCAGGAAAGTACAGCTAGTGAGCAGCTACTAGATATAGACAAGCATATCTGTGACTAGATGGTTGGAGGCCACATATAATGGCATCAAGGGCAGTGGGTTGGGCATCCTTTCTTTAGACAGTGCAGAAGAAAATTGAAGGGCATTACATACCATAGTGCTCTCTGGAGAGAGGGACTTTTCTCTATGCAGAGTAGAAAAGAGTTAATGAAAGCTCATTGCAATGTATCCTGAGAGATGTAGGTGCTTGATTGTCTCATGTGAAGAGCTGCTGAAAGTCCTCCAGACAATGTGAGTTAAAAGAGAGAAAAAAAAAATGCAAATTACACTGGAGGGCAATGTTTTTTTCATTGAAGCTCTACCACCATTCTATTAACAAAATGTCAATGTCCATTGGTAGGTGGAACAGCTTGTTGTTGGGATAACTTCCAGCCCAGTTTTGTTTTATTCCCCATAATAGTAGCAATTTACCCATAATAAAAAAAACAGCCAGCAGAATTTCCCAATAGAAACATTGTGATCATTTCAGGTTTTATACTGGATGTTTATACCTACAGTAGTTTACCAACCTCTCTAGGAGGATGAATCACGGGAATATATAATAATTGTGAATGATTTTCCATTTTCCCCAGACATTTATATTTATAAAGGACATTTTTTTGCTTTAATTCCCTCCAGCGTATGTTTACTTGTTCTGCCGGTTCAAAATCATTATTGTTGTGTTTTATTTTGCATCTGCTGCAACTAAATGTATCATCATTGCACTCATTAAAAATGAAATAGTCCATTTCTCTTGGAAAAAAAAAGACAAGCTTTAGATGATGAAAGCTTAAATTATCCATCACTTGCAAAATGAATTCATATAATTTGTGGACATTATTAATGTAAATGAGACATTTCTGCTTAGATTTTTATGTTGATGGAATCATTAGATGATTGATCATGTGTGTGTAGAAAGCTTCTGTACAATTAACTTGGAGATCTGAAAATGCTTTTTGTCCCCGTAGCTACAGTTTCAATTGTAATTCATCGCATCTAATTTTCTTAGGTGTCTGAATGGTAATATAAAAATATAAAATCAGTGCTCAGTATTGTAACTAACCATCCCTGCTGAATACTTCTTTTCATTAATGCCTGCTTCCACTGATAAATATCTATTTTATTCATATTAGACTGATTTCAACAGTATCCATTGGAAACAATAAAAAATAATGTGGTTTGCCACCAGTAGTTTATAATTTTTTTTCTCATTCTACAAGAGGTTACATATAGCTAGGCTAGCATGACACAATAAAAAAGAATATATAATGTGTAAAAGTATTCTGCAATCTTTTATATTAATTGCTTATTTGTGGTAAAATTATAATTTTGTTCCATAGTATTTAGAGGAAGAAAATTAGATTTTTTTTTTCATCAGAACTTAGATCAGACCCTCAATCTTCATAAGACCGCAAATCGGACCCACAATCTTGATCAGACCTTCAATCCTTATCAGACCTCAGATCAGACCCCTATTCCTCACCATACCCTCACCAGACCTTGGATCAGACCCCCATTCCTCATTAGACCTCAAATCAGACCCTCCTTAGATCAGACCCCACATTCCTCATCATACCGCCATCAGATCTCAGATCAGACCCCTATTTCTCATTAGACCTCAGATCAGACCCCCATTAGACCTCAGATCAGACCTCCATTCCTCATTAGACCTCAGATAAGACCCCCATCAGACAATAAAATAACTTATCTCTCCTGCTCAGCATGGTGTTGCCACTCTGCAGATCGAGTGGTTCTTTCTGCACTTACTGCTCTCTGGTCTTCTCCAGACCTGCGCTGCACGGAGAAGACCATGGAGCAGTGAGTACAGCTAGCAACTGGAGTGCTGTATTCACTTCTATTGTTGTCTACTGTGGACTAGTGAGCACTTCCTTAATGGAAGTGTTCACTATTATTCGATCCACAAGATTAATGCCATTTTTCCTCCATTTTGGGGAAAAAGTGTCTCATATGGAGCGAAAAATACGGTATATTGGTCTTAGAAGTTTGGTTGGTCATATTACTCTACTTAAACTTATTTCTCTAAAGGAAGGGAAAGGCATGTTTGAAAACTATGGAACTTACAGTCTACATTCCCAATTTCACGCACACACACTTGAGTCAATACTGATAATCACAGTATGATTTTGAGATTTAGGAGAAAACCAAAGTACTTGAAGGAAACTAGCGAAGAATATAGAAGCATATCCTAGGCCTTTGGGCTTCAATGCTCAGGCCAAAATGCCATAACTGCCAAAAAGGGTTTTGGGCATAGTCAAGCACAGACAGGCAAGAGAGAGATTGCAACTTCTGCAAGCCTATAGCTATTGTACTGAGTTTGCACCAGTCCATTCAATCTCTTGTGCTTTAGAACAACTATGCTAGCAGTGAATTCCAATACAGTATATACTGCTCTAAACTGCATGCTACCAGATCCACAGGATTGTAGAGGCCTACATTATTATGCAAGAGCCCGAGTATACAACAGCAACAAATTTACTAGAGAGCCTGCAGGACGAGTAATGAGAAGTTCAATGAGGAAATTGGTATATATATATTTTTTTTGCTAGAGATATCTGGAGAAATGTAATGTACACACCCCTTTTCTAATACTACACTCCTGCAACGTAATGTCCAGGATGCATTTATTATGTCCGGACACAGGCTACGGTGATGAATGTGAGAAATGTCACTACATTCCCTTCATGCATAATTGAGGGGTTATTCACCTTGCCTAGTTCCAATATTGCACCACAAGAAGCCACAACTCCTGCTAACAGCCATGTAAGATTGCTGAGGAGGAATATACGCTCCTGCTGCTCATGCCCTACCGTCTGTTCTTCTCCATTCTCATCCTTTAGCTTATAGCTTCAAGTCTTCTTTCTTTGTCAAGAATCCCCACTCAGGCCCTGGCCATGTCCCAGCTGCAACAGCGCTACCTCAATCCATCGTTCACTGTTCTTCAGAACACAACCTGGGAATGTCCTACAACAAAGTCAACACCTACTGAAGAGTGTTAAGGGGATTTACTTAGACCCTACACCCAGGTTTAGTTTTTATCATCTAGATCAATACAATACAAACCAATACAAATAATACAATGGACCAGTAGAAGCCCATGACCTCCTTTGCCACACATGACCACACAACTGAGGCAAGGAAATTTGGAAAAAATGGACTGATGATCCTCTTTTAGACTCAATTGACAATAGAATTTTCCAAACATTGCTGTCTCTCATAGATGATTCTTACATTAACATGGACCTAATTCACAAAGCAAAGCTACCAGCCAATGGAAGGCAATGTCTACAATGGAACTGCGACTGCTTCTCTCCCCTCGTTTTAGAGATTGTGGGGGTCTCAGTGGGGTTCTGAGGGCTGAGAGCCTGATCAATCTCTATAACGATGGGAAAGAGAAGTGCTCGCAAAGAACACTCTCTCCATCTTTGATGCATGAGAAAGGAGCGAGACAGGCCCATTGATTTTCTATTGAGTCTATCTAACTTCTTGTCCTGCCAGGGGGAGAGAGAACACGCTAAGCGACTGCTTCTCTCCCCTCGTTCTACATTGTGGGGTCTCATTGCTTAAACCCCAACAGTCTAAACATTTCATATGTCCCTATGACATATCAAAAGTTTACTGAAAGTGATTAGCCACTTTAAGTACTTGATAAATAAGATAAGATTTAATTAAATATTTAAGGGTAGGACCAGACATGGCAGCGGACCTCCCCTACGTACCCCCGAACAAAGTATTGGCGAAATGTGCATCGGGGCTGAGGCCATCCTGGAAGGATATACAATATGGGTAATCTTTCATTTTTTTAATACTATTACGGCCATTACTTGCACTTGAAATGTGCTGTGGTATCATTATACTCATTTAATATATCTTATTTCCCATGTGGTCCCCTCCAGTGATGGCGCCATTTTTCCTGCACTGTTGTTTTTAAACTTTTCTAATTGTTTTGATTAATTGTTGAATAAAGCATTTTTCATGAGTATCATGTGGACTGGCAATTTTTTTACGTTTAGTTACACCAATACAGGCAGACCATTCAGCTGCTATAGGGCCCATGGGGAAGGGGGGCACAGAGTGGAGGATAGGCCTCTTCCCCTAATTACCTTCAATACTGGCTCCCGTCCATATTTCATTTAAAATTCCTATTGTCAGTGCAGAAAGTTAAAGGGCCTTTCATGATGTCATCACAGGTCCTGTACAATTAGCAAAGGAATGCACCAATAATGGTGTAGTTCCAAGGTATGAAAGGTGCGTCTGCCAGGACCTGTGATGACATCATCACAGGTGCTTCAACCCCAATGACAAGGATTAGAAATGCAATGAGCTTTGCTTAGAAATACAATGAGCTTTGCAATGATCCATTGAGACTAGAATGGAGTGGTAAGAGGAGATCCTTCCCTTTTCTCTTCATTTGGGCCCCCCCCCCCTACCCCCACACACACCAATGCCCTGTTTTAACCCATTTCTCACTCATATATAATACTGCAGACAGATACAATGTCCACTACCTCATGTACCTCACACACAGTGACCATAATGTATGACTGACCACATATTTCTATACACACTGCATCTATTATATCTTGTATGACACACAATATAACACACAGCAGCAAGCATAGTTCATGGAGGAAAGGGAGAGGCCTAGAATGGGTATTGGAATGTGCTTTAAATGAGGCATGGGGGCTCAATTTAGATTCTTGCTATGGGGCCCAGTGATTTCTATGTATGGCCCTGCTAGTCACCATGTTTTGTTTCACCCCACAATGCAGCAAGTCACAAAATGTATTAAAGGGCATCCCTCAGCAGATTTGTACCTATGAGACTAGCTGACCTGCTGCATGTGTACTTGGCAGCTGAAAGCATCTGTGCTGGTCCCATGTTCATATGTGCCCGCATTGCTGAGAAAAATGATGTTTTAATATATGCATATGAGCCTCTAGGTGTAATGGCACCCCCCCCCCATTGCTCCTAGAAGTCCATTTGCTCATGTTAAAACTTAATTTTTCTCAGCAATGCCGGGACATATGAACATGGGACCAACACAGATGCCTTCAGCTGCCAAGTGCACATGCAATAGGTCAGCTAGTTTCATAGGTACAAATCTGCTGACAGATGCCCTTTAAACCTATGATGGTTGGTAAGAGGCAAATGATCATTATTCACCAGGAACCCCAAACCCATTTCTCTCCATCCTTGATATCCACTCGACCTTCTTAAGCCTTCACTGCATCGTACCTAGTATGTTCACATTTGTTTGTCCTACCAGCGCTTTATCAGTAAGAATTTCCATTATCTGTATAAATTGTGTGGTACTATTACCCCGAGGCACCATGCATTTTTAGTCAGCTTAAGATTTACACAAGGCAATTCTTCATTTTTGATAAACTTCTGAAGGCTCCCACAGTAGCCGCTTAAGGTTCATTAAAATGTAATTAATTAATGATTTGCTGCTGAATAGCTGCTGACTGTGGGTTTCTTTTCACTTGTCCACCAGCGTGAGTCACAGTTGCCAAGCCGACACTGAAACTATTTGCAGACTGTAGCACCTATTGATGGGTTTTTCAATCTGCAGTCATTTGCATAGAAAATATGCTGGATTTGTGTTTGTGCTGCGGATACCAACACAGCCGCTAATGACTTGCTACTAGTGGTCATTTTTATCTAACATTCATGTAATCTACGTTAATACTATGCAAATTTAGCTTTGACGTTCAGCTTTGTGTAATGATTCAGACTCTTATGTGACTAATTGCACACCACACGGCCAACAATTAACGATTCCTTCGTTTTCTGTTGCTTGAGCTGCTTTTTTTTTTGTTGCTATTATCTTTATTTTTCTGCTTTGAAATGTAAATGAGGTGTTATGCAGAGACCTTCTCACCGATTGTAGCTTTCACGGATTCAGTACGAAGAAATCATGTAAAATAAAAGTAATTTGAAGGAACTACAGCATTTTAATATGTAGTGTTATGTCCTTTTAAATGCATGAAAGATTGTTTTTAAAGGAACAGTCCAGAAGAAATAAGAGGTACATTGTGATATGGCTAGTGAAGAGCTTGAGGGAGATGAACATGACACAGACCCCTTCACGGCCCTTTCTCTCTGCTCTGTAGCATCCAACCAATAGATGACTACAGCTGTCACTCAGAGCAGAGAAGATGTAACTCAACTCAACTCAATGCAGAAGGCATTTCACAGTGAAGCTCCGCCTCCAGTGTAGAATCTGTCAGAATAAAACTTCATATTAGCACTACTCCTGCTAAAACCCTGCACAAAAATATATTTTTATTCTTCTCTTTTGCCCCTATCTAGTGCTGTCAATGTGTTTCATGGTAGCGAATTGATTCCACCTGAAATAGTGCAAAAAATAAAAATAAAAATCATAGTTACCTGCTACATTTGCTCACAATGGCCCGGCCATCTTCAATGAAGATCTCGGTCAAAATACTGTGTACGGTGACGTATCTTGGGCCACTCGAGACTATGTGCCAGATCTTCAAGCAAGATGGCGGTGGCCAGCCCATTGCAAGAAAATGGAGCAGGCAAGTATGATTTATTTATTTATTTTAATTTTACTGTATTTTTATGTACATCAGATGCCCCGATCATGTATCATGCATGTGAGGGGTACAATGATGGGGACGGCAATTGCACCTACTTACTTCCATGATGTGCTTCTTGATTAAGTAATTTGTCCCAAAGCAGCAATTTCTTTTTGTAAAATTCATCAAAACTGCGGAATCGAATTCTCCAATACTTTGCTGTATGTATGTGTGTTTTATGTACACCTGATAGCAATGCATGGGCAAGAAACAGATCTCTTTCCCACGAGTGTGACGGATTGGCTCTGGATGCGTTCAGGATACGTTTAGAGAAACTTGCACCATTTTGCAAGCAAGTTCAGTCAGTTTTGTCTGCGATTGCGTTCAGTTGTTCAGTTTTTTTCCACTCGGATGCAATGCGTTTTGATGCGTTTTTCATGCGCGTAATAAAAAACGGAAGGTTTACAAACATCTCCTAGCAACCATCAGTGAAAAACGCATTGCATCCGCACTTGCTTGAAAAACGCAGAATATAGAACATGCTGCCATTTTCACGCAATGCAGAAATGATGTGTGAAAAATGATGCTCATGTACACAGTCCCAGTGAAATAAATGGGTCAGGTTTCTGTGCGGGTGCTATGTGTTCACATCATGCATTGCACCCGCTCGTGTGAAAGGGGCCTTAATATTGGCAGACTGTTTAGGTTACCAAGTTGATGGACTAAGCTTGCCCCTAGTTAGTGAGTCTAGTCTAAGCAGAACTACAGGAAGGATGTGGGTGCAGTCCAGTGGGTGAGTTCCTGCAGACCATGCCCAAGTCCAGAGAACATCAACTAGATATTATAGAACGTCAAGAATTAACAAGGCCATAAGGTATTCACTCATTTATGGTATAAGATACTTTACTGCTTTGGAAATGATTATTGCCTCTGGCACCTACGACACTTTGAGACCGACTGAGCATCTGTTTCTAAAATCTGCAGCCCTCAGCACGGGAACTGCAGAAGGAGATAAGAAGAATCCAATTGCTGCCTGTAGTTCTGTTGAGTGACTACAAAGTGGACCTAGAGAGCAAGGGAGCACTACTAGTGACATCATTGTTGGTGTCTATACGAGAGGATTATATTGTTATATATATATATATATATATATATATATATATTGTCAAAAAAGTAGAGCACTGCACTGATGTGTGAATAAAGAACAACACCTTTTTTTGCACTATTTTGGTGTGCTGCTCTACTTTTTTGACAATATTGAAGATTGGGTTGCTTATCCCCATACTTGAGCCTGCACCCGGACTGCTCAGTCTGTGCTGCCACATCTTTTGTTTCTCTATATATATATATACAGTTGTGTTCAAAATTATTCAACCCCCACTGAAATTGAGTGTTTTGACCAGTTTGACATTGATTTTGATCATTTCAGTCATCTTGTTTACAATTTAATCAAAGAGGCCCTTGTAAGTCAGACAAATATAACATAACATTTATAATGAAATAACCACAAATGTCTTTTCTGTGCTCACATCATTTTCGGTTTTATTCAACCCCCAAGTGACATTCAATTTAGTACTTAGTACAACATCCTTTTCCAGTTATAACAGCTTTTAAACGTGAAGCATAGCTTGACACAAGTGTCTTGCAGCAATCTACGGGTATCTTTGCCCACTCTTCATGGGCAAAAGCCTCCAGTTCAGTCACATTCTTAGGCTTGCGCGCTGCAACTGCTTTCTTTAAGTCCCACCAGAGGTTCTCAATCGGATTTAAGTCTGGTGACTGCGATGGCCACTTCAAAATGTTCCAGCCTTTAATCTGCAACCATGCTCTAGTGGACTTGGAGGTATGCTTGGGATCATTGTCCTGTTGAAAGGTCCAACGTCTCCCAAGCCTCAGGTTTGTGACGGACTGCATCACATTTTCATCCAATATCTCCTGGTGCTGAAGAGAATTTATGGTACCTTGCGCACGCTGAAGCTTCCCTGTACCTGTAGAAGCAAAACAGCCCCAAAGCATGATTGACCCCCCGCCATGCTTTACAGTAGGCAAGGTGTTCTTTTCTTCATAGGCCTTGTTCTTCCTCCTCCAAACATAGCGTTGATCCATGGGCCCAAACTGTTCTAATTTTGTTTCATCAGTCCACAGAGCACTATCCCAAAACTTTTGTGGTTTGTCCACATGACTTTTGGTATACTGCAGTCGACTCTTCTTATTCTTTGGAGACAGCAAGGGGGTGCGCCTGGGAGTTCTGGCATGGAGGCCTTCATTACGCAGTGTGCGTCTTATTGTCTGAGCTGAAACTTCAGTACCCGCATCTGACAAATCTTTTTTCAGTTCCGCAGCAGTCACATGGGGACTTTTCTCCACTTTGCACTTCAGGTAGCGCACAGCAGTCGAAGTCATCATCTTCTTTCTGCCACGACCAGGTAGCGTTTCAACAGTGCCCTTTGCCTTAAATTTGCGAATGATGCTTCCTATGGTGTCTCTTGGTATGTTTAACATTTTTGCAATCTTCTTATAGCCATTGCCCTTCCTGTGAAGAGAAATCCCCTCTTCTCTTGTCTTCCTGGACCATTCTCTTGACTTCACCATGTCTGTAAACACACCAGTAAATGTCTAGAAGGAGCTGAGTATCACAGTCATTTTACATCTGCCTAATTGGTGCTTATTATGCTTGATTGCTCCTCCTTGACATCCATAGGTGTTTTCAATACCTGATCGAAAACACTTAAATGAACCTCTGTTCTTAAGAGTGGTAGTCTTTAAGGGGTTGAATAATTGTGTCAATGAAAAAATCACAAAAAAACATTTAACCTCTTGCCGCCACGCTAACGCCGATGGGCGTCAGCGCGGCGGCTCTCTCAGGTCTCAGTCACGCCTATCGGCGTCATCTCGTGAGACCTGAGATTTCACATGAATGCGCGCGCGGCGTGCGCGCGCGTTCATGTGATCGGAGCCGGGACAACTGAAACTACAGCCTGCCAGCGCTGATCATGCGCTGGCAGGCTGTAGATCTTGAAAAAACCGCATTTAAATCGCATATCAGACGCTGTTTTTAAACAGCGTCTGATATGCCTAATGTCTGCTCGTCTGGTGGTCCCTTTGTTTGGGACCACCAGAGGAAAATAGGAAAAGTGCACCAATCACTACACACACACCCCCACCCCCATCACTGATTAACCCTGATCACCCATGTCACCCCCTGATCACCCCCTGTCACCCCCTGTCACTAATCACCCCCTACAGGCTCATTCAGACGTCCGTATGTGTTTTGCGGATCCATGGATCTGCGGATCCATGGATCTGCGGATCCGCAAAATACGGACACCGGCAATGCGCTTTCCGCATTTTGCAGATCCGCACAGAACTATATAGAAAATGCTTTTCTTGTCCGCAATTGCGGACAAGAATAGGACATGTTCTATATTTTTGCGGAACGGAAGTGCAGACCGGAGCGCGGATCCGTAATTCCGGATCCGAGCGGGACAAAGTCTGTCCCCATAGAAATGAATGGGTCCGCAATTCCGTTCCACAAACAGAATTTCGGACGTGTGAATGGGGCATAAGGGTCCCTTTTCACCGCCAGTTAGCTAGCTACTTGTTAGGTAGCTAGTGCCCAGCCCACCGCACCGCAGTCACTGATTTTGGCAGAGATTTTTTCATCCACATTGACCGATGCGAATGAAAAAATCTGTGCCTTTCATTTTTTTTTTTTTTTTTCAGCGCAGCGGCTGAACGGAAAAAAAAAAATCTCATTACCCGTCTGCTCAATATACGGAGAATCGCAGAAACTCCTAATGCTGGCCATACGTGTAATGATTGCGGAGACCCCTCAAATGCCAGAGCAGTACAAACACCTCACATGTGACCCCATTTTAGAAAGAAGACACCCCAAGGTATTCCGTGAGGGGTATGGCGAGTTCATGTAAAATTTTATTTTTGTCACAAGTTAGTGGAATATGAGACTTTGTAAAAAAAAATATATATATATATATATCAATTTCCGCTAACTTGTGCAAAATTTTTTTATGTGAACTCGCCATGCCCCTCAGCGAATACCTTGGGGTGTCTTCTTTCCACAATGGGGTCACATGGAGGTATTTATACTGCCCTGGCATTTTAGGGGTCCTAAGCGTGAGAATCCAAATACGTAAAAATGCCCTGTGAAATCCTAAAGGTACTCATTGGTTTTAGGGCCCCTTTGCGCATCTTGGCTGCAAAAAGTGTCACACATGTGGTATCGCCGAACTCAGGAGAAGTAGGGCAATGTGTTTTGGGGTGTATTTTACATATACCCATGCTGGGTGAGAGAAATATCGCTGTAAACGACAACTTTTTAAAAATTTTTATTCAAAGTTGTCAATTTACAGAGATATTTCTCTCACCCAGTATGGGTATATGTAAAATACACCCCAAGCACATTGCCCTACTTATCCTGAGTTCGGCGATACCATGTGTGACACTTTTGCAGCCAAGATCAAGGCCCTAAAACCAATGAGTACCTTAGATTTCACAGGCATTTTACGCATTTAGATTCTCACGCTTTAGATCCCTAAAATGCCAGGGCAGTATAAATACCCCATGTGACCCCATTTTGGAAAGAAGACACCCCAAGGTATTCGCTGAGGGGCATGGCGAGTTCACAGAATTTTCATTTTTGGCACAAGTTAGCGGAAATTGATATATATTTTTTTAATTTTGTTTTTACAAAGTCTCATATTCCACTAACTTGTGACAAAAATAAAATTTTACATGAACTCACCATACCCATCACGGAATACCTTGGGGTGTCTTCTTTCTAAAATGGGGTCACTTGTGGGGTATTTATACTGTCCTGGCATTTTAGGGGCCCCTAAAGCGTGAGAAGAAGTCTGGAATCCAAATGCGTAAAAATGCCCTGTGAAATCCTAAAGATACTCATTGGTTTTAGGGCCCTTTGCGCACCCAGGCTGCAAAAAGTGTCACACATGTGGTATCGCCGTACTCAGGAGAAGTGGGGCAATGTGTTTTGGGGTGTATTTTATATATACCCCTGCTGGGTGTGAAATATCTCTGTAAACGACAATTTTTAATTTTTTTATACAAAGTTGTCAGTTTACAGAGATATTTCTCTACCCAACATGGGTATATGTAAAAATACACCCCAAACACATTGCCTACTTCTCCTGAGTACGGCGATACCACATGAGTGACACTTTTGCAGCCTGAGTCCAAAGGGCCCTAAAACTAATGAGTACCTTTAGCTTTACATGGCTGCTCACAATTTAGCCCGCCCAAAATGCCAGAACAGTACAAACACCCCACAAATGACCCCATTTCGGAAAGTAGACACCCCAAGGTATTCACTGAGGGGCATAATGAGCCCGTATGAGATTTTTTTTTTTTGCCAGAAGTTAGCAGAAATGGAAACTTTATTATTATTTTTTTCCTCAGAAAGTGTCATTTTCCGCTAACTTGTGAAAAAAATGAAATGATACATGAACTCACCATGCCCCCTGCGAATACTTTGGGGTGTCTTCTTTCTAAAATGGTGTCATTTGGGGGTATTTATACTATCCTGGCATTCTAGCACCTGAAGAAACATGACAGGCGCTCAGAAAGTCAGAGCTGCTTCAAAATGCCGAAATTCACTTTTTTGCACCATAGTTTGTAAACGCTATAACTTTTACCCAAACCAATAAATATACACTTATTGGACTTTTTTTATCAAAGACATGTAGAACAATACATTTAGAGAAAAATTTATATAGAAATGTAGTTTTTTAAAAAAAATTACAACAGAAAGTGAAAAATGTCATTTTTTGCAAAAGTAAAAATGTCAGCAACAATGAAATACCACCAAATGAAAGCTCTATTAGTGAGAAGAAAAGGAGGTAAAATTCATTTGCGTGGTAAGTTGCATGACGGAGCAATAAACGGTGAAAGTAGTGTAGTGCGGAATTGTAAAAAAGGGCCTGGTCACCAGGTGGATATAAACCTGTGGTCTTCAAGTGGTTAATACTGTATTACAAAAACAATTGATGTCATTTTAGTTGCATTTGGTTCTTTAAAAAGTCCTTGTAAGATTTCATTCTGAACACAATTACAAATGTACACTAAATTCCCTAAAACCCTTTACAGCATTGGGGGTTGAATAATTTTGAACACAACTGTACATATATATGTACCTTCAAGTCACTGCACAGCCCTAATGAGCGCCAAAGTGGGGATTGCCACCATGAACTGTGAGTACAGCCACTCCCATTAGCCAAAATCACCACTCCCATCCTCCACGCACTCCCCGGTGGTCTCTGCAGCACTGGACTCATGTCAAAACTGCTGACAAGCTGCTATGTCCTTTAGGATCCATAGAAAGTTACGTGATATACTGTACCATATGGGCACTATCATATAGGCTTTTATCTACCATATTTGATCTTTGCTGAAGAAAAACAGCCTTCACATAAGACAGCAACTTTGTTATGCAGTTTTTTTGGCTGGAGTTTTAGGATATGTTCACACAGGGCATATATGTTGCAGATCTGCTGATAAATAATATATACTACATTTTTTTGTAGCAGTAAGATGGATAAACTTTTAATATAAATCTCATCCACATGTTGTGATAAATATCTCCGCAGGAATCTGACGCAGATTGTAAATGTGTAGCATGTCAGTTTATGCCTGGGGTGAAATGCACCGCAAATACGCAGCAAATTCCATGACAATATCCAGATGTCACTCATGCAGATTTTGCCATATTTTTTTCTCTATTGCTTTTTACATCCCATGTGAACATACCCTAAGGAAAGAAAAAGCAAATCCATTGAGATCAGTTGGACACACATTATATAGTATGGAAGAAAGAGGACTGAGATAAAACAAATAGGGCCAGATTTTGCAGACTTTATCGTCTTAAAAGGCTGGGGTCACCTTTGGGGGCATTGTTTTTGTAGTAATGCATTGTACTAGTTTTGGACTAAAACTATTTTTTTATTCCCAGCAGTTCTTGTACTACAGGGTTAATTGAGAGTGTATGTGCAGACAGTCAGTTTCTGTTTGCCTTGAGAACCTCATCCAGTAGAGATGCTTGCTCAGACTGTAGCACAACTCTTGACAACTCATAAATACTGATTACAGCTCAACTTTTGTCACACTGATAATAATATGGCTTACCTACCTTCAGGAGATCACAGATAAGAGATTCACATGAGCAGTCAGATGACGGGATTTATTGTAAACACAGAACCCTGGTTCTCTGCAAATACACAGATTGCAACATTATACCGGGGAAGTGGTTCGAAATTTATAATTAAAGACGAACTGAAAAAAATGATTTTAGCCCCAAATCAGCAGAAATCAATAATAATAATAATAATAATAATAATAAAAAAATTGCCTTCAAAGGTGTCCATAGCCTTTAAAGGGGTTTCCAGTTTCTATCAACGTCCTTTAAAATAATCATTTACAAAGGTAGCTGTAATTAGTTTTTTATGTCTTTCTTTTCCCTTTCTTGCTCCTATCTCCCATGCTGGGCTGTGGTCACATGATCATGTCCATGCAGCTCTGTCTTATTTCCTGTGATGTTATGTCCGTGGGCGGGGCAAAAATAGGGGAGTGTCTATGTAACTAGCTGGGTGGGAGGAGCTATGAATTAGTTGGGCAGTGCTGGAGCTGTGGTAGAAAAAAGAAGTGCATCATGGGTTTGGTTGGATAAAGAACAGGAAGTTCTTTACATACAGGATGGAAAGAAACCAGAGGCATGGGTTTATATGGGGCAAATGGAGGAGGAGAGTCTAAATTTACAATGAAAAGGCTTGGGGAAGATGTTCATAAAGTAAGCCACTGCATGAGCTGATCTATTAAACACCATAGTAATCCCTTATAACCCTTTTAAAAAGTGTGGATTATTTAAATGAGTTATCCCATGATTAATGTAAAATGAAAATCGGATGCAAGACAGTCTCTTTATAACAAACTTAGAACCAGCCTTGTAACTCACATGGATCTAGAGATATCCCCATTCATTTCTCCAGTTGATCTACTAGATTTATTCCAAGCTGGAAGCTTAGGAGGCATGCACTTTTTCAGGGGGCACATCCTTTCTGCTGCATTTGAAAGATGAAAACTAAGCATGTGATCCCATCTCACTCAGCAGCACAGAGAAATTAGAAAAAGAGCAAACAGCAGGTGGCGCTATACATATACATTTTATTGAATAGCTCAGTAGCTATACTACATTTTTAATTAAGTGCAATTACAAAAGTATTCAGATCCAGGTGCTGGTTTTAAAAATGTGAAACATTTTTCATGGGAAAACCCCCTCAAGCATTGGCTAAAGTCAGGGGTGATTAGCTCTTTAAAAGGCTGGTTGTTGGCATTCGCATATGACCCATGGGTTGAGCTGACGGAAAGGAGAACACCCATCAGTGGGATAGGTAAGCAGACAACTCTATACAGATATTTTTGATTGCCATTCCAAATTCATCAAACAGACAGCGTTGTTTCTCTTATCCGCTAATACGAATGCAAAAAATCTTAAGGTTCGTTCGCTGCCTTTACGGAATGATTTGTGCTCACTGGTTAATAAATAAACTATTGCGCTAAACTGTAAACTCCTGAAGGCGACCGCATTAGTTTGGATATAAATTTCGTAACAATTTGACTCCTCTCTCATTCCGGTTGCAGATTGACAGTGAATGGCTCATTTAGTCGACTGCGCTATCCTCTTTATCTACACCTCTAAGACGGCTTGTTAAACAATTGGTCTAGGAATGAATGTCCCTCTGGCTGTGGCTGCTCTCCAATGATCTACAGATTCTTGAATAGCCGCACTGTTAAGCAGCCAAGAGACAGTCATTTATAGACACGGAGAAGAATGCGAGATATTAACATCTTGGACACAAGGGAGGTATGAAGTGTGTTTTTCCAAACCTATGATGATAAGTCTTCGGTTCATTCTACATTACTACTGTGTCTGTACATGTGTATGTTGTGCCACATTGACATTTGAATAACATCATTGACAGCAATGGGAGTATCACGTTACTCATTATAAAATGCCTGACGGAATAGAAATGTTGATGATTCCCCTCGAAGAGTGTTTTGCTCTAGGCCTTTAATAGTTACACAGCAGTCTAGTCCACATTCCCATAAGCTATTTTTACAGGCGACCTCCCTAACGTAATGTCTCTCTGCTTTCCCTACCTTTGACTATTACAATCACTTCTTGGTGCCTATTATGAACCTCTACTTGGTTGGCTTCTGACGCCAGCACAGATGTATGTCCTCCCTGGCATGCCTCTGGCAGGCAACATATATGCAGCAGAGAAGAAGGTGTGCTGGAATACATTAATCCCTGCAACCATTGCTATAAGAAAAGTGGAGCACATGGCAGCCTGGATGGAGAGGAAGTAGACAATGTGATGGGTGAATTTCCTACAACAGAGCCATACTATGAGTACCCCACTAGATTTACTATTACTACTATAACTTTTGCTGCTACTAAAGCTAACTCTACTACTGCTATCACTTGTACTACTACTAATACTACCTCTACTACTACTACTAATACTACCTCTACTACTACTACTACTACTACTACTAATACTACTACTAATACTACCTCTACTACTATTACTAATGCTACCTATACTACTGCTACCACCTGCATTACTACTACTAAGGGCTCATTCAGATGGACGTATCCTGTCCGCAAATGCAGATACGTTTTTTTGCGGACAGTTCAGTGTGTCCGCAAAAAAAGGGATTGCATTCCGTTTTTTTGCTGATCCATAGACTTCAATAGGGCCATGTCCTAATTTTCACTGACATGTTTAATTTTGTTTACTGAGCCATGCAATAGAAGAAAAGGGCCCCATAGTAAATAGGACAGCATCTAATCTGCATTTTTGCGGACAACGTACGGCCATCTGAATGAGCCCTAATACTGCTACTACTACTACTGCTGCTGTTACTAATACTAACTCTACTACTACTATCACCTGTAGTACTAATAATACTACGAATACTACTACTGCTGCTGCTACTAATACTAACTCTACTACTGCTGCCACCTGTACCACTACTAATACTACGACTACTAATACTACGTCTACTACTGCTACTACCACTGCTGCTGCTACTAAAATTAACTCTACTACTGCTACCGCCTGTACTACTACTTCTACTACTGCTACTAATACTAACTCTACTACTGCCTGTACTACTGCTATTACTACTACTACTACTACTGCTACTACTGCTGCTACTAATGCTAACTCTACTACTGCTACCACCTGTATTACCACTAATACTACTACTACTAATACTTTGTCTACTAATGCTACATCTACTAATACTATGTCTACTACTGCTACTACCACTGCTGCTGCTGCTACTAATATTAACTCTACTACTGCTACCACCTGTACCACTACTAATACTATGACTACTAATACTGCGTCTACTACTACTACTACCACTGATGCTGCTACTAATATTAACTCTACTACTGCTACCACCTATACTACTACTACTGATACTACTGCTGCTACTAATACTAACTCTACTACTGCTACCACCTGTACTACTACTACTACTACTACTACTACTACTACTACTACTAATACTACTACTACTAATACTTTGTCTACTAATACTACATCTACTAATACTACATCTACTACTGCTACCACCACTGCTGCTGCTACTAATATTAACTCTGCTACTGCTACCACCTGTACCACTACTAATACTATGAGTACTAATACTACGTCTACTACTGCTACTACCACTGATGCTGCGACTAGTATTAACTCTACTACTGCTACCCCCTGTACTACTACTACTACTACTACTGCTGCAACTAATACTAACTCTACTACTGCCTGTACTACTGCTATCACTACTAATACTACTACTACTGCCACTACTGCTGCTACTAATACTAACTCTACTACTGTTACCACCTGTGCTACTACTAATACTACTAATAATTTGTCTATTAATACTACATCTACTAATACTACGTCTACTACTGCTACTACCACTGCTGCTGCTACTAATATTAACTCTACTACTGCTAGTGCCTGTACTACTACTACTACTACTACTGCTACTACAACTGCTGCTACTAATACTAACTCTACTACTGCCTGTACTACTGCTATTTCTACTACTACTTCTACTACTACTACTTATACTTTGTCTACTAATACTACATCTACTACTAGTACTGCTACTGCCACTACTAATACTAAATCTATTACTGCTACCACCTGTACTACTACTACTACTACTACTACTAGTGATGAACGAAGTTATGAAAAATTCAATTCGGCTGCTTCATCAAATTTCACAAAGAAATTTGATTTGCCTCGAATTACTTTGTCACAAAGTGCATTTATTTGTATGTATTGGGTGCAATGAGGGGGAATGGAGATCATGCCATCCCAGTCATTGAAACCCCCCAGATTCTGCATTCACTGCTGATCACGGCATCTGATGCTACAATTGTGGGCTTTCAGGGGTTAATCCGGTAAAAAAAAAAAAATATATATATATATATATATATATATATATTCACCTTATCCATTTGCTTGCAGAGAGGCCGTCTCGGCCATCTTGATTGAAGACACTTCAGAAAATCTCGTGTGGTGACATCATCATGCTGTGCGGGCGTGGTGACATTACATGTCACCCATTCTGAGATTTTGAGCAGTATCTTCAATCAAGATGGCCGCAATGGCCTCTCCATGAGCAAATGGATGAGGTAAGAATTTTTCCTTTTTTTGCTGCCATTTCAGGAAAAATAGATTCCTTACCACAAAGTGCAGGGAAAATATGGCCTCATGGTGAATCCAATTTTTCCTGAAATTCGTATCAAACTCAATTAGTTTGGCTTTGATTCACTCAACACTAACTACTACAACTGCTGCTACTAATACTAACTCTACTACTGCTACCATCTATACTACTAATAGCACTACTACTAATACTACCTCTACTACTAGCTCTACTACTGCTACTACTAAAATGAATACTATCTCTACTACTGCTGCTACCACCTGTACTATTATTATTACTATTACTACTACTACTGCTGCTGCTACTACTACTACTGTTACCAGTAATACTACCTCTACTACTGGTAGTACTACTTCTACTTATATTACCTCTACTACTGCTACCACCACCTGTACTACTACTAATACTACTACTACTACTGGTACTACTAATACTAACTTTACTATTGCCTGTAGTACTACTACTACTACTACTCACCCAGTCCTAACTAATAAGATCTGGTCCTACCTTATAGAGGGTGTCGCTGGTGTCGGCGTGATGTCCACTGGATCCAAAACAAGGTCCCTGTGGTGATAGAGAAAAAAAGAAAAATCACATAAGGAAGGGATGTTGACTGCCCCTGTGAAATCACCAATAGGGGGCTGGCCTGTAAGACAGAGCCATGCCAATGTATAGTAGGGTAATCTAGGACATTTACCCTAAGTGCTACCACACAGTACTAATGCCCACATTGTGGCCCCTCACAGTAATGAAGCCCACATTGTGGCCCCTTCACAATAGTTATGTCCTCCTTTGCTCCTGTCACAGTAGTTATGCCCACTTTTGTGCCCCCTCACAGTAGTTATGTCCAGATATGTGCCCCCTCACAGTAGTTATGTCCAGATATGAGCCCACTCACAGTAGTTATGTCCAGATATGTGCCCACTCACAGTAGTTATGCCCACATATGTGCCCCCTTACAGTAGTTATGTCCAGATATGTGCCCCCTTCACAGTAGTTATGCCCACATATGTGCCCCCTCACAGTAGTTATGCCAGATTAGGTGCCCCCTCAGTAAAGATGCCTACTTTTGTGCCCCCTCACTTTAGTGATTGCCCCCCTTTTGCCTCCAGTCTGCAGTTTTATGGAAAAAAAAAAACTTACCTTCTTCCCTGATGATGCACTCCCACACTTACATCGCGCTGCTGGCTGTGCTGGAGGTCGATTCCTGGGCTTGCAGCGCTCCTCCCACAGCCAGCAGTACCATGTGCGGCCTGGACGGGAAACACCAGAGCTCAGAAGAACAGTGAAGCAGGAAGCAGAGAGGTCTCCCTGCTTCACTCTGGAAACAAACAGCCCGGCTGTGACAAGAACTGATGGGTGAGTGCCCTCACCACCCCTTGTCTCTGCGCTTCCCCTGCCTCTGCGTCCCCTCTTGTCTCTGCACCCAGGGCTTATATTATACAACATGTTTGAAGAGCGCTCTGGCAGGGATCGGCATTATCACTGTACTTCATGCCAGGCCCCGTCAGAGCTCTGCAATAGTAGCATAGATGGTTGCATGTGAGTGCAACGGGCTCCCTCTCCCCGCCGGGCACGGTTACACCCTCTGTGACCGCGATCGTTACGCCCCTCACTATTACTACTATTACTATTACTACTACTAGGCTCAGTGGTTACTACTAGTGCCTTAAAACAGTGGGGTCCTAGGTTCCTAAACGACCAAGGACAACATCTGCATGGAGTTTGTATATTCTCGCTGGGTTTCCTCCGGGTTCTCTGGTTTCCTCCCACACTCCAAAGACATAGTAATAGGGACCTTAGATTGTCAGCCCCATTGGGGACAGCATGATGTGAATGTCTGTATATCAGTGCATAAAATAAATAAATACTACCTCTACTACTGTTACTACTACTATAGTCAGATCTGTTGGCAGCATGTTATGGATCAGGAGGACATGAGCCGATATGGAAAAAATTCAGTATAAGGCCTCTTTCACACGGCCGTGTGTCCCCCGTGGCCGTATTGCGGTTTGCATACGGCGGGTCCGGAATACACGGGGCACCAGCCGCGTGCATTCCGCATCACGGTTGCGGAACCATCCACTTGAATGGGTTTGCAAATCCGGAGATACGGTGCGGAACGGAACCACGGAATGGAAGCACTATGGAGTGCTTTTGTGGGGTTCCGTTCCGTGCTTCCGTTCTGCAAAAAGATAGAACTTGTTCTATCTTTTTGTGGAACGGATGAATCGCGGACCTAATTCAAGTGAATGGGTCTGTGATCTGCATGCAGCTGGCCCACGGTCGGTGCCCGTGCATTGCGGATCGCAATTTGCGGTTCGCAGCGCGGCCACAGGGGACATACGGTCGTGTAAAAAAGACCGAACTTGGATTTAATTCATGCTGTATAAATTCTTGCCTTTTCTAGGCTTAGGAGTGCAGTGGGTGGTCTTATTAGGGATTGATAGCCTTCAAAGTATGAGCTTGCATACAGAGATAACTGTCAATCTCTGATAAGACCACCCACTGGACTATTAAACCTAAAATGCAGGATTTAAAATTTTAAAAATACATGCAATAATGAACTTTTTCCCCACAAAGCTATATATCAGTCAGCTCAGCTCCATCTGCTCTACAACATGCAGCTGGCAGATCAGATTGTAAAGGGTTATCTCATCAAAAATATTACTTTACCATTGTCAGATGAAGTATTAGTGCAATATCTATGAAATAAAAATTGTTACTCATGTGACCAAAATTCTGGTCCACTTTTTCCTGCATTCAGTGGTGAACTAATATACTCAGTAGCTTCCTCCTCTTGGTGCTGGCGTAATGATCATTCATCCCTACTTCTAAACTCTTAGAAAAAAAATTCTAGACAGTAAATGAAATTTGAGGAGTGCATTGCATACCATAGTACTATTTATAAGTGCAATCACTGGAGCTGTGTGTGAGGGATCATTTTCTATGCAGGGCAGGGATGAGCAAACTGCGGCTCTCCAGCTGTTGTAAAACTACAATTCCCACCATGCCCTGCTGTAGGCTGATAGCTGGAAGCAGTCTTTGTATGCTGGGAGTTGTTGTTTTGCCACAGCTGGAGAGCCGTAGTTTGCCCATCCCTGATGCAGGGGAATTTTTTCCAGCTTCTTGCTATATTGTATGTACCATTTGTCCTGCAAAAAACAAGCCCTTATATGGCTAAGTAAACAGATTTTTTTTTTTTTTTTAAATGGCTTCAGGAAGGCAGGGAGTGAAAAACTAAAGTGGAAAATTGCCCAGTTAGGCTACATGCACACGACCGTTGCCTGCCTTCTCGTCCGCTCCGTCCGCAAATTTTGCGTCCGTCAAAAAAAAATTTTTTTTTGGAAGATCCATTGTAATAATGCCTATCCTTGCCCGCAAACGTGAAAAAAATAGGACATGCTCTATTTTTTTGACGGAATGTAAACACGGACCACATATGCGGAACAAAAACGGTTGACCATCCGCTTTTTTGACGGACCCATTGAAATGAATGGGGAAGCATCCTATCCGTGAAAAAAAACAGAACGGACACGGAAACAAACAATGGTCGTATGCATGAGGCCTTAACAAGAGAGGACTACAATGCACTTCTGAGAGATTCAGGTAGTTGATGGTCACGTGATAAGTTTACACCCACAGAAAGTGAAGATTGCAGATCTGCAAGGGGGTGACTAGGGAAGCTAAAAAATGTAATAATTGCAATGTAAAAGAGAATTTTTTTTTTGCACTGACATAAATAAAATAATTTCTGTGCGTTTCTCCAGATATTTTTATTTATTTACTTCCATAGTATATCCTCTTTGAACAGTATCACACCTAATTCTATTATTTTCTCTCAAAACCACTTATAATGAACGGAATAGCCTTGTCTATTTTCTGTGAGGGCTTATTTTCTCTTCCCATAGTGGGAGAGTGGGCAGGCAATTAATAATGTAGAATATGGCCGCTCTCAGGCGAGCGAGTTGCACACTCTGGAATCGCAACATGAGTATAAGGCCTCATGCACACGACCGTATGTATTTTGCGGTCTGCAAAAAACGGATCCGCAAAATACGGATGACATCCGTGTGCATTCCGTATTTTGCAGAATGGAACAGCCGGCCCCTAATAGAACAGTCCGATTCCTTGTCCAGGCAGCCCCATAGAAAGGTCTATTCTTGTCCGCAATTGCGGGCAAGAATAGGACATGCTCTACTTTTTTGCGGAGCTGTGGCCGTAAGATCGGAGGCGCGCTCCGCAAAAACTGATGTGGAGAGCACAGTGCTCTCCGCATCGTTCCGTGCCCCATTCACAGTCAGTGGGTCCGCATGTATTCCACAGAATTGCGAAATACATGCGGACATATATGCGGACGTGTGAATAAGGCCTAAGACAGCTCTCGTCCTGAACTCCCAGCGGTCACATAGCATTATATTGATTTATGTTGCTATTAGGGATGAGCAAATCGACTTCGGATAAAACATCCAAAGTCTATTCGCTTAATACTTCGTTTGAATACTGTACAGACCGAGCGCTCTGTACTGTATTAGAATGTATTGGCTCTGATGAGCCAAAGTTATTACTTTGCGAAGTCTCTCGAGACTTCGCATAATAACTTCATAAATCAATTTCTACTGTAAAAAAACATTTCCCGAACTCGGGTTTGGTTCCAAGGTACCACTTAGCGTACAGTATTGATCCTTAGTTTCTATGTAAACCTTACAGTTCTGGAATGTATTGGATAACACCATTATGTCAGTGTTATCCAGTACATTCCAAAACTGTAAGGGTTACCTAGCATCATAAATCAATATTATGGTATGGTACCCCGGCAGTACTAGGATGTCAGGACAGGAACTGCTGCATACTCACGCTGCAAGTCTAACGTCTGATGTTCCCCCTCATGCTGTTTCAATGTTTGGTCAAAATAAAAAAGTTAGTGTGGGTTCAAACTAGCGTTAGCGTTTCTGTTATGACCTTCCGTTATAATGTGGTTATAACCGAACATAACGGAATCCATAAGACGGAAGGACGGATCGGTTCTTTTGCCCATAGACTTCTATTATGACAGAATGCAAAACGGAAGCCTTTAAAAGGCATTCCATTTTCTTTCCGTCATAATACAAGTCTATTGGAAAGCATAACAGATCCGTTTGGTTCCCGTTATGCAAGACGGAAAACAAAGTCCTGTGGACAGGACTTTGTTTTCCGTCTTGCATAACGGGACCCAGACGGATCCGTTATGCTTTCCCATAGACTTGTATTATGACGGAAAGCAAACGGAATGCCTTTTAAAGGCTTCCATTTTGCATTCTGTCTGGGCATTCCGTTATTTTCCGTAACCATGTTATAACAGAAAGCAATAACGGAATCCCTAACGCTAGTGTGAACCCACCCTTATAATCAAAAACCTTTATGCAATCTGTCCTGTCTAAACAGGAATAAAATAAATAAATAAATAAAAACTGTCACAACTTTACAAGGTTCACACCTGGGTTTGTTACATCGGTTGTTCTCCTCCAGTGTGTCTTACCACTAGCCTTTTCTTCACTGCATTTTTAAAGAATGTGATGTCAAGACACCTCAAAAAATGTCAAGAGCTCCAGCATGTTGAGTTTTTGAAAAGAATGTAGAAATAAAAAAACACACACCACATAATAAACAAAAAAAGCAGTAACAAACAAAACCTTGTGGAACCTGCATTTCATATTTCCCATAGACCTTCAGCTAAAATCTGGAGTTGGATTTTTTACAGCAACAAATGCTGCTAAAAACCGCAGATGCGGACAACGCTGCTAAAAATGTAACAAAAAAAGCAGCAAAAACCTATGTGTAAGGGCTCATGCACACAAACGTATTTTTTTGTCCGTGTCCATTCTGGTTTTTTTGCATCCCATTTCCACGTGGCCACAAAAAAACGGAAAAGACAGACATTGTTACAATAAATCCACAAAAAAACGGATGTAACACGGACGTCACATGGATGTCATCCATTTTTTTTAGCGGATCCGTGTTTTGCGGACTGCAAAATGCATACAGTCATGTTCATGAGCCCTAAACCAACCTTACTGTCTTTTCCAGGTGTATGACATTTTTCTTCAAAATACAGCATGATCCATGTATTTTTTAGGTGCTTTCTAATGGGCTATTATTATACAATTGTATAAATGCATGTTGAAATATATGAATAAAAATAAAAATAAGAACATTGCTTGCAAAAAAACACTTGAAATGTATTTTTTAAAATGCTAATACATTTCCATGTGAAGGGAGCCTAATAGCTCAGTGCTTGCTTGCTCAACTTACTAAAATAGTTTCATTAGAGCTGCAAAAATTTGGGAAATACAGCAGAGTTCGATTTTGTACTAGAACTGGTGCAGTGTCAAAACATGTTTTGTCCTGTGTTTAAACACAAGCCCCAATGAGTATAATTTAAAACAGCAGTTGCTCAATTGCTGGAGGTAGCCAATAAAGATCCACAGCCTCCAGGCATATGAATTCTATTAAACAGCAGCCAGGCAGCTGTCCCATCTCAGCCTGGGTAGCTACAGGACATTTTCTGAATACTGCTTATTACCAGCTGGGCAGAGGTGAAAGTACCGCAGCTTATGTGCCTAACAGAATAAACTTTTTTGTTTCCTATTTCCTCATCATCACCAACCATTAGTTATCCATCTACTTGACTATAAGCAGCTGTGCATGCAGGGCTGCAGAAGAAAGGCAGAAAGGGTATTCATTCACGTGTAAATGCCACCGTGAAATAACTGCTCTGATAATGTCAACAAGTGCTGGAGAAAGCATATTGTGGATTTGTATCAGCAAAGGGAATTAGATGCTCCGTATAAATCGAGAGAGGGTGCACGGGCTTAATCCTTGTCCAATGGCCATCAATCTGGTGCAACAAAAACAGCAAGGTTGATTATAATCATCATTTGTGTAAGTCAACTTTAAATGATTAAAACTGAGTCTTCTATCTGATTATTTCATTTGTTTGGTCACAGCTGCAAAGTCGATCTGCCAATAAATACAGGAATATACATTTTGGGAAAAAATATTACTTTGGGATAATTAGCCAAAAAAGAAGAAATAATAATAAGAAATAATAAAAAAGTTAAATTGAGATTATTTAAAAATATTAAAAACAAAATACATCAAAAATAGTGCATTTTGGTACATTTTACTCCAAAATTGTGTAGTATGGAAATGATTAGAGATGAGCGAATTTTTCAAAAGTTCGATTCTGCTGATTCGGTGAATTGTACAAAATATTTGCTTTGTGACTAATTACTTACGAAGTGAATTTCTTTGTAAGTAGTGGGTGCAATGACAGGGAGCTGCAATTTTTTACACTATTTCAGTTCAAATCGATTCGGTTACACGAAGCACGAGGAAATTTGGCTTCAAGGCGAATTGAATTTATCCTGAAATTCGGATCAAATTCCACTTCGCTCATCTCTTTAAATGATGTATGTTGACTAGAGATGAGCAAAAATATTGTATAGAATCAAAATTCGACCTGCAAATTTTGGTTCTGTAGAATCAGAATATTATTTAATTCAATTTGAGATCATTTTTGCCGACAGAGAGAATGAGAGAGGGGGAGAGCAAATGAGAGAGAATGAAAGAATAAGAGAGAGAATGAGAGGAAGATATCGAGAAGGGGAGAATGAGAAGGGGAGAATGAGAAGGGGAGAATGAGAGTAGAGAATGAAAAGGGGAGCATGCGAGGGGAAGAATAGGAGGGGGAGAATGAGAGGGAGAGAATGAGAAGGATAGTATAAGGGGGAGAATGAGAGGGGAAGAATGAGAAAGGAAGAATGAGAAGGGGAGAATGAGAGAGAAAACGATGGAGATAAGGAGAGGCAGAATGAGAGAGAGAAAGAATAAGAGAAATTGAATGAAAAAGTGAAATATTCATTAAAACATTTTTTAACGGTGTTGTCCCAAACAAAATAGTTAACAGTTTTCAAACCAGCAATTAGATCTGAATACTTTTGTAAATTCATGTTATCAAAAATTATGTATAGCCACTGAGTTATTCAATAAATAGATCTGTATAGCGTCACCTGCTCTTTGTTCTTTTTCTTATCTCTTTGTCCAGCTCGCTGAGATGGCCGCACATGCTCAGTTTCATACTTCAGTTAACTGCCTCCTGAGATATGATGGGGAGAATGCTCCAGCAGAATGGAATTCTTGAAGGGGTGATATTCGCAAAGATTTAGAATATAGTGCTATATGTTCAGATTTGCGGATATTCTAGATTATTTTTCATCTGAACCCATGATCCCTCACTGCTTCTTGCTTGTGGGCCAATGAGAAGGCTGCAATGTCTTTGTCTGAGCTTAGCAACATCCCTAGCAACCAATAGGAAAGTTGCCTACCCCTTACTATATAAGAACCTCCCCAGCAGCCATTTTCTACAGTTGTTTTTTTTCAGTTCTGAGAGAGACAGCAGTGTCATGTGCTTTCCTGTGTCACATTACATTAGATAGTTAGTTAGTTAGTTAGTTAGCTTATATATATAATACAGGTAGTTAGTGGGAGATAGTCAGTGTAGGTTAAATAGTGATATAGTGTAGATGATAGGTTCCAGTGCAGGGTGTTAGGTTCTGCTGTCCATACATACATGCTACAGACATAGTGCTGTGATGTCACAAGTTCACAATAATAATTAGTGCACTAATTACTAATATGGAGTCAGACCTTCTAAAATGTGAAGTTGCACGTATTGCGCAAAAATATGCGCGGCATTAATTGCCGATTTGCGCAATTGCGAATATATCGGATCACTCTATCAGCATATAAAGCTATTGTAATATTCTGCTGTGCCAACCATTTTCTCCAATTCTCAGGATACTTCTAGCAGCTTGAAAAATGTTGCAATAGTGACCCACGCCTGTATTGCGCTCGAATACGCGCATATTACATTGCCAATTTTCGCAATCAAGAAAATAATTTTATGATGAATATTCACCCAAATATTCATAAAATATAGTGAATTCGAATATTGTCCCTGCCGCTCATCACTACTGCTGAGGAAAACAGCAGCTACTGCCTTTCTGCAGATCGAGAGGTCCCAGTGCTTCTAGAAAGCTATTGTCACACACATACCTGTCCGGTCTCCTGCAGTGAGAGCTCCAGCTTCAGCGCAAATGCCCTGGGAGAGACATGCTACTAAGCCACGCTCCGTGGTGATGTGACAGTATCATTAGCAACAGGATGCTATGCTCTTTCTCCTGACAGCGGGCGTGCGCTGGAAGAGACTAGCAATAGGCTGATTCCTCATCTAATCTCTCCTGTGTGCTGTCTTCTGACTAATGTAGCACCGAGTCATGGACCTATCAGGTTTTGATCCAGGGACTCGGCTCTCTATTTAAATCCCCATCTACAACACACCCTTGCCAGTGATAGGTTTCCTTTCTGTGCTCCAATTGCTATTTGGCGGTTTGGATTGTTACTATTGGATTCGACTTCGGCTTGACTTGGACCTCTCGCTCTGCTCAGTGATTTGGTACTGTATAGACCTACTGGCTTTGACTTTTTCCTGCAAGACCTTTCTTTGCGTGTTTTTCTGTTTCTGGGTTCCAGTTGTGTTAACAGATCCCCACAGTTTTTACCTCCGGTGTTTAGTTTGACTTCTAGCACTTACCAGCACAGGGTCGGTTGACCAGTTGTGGACTTGCCACTTAGAGCTTGCTCTGCAAGTAGGCAGGGTTGGGTGCAAGTTAGGGCTCACCATGTAAATGTTTTCCCTGCCTACTGTGCTGACAGCTATACAGACCAACGGTACTGTGTAGGCGGACAACAACCCTACGCCAACTGCACGGACATACATACATTAAAAAAAAAAGTACCAGGAGTTCTTGTACAAAGAGCACAGTATTTCTGGCTATAAGTAAATGTGTGTATGCTTGTGTATAGAGATGTATGTGTGTAAGGATGTTAAAGTTTAAAGATGCATGTGTGTAATGTTTGCATGCCCAGCTCTGTAACCTCATTCAAACGTGAGTGCCACATTGGAGGGAGAGAGACCAACTTAAAACTAAAATGATAACTTAGTTTTCAGGTATCACCCAAAGTACTACAGATTCTTGTTCTTTTCTTTTTTATAAACACTTTCCTCCAACAAGTTGAAACATTTTCTATTTGGCTATTAAAGGTGTATTAGGGTGGTACAGCTGTGTCTACACTTGTTTTCCATAAAAATCTGTAAAAGAGACTTTTTTATTTTCTGATTGTAGATTTTTTATTTTTTTATTTCCTGAACATGATTATGGGGGCGGCCATCTTGCCTGATCTGTTCTTAACATAATTTAGACAGTATTAAGAAGATTATTTTACAGTAGCCCCATGGTCCTTAGACACAATGGTCAGGAGGGGACCTCATTGATTTCTATGGGAGTGTTTTTTAGGCATGCTCTGTGACCTGTGCGGAGGTCATTGTACAAGGAAAGAATAAATAAGCTCTAACAATGACCTATTGTGAATGATGGATCCTGTATTATCTTAACCAAAACTCTTTTTATTGAGAGTGCAGAAGGTCTGGTCAAAGATACATGTCAACATAGAGCCATGTGAAAATGGCAATGATTGGGTAGGTACATATAATCTTACAGACCTTATCGTATTCATTAACATAGTGAGTATGAACATATTTAGTTAACAAAAAATGAAAGAAAAAGACAAAGACACAGGTGGGGAACAAGGGGGTGAGGAGTAGGGTGGGGAGAGGGGAGGAGGGGGTACTTCCAAATCACTCGGGGTTGCGGTACGTCTCCCAAGAGCACCATAATTTGAGGAATTTGGGGCGTGTGCGAGTTTCCCAGTGGGCCAATTCCTCAAATCTAAACAGTTGATCTGTTTTCTCAGTCCACATCAACATAGAAGGCGGTGAGTCATTCTTCCAGAGGAGGGGTATCAGCAGACGGGCCGCAGTAAGAAGCATGGTCGGAAGGTTAGTCTTGGCAGGGGTAAGGGAGTCATTGGGGCACCAGAGGAGAACCAGTTTTGCATCTAGACGTACCTTAGAGGCGCATATCTGGTTAATTGTGGTCTCTATTTGAGACCAGAAGGGGCGAATCTTACTGCAGGACCACCAAAGATGTGACAAGGAGCCGACTTCTGTTCCACACCTCCAGCACTGCTCTGGTAAAGCTGGATTGAGCCTATGAAGGAATTCTGGCGTTTTGTACCAGCGAGTCAGTAATTTGTACGAATTCTCTTGGATTTTGATGCACCGGTTGAAGCCATGCGAATTAGATAAGATGAAGGCTTTCTCCGGTTCGGTTAAGTGGATTGCGAGCTCCTTTTCCCAGGCGGACATAAAGTGCAGCGCCGGAGGGGCAGAAGAAAGCAACTCCTTGTAAAGTGTCGAGAGGGTTTTTCGGTATCTCGGAAACACAAAGCTTTTTCTCCAGCCAAGTAGGTGTATCAGTAGCAAGAGGAGGTAGCTTGAGAGCTTTAATATCTCGATTAAATGCCCCGGTTGAGAGAAAGGAGAGGGCTTTGACTCTCGGCAGAGTGTGGATCTTATCCCATGCCAAGTCCCCAGTTGTGGAAGTGATGTCTTTTAAGGTGAGGTCCGACAGTAGGCTCCAGACTCCGGAAGGTCTGAGAATGTCGGGGTGAATATAATTTTGTAGTAGGTGTAGAGGAAGGTGAATGTTGGGGAACCTAAGGTCTTGGGATTTATATAGTTTAGCCCATTCCACTAACATGCCTTTCCAAATGGGGGAGGCATATGAGTTGTTTGGGGTGCATGTGCGGATTCCCCACAGGATAAGACCTTCTTTATAGGTGATAAGGGCATGTTCCAATTGTAGACAAAGATTCGGGGGTTGGCGTGAAAGGAGAGAAAAGCACCTGTTTAGGAGCGACGCTGTATAATAGGTTTGGATGTCGGGCATACCGAAGCCCCCAAATCTTTTTTCCTTTGTCAATGTTGAGTAGGCTATCCTAGAGGATTTGCCCGCCCACATGAACGATGAGAACATACGGCGTATCTCCATGAAAAAGGAGCGGGGTAGCCAAATTGGCAGTGTTTGTATTAAATACAGGAGTTTGGGTACTATGAAGGCTTTAAGGAAGTTCTTCCTGCCTATCCAGGAGATAAAGGGGAGTTTGAGGGACTGCAGGCGTGTTCTAATATCTTTGAGTAGAGGGGAGTAGTTGAGACTAAATAGGTCGTCATGGTTGGCTGAGATCCGTATGCCTAGGAACGTGATATCATGGGGGGCCCAAGCAAAGGAGGTGATGCGTTTAAGGTTCTTGACTACATAGGATTTGCAAGATACATTCAAGGCCAGAGATTTGCTATAATTAATCTTAAAATTAGAAATCCATCCGAACTCTTCGAACAGAGAGTGGAGCCGTGGGAAGGAAATCGTGGGGTTGGTGGTCATAATTAGCAGATCATCGGCAAATGCTGCGGTGATATGGGTACAAGAACCCATCTTGATACCTTCAATATCTGGATCTTGTCTGATCTTGCATAGTAGGGTCTCCATCACTATGACAAAAAGGGACGGGGAGAGGGGCATCCCTGTCTAGTGCCATTGGATATGGCAAAGGCAGGTGAAAGAGTGCCGTTGACCTTGACCCTGGCAGAGGGGGACGAATACAAGGAGAAAATAGCTGCGATAAACTGATCAGGGAAGCCAAATTTCGACAGGGCCGCAGACATGTACTGCCAGCTGACCCTGTCGAAGGCCTTCTCCGCATCGGTGCTGAGTAAAGCTAGAGGAGTAGAAGTACTCCGAGCCCAATTCATGAGGTGGAGGAGGTGGACGGTATTTTCGTTCCCCTGTCTGCCAGCGACAAACCCAACTTGCTCCCTATGGATGATGTCAGGGAGGATCTGCTGGATCCGCTGTGCCAAGACCTTAGCCCACCATTTTACATCTGTATTGAGGAGTGAAATTGGGCGATAGCTACCGCAGTTCAGGGGGTCTTTGTTCTCTTTATGAATAATCGCAATGTGGGCCGATAGTGATTGGGGAGGGAGTTGGCCTCCGTTTAGAAGGTGATTACACATGGAGCGGAAGTGTGGCACTAGGATATCTTGAAAGTTTTTATAGTAAGTAATGGAAAAGCCGTCAGGTCCAGGGCTCTTTCCTGAGGGGATAGAGGCCAGTACGTTCCGCGCCTCCGTGTCTGTGATTGGGGCTATTAGGTGAGTAGCCTGGGCCGGTGTGATGTTGGGGAGATGCAAGGAGGAGAGAAATTTTTCTGTGGCGTCTGTGAGGGTGTTAAGTGACTAATCTGAGGGGAGTGGGAGATTGTAGAGCTCCGTATAGAAGGTGCTAAAGGCTTTCGCAATGTCAGAGGTGGACTTAAGGTGGGTTCCTTTAGCATCTTTGATAGCGGAGATAAAGGAGTCTGAATATTGTTTTTTAACTAGTGCTGCCATAAGTTTGTTCCCTTTATCGCCATGGGCATATGATTTAAACCTGAATCGTAGGAGAAGTTTGGCCGAAGTTACATTGAGTAAGTTCTTAAGTTTCGTTCTGGCATCAATAAGTTCAGCTGCACAACTAAGCGCCTGTGATCGTTTGTGTACCAGCTCGAGCGACTCAATTTGGGTCAAAAGGGTGGCAATCGCGTGGGAGCGCTGTTTTTTAATGTGGGATCCAAGGGCAATAAGTTCACCCCGGATCACCGCTTTATGGGTTTCCCAGACAATGGGTGGTGAGGGAGGAGTGTGTCCAGCATTGTTCCGCTGGAAGAACTCGGTCAGTGAAGAGGCTAGTTTCTGGGAGTTGGTCTGGTCTAAAATTAGGGTATCATTGAGGCGCCAGTTCCATTCCCTTTTCGGGAGGGTAGTCAATGAAAAATGTAGAAAAATTGGGGAGTCGTCTGACAGAGTAATATTACCTATCTTGGCTTGTAGAAGTAATTGGGCGTGTTTTGAGGATAGAAAGAAGTGGTCCAATCTATGGTATGAGGACTTGGCATGGGAAAAGAAGGTGTAATCTTTACCTGCGGGGTTCAGAGTGCGCCATGTGTCAAACACACCCAATTTTCTCAAGGCTAGTTTCAAACGCCTTAGGCGTATGTGTGTAATAGCCGATTTCCCAGAGGAGGAGTCTAAGCTAGGGTCTAGGGATACATTAAAGTCTCCTCCTAAAATGACAATACCTTCTTTGAAGGAGGATAGGTGTGAGAGGGTCTGAATCAGCCATTGGACCTGTCCCCTGTTCGGAGCGTACACATTAGCTAGCATGATCTGGGTGTCAGCAATTGTGCCCTTCACAAACAAGTACCGACCCTCGGGGTCTGAAGAAGAAGCCGAGACTACAAAGGGGAGTTGTTTGTGAATGGCTATGCTAACGCCTCTGCTAGCCGAGCCATGCGTACTGTGGTACCATTGTGAAAAATTTTTGGGCGGGAGGTTAGGTATCTTACCCGACCGGAAGTGGGTCTCTTGGAAGAATGCGATGGAGACTTTGTCTTTCTGCAGTAGAGATAGGATTTGCGATCTCTTACATGGCTCGTTCAGACCTCTGACTTTGAAGGAAGAAACTATGACTTCAGCCATCACAAGGCAGTAGTGGGGTACGTCGCATGTCAACAGTTGCAAACCAGTCGAGCGTGGAAGAGGGGGGGGGGGGACACATCAGGAGGAGGGAGGACAAAGACAAAAAGGAAAAAACATCTGCAATTAAAGAAACAGAAAGTTAAATGCAGCAGCCAAAGCAAAACATATAGAAATGAAAGCTCCACAGAGCGCCAGATGATGAGGTGATCCTTTCTCATGACGGCGGTCGGCCGGGATCCATCGGGCGGGGGGTCTCGTAGAGCACTTGAGGGCCAGAAAGAGGCCATCAGGGGGTAGGGTCGTGAACCAGGTTTGATGCTGGCTAAACCCCAGCTTCTGAGGAGGAGGGGGAAGTAGGGAGAGGTAGTATGAACTATAAAACTTAGTAATAACAAGGTCCCAGATAGAACGTAGAGGTAAAGTCTCTCTCATGCTGTAACGAGGGACGTCATCAGGGTGTCATCCGAGGTCACAGGCGGGGTGACCGCGGAAAGATGTGCCCTTGTAGAGGGCTGTAAAGTCAGTTAGTGTCCCATAAGTGACATATCCTCTCAGCGATGCGGAGGAAGATCGGAATTAGCGGGAAGCTAGCGTTCCCGGTTGGGTCTGGGTGCTTTACCCGAGGTGACAGTGTTCCACTGATCCGTGCTTGGAGGTGAGGGTATAGGTTTTCCCTGGTCGGCAGGCATCCATGACGGTATCTCCATAGGTGAAATACCTATATGTTCCCATGCAGCATGTAGATCCTGAGGGGAGCGTATAGTAATCTGTCTCCCGTTTTTCATAACGGCCAGGCCGAATGGGTAAAGCCATCTGAACTGGATGGCAGAGGCCTTGAGAGCTTCTAGTAGCGGGTGGAGAATTCGGCGTTTCGCCAGCGTAGAAGGAGCTAGATCCTGAAAGAACAAGATCGGTGTGTCTTCAAATTCAAGGCGGTCTGCCTCTCTACCTGCTTTCAGCAGAGCCGCAGTGTCCACATAGCTAAGAAGGCCACAGATGACGTCTCTCGGCGGGTCAGAGCCTTTAGGCCTGGGTCTCAAAGCTCGGTGGATCCTTTCAATTGTTATTTTCGCAGCTCTGTCAGGTCCCAGAAGATTCGCGAAAATTTCACACGCGATTTTTTCCAGAGCTTCAGATGCGAATGTTTCGGGGAGACCACGAATCCGAATGTTCCGTCTGCGGCTGCGATTTTCTTGGTCTTCGATGCGCAGCAAAGCATCATTGAGCAGGTCATTATGCGATTTAAGTGACGCACATATTTCTCCCTCGTGGCGAATAATCGTCATGTGAATTTTCTAACGCCGCCACCCGCTGTCCCATGCTGCGCAGCTCTACCTTGATCTCGGCTAGGTCCTGTCGCAGGGGAGCCAGAGCAGAGTCCAGGACCTCCCGAAGAGCCTTCTTTGAAAGAGTTCCACTCTGTTTTCGGGCTCTGTAATCCGAGATGTCAGATGCGCTTCCTGCTTCTGAATATTCTTCTCCCTCAGAGTGTTGAGATGCTGGTGCCATCTTGGGAGTTTCAGCCACACGGGTCTTGGGCTGTTTCTTCAGGTATTGCTCCATATCTGGCTGTTTAGAGCGGACCTGGGTGGGTTCTGCAGGGTCCTTGGTGCGGTCTCTCCCCACTTTGCTCATTTGTGCCTCTAAAAAGTGCTTTTGAGGGGGTTAATCACCAGCAAGTTGTAGGAGCTCAGCAACAGGCAGCCATTCAGCTAGGCAGCCAAGCTCCGCCCCCGGATCCTGTATTATCTATACATAGAGGGGATATCATTACAGGCAGGATTAGAATAATATATAACTGCAGTAAAGTGATCTTTACAAACCAATAAGTGGCGCCAATTACTACACACAGTAGCCAGTGCGAAAACTTCAGGATTTTTGGTTTTAGTTTAAATATAAAAAGTGATTTAAACAGCAGGTCATTTTCTGATGACACAATCCGTTTAAAGACCCCGATTGCTCGCAAAATTCAATACCCAATAACAACATACAACCAAAACCCTCTACAAGCTGCAATTTACATCACAGCCACTTGGTGGTCACATACAGACCCATATAGCATAAACAAGTCCTGCAAGTTTTTATTCATAGCTGGTCATTCATCTTGGGATATATTGGCTCAAGAGGAAAGGTCAGGGAGGACAGATCTCTAAAATCCTGTAAAACAGGAAATTCTGTCCTCATCATGGTATTTTTATGGATTTCCTTTCAAGATAGACACACTTTTTCTTCCTTTTGTAATGGAGATAAACCATCTTAATACATTGAAGGAATTTGTATCATAAAAGAATGCGAAGCTGCTCTCGAGTCTGCACGCTATGCTCGCCCATTGAGCCAATCTATCTCCAGAGCTCTTGTGCATATAAGTAGCATAAATTGCATATATGTTGTTCAGTTGCTCCCATTTGTGCATTAAAACCTCTTTCGATGCACTCCTGGAGAATGAGGACGGCAATCTACTTATGTCACTTGTTACTTTCCTGTTTGAACAACTTTCCAGCCTTATTACAGAAGCATGGCAATAAAGAACACTCTATGTAAATGTTTTCTTCTCTTTCGATACTAGAGACCTGGATCTTTACTGACCTTAAAGTATTGCTTTCCAATGCTCTTTCATAGTTTTTGGCATTGCTCTGATGGCTTTTGTGAGCTTAAGTCTATTTCACTTTACTTTGAAGATTAATGTTTGTCTAGTGTTTACAATTCTGTGCTCCTTTCTATAAATGCTGCACTTAAAAAAAGAAATTGGATCATAAAAATGACCAAGGGCTATGGGGCAATGATAATTTATATGTCTGTAAAGCTACGCTAGGCTGTCTAATGCACAGGCCGACATTCCCTGAGCATATAGCAATAGCTCCTATTCCCAACATCAAAACAAACGTCTACCACCTTCTGTGTCTGTTCGCGCAGTATTTTCCACTTGAAAATATTTCTGAAGTACTCTTTACTTTCCATTTATGAAATCACAGAAAATAGCAGTGGTGCTAAAACTGCTACCTTCAACTAACAAGGCGTTTAAAAATCGATATATCAGCAGAGACTGCCCAGCACTGGAAAGTTGACCAGTCAGAACATTGCATATTAGCAGGGTTTAAAGGGGTTGTGCAGTGGGTAAATATTGATCAATCCTCAGTATAGGCCATCAATATCAGTTTGGCACAGGACCTATTCCAGACACCTCCACCAATCAGACATTTGAAGAGGAGGTGGCACGCTGGCCAGCATTGCTTCCTCCTCATAACTACCTGCATGTTGTCTTGCTTGTAGGGGTGGCACAGTGTAATTACAATTGCTCATCTCAATAAGGTGGATGAGCAGCTGTTACTTCTCAATTGTGGCAGCTTTTGTATAAGCCGTAAGGCTACCTTTTGATCAATAGCCGACTACAGCATGTGCTGTTTACCGGAGCTACAGCAAGGGAGGCGTTATTATTAATACGCTCTCCCAGACTACCACTTGCGTGAGGAGTAGTCCTTTTGTTGATGCTGGGGCATGTCAGTGACAAAGTCCTGCATGCCACTTCAAAAGCCAGCACCTCTGAGCTCTGACGATACTGAGATCGCTATCTAGTTTGAGCTATTATATGAGGGATTGACGGAGTGGCGTTCTGATCTAAAATCTAAATCTGCCCCCCAACATGTTTTACCAACATTATGGCTTCTTCAGGGGGATGGGCAGCATTGTAATTGGAAATATTTTACATTTGTTATAATAAAAGTGAAGTTTTATTTTATTTCATACCTGGGTCAAGATAGGTTGCATAGCCTAGTTTAGGCATCTGTTTGTTTATTAATCATCCTCAATGAGTAATGGCTGTATGTCCAACTATAATGCTATAAATATGGGTTAATGTTATATTAACTTCATGGCTGCAGAGCTAATGTCTTGCATATAAGCTTCTATTTCTGATTTTAACTTCCCCACAGCGTCCAGTAGAATGGAACATGCCATCGAAAAATGAGCTATTGTTGAAATTATGTTATGTTAAACATAATTTTTAAAAATTTGTCATAGTCTATTGAAGTGAGCCAGTCCTTGTTCTGTAGAGATCATTTTTCAGCAGTCATCTCAATATTAGTGTTGAGCGAATTGAAGTTAACGGAGTTGAATTTGATCAGAATTTCAGGAAAAATTTGATTCACCTCAAATCCGAATTTCTTAGTGCTTCGTGTAACAAATAGATTTTTCCTAAAATGATGTACAAAAAAAAAAAACATACTTACCTTATCCGTTTGATCATGGAGAGGACATCGCGGGCATCTTCATTTAAGAAAATGCTCCAATTACCTTGTAACGAAGCACATTTCTTTGTAAGTAGTGCTTGCAATGAAGAGAGCGGAAATCGGGCCACTCCCTGTCATTCTACCCCTCAGATACCATGTTCATAGCTGATCGCTGCATCTCATAGAATTAACAGAGTGATAAATTTTAAAAAATAAATAAAAATCACACTTACCTCATCCATTTGCTTACGATGGGCCAGCCGCCGCCATCTTCATTGAAGATCTGACGCAAAATCTTGCACAGTCCATGATGATGTCATCATGCCAGCCAGCGGGATTTTGTGTGACATCATCAATCAAGATGGCGGAGGCCGGCATGTCACGAGCAAATGGATGAGGTTAGTATGATTTTTTTTATTTATCACTCTGTTATTTCTATCAGATGCTGCGATCAGCTATGAACACGGCATCTGAGGGGTATAATGACGGGGGAGGCACTATCGCCGCTCCCTTTCATTGCAAGTGCTACTTGAAATGCACTTCGTGGCAAAGTAATTCGTCACACAAAGTAATTTTTTTTTGTAAAATTAGACAAAGCAGCCAAATAAATTTTTTTTAAATTGATTTGCTGCCATGAAGCACTACGAAATTTAGCTTCGCAGCGAATCAAATTTATCCTGAAATTCAGATAGAAGTCCACCTTTCGCTCAACACTAGCGCTGACATGTGACGTTACCACCTCATCATGCTGGTCAGGTGCAATGACATCATCACTGATGATGTCACCTCGCCCGCCCAGCATAATGACATGCTGACGTCACATGTCGGGGCATGTGAGAATTGGTGCATTTTCTGCAATGAAGATGGCCGCGATGGGCTTGCTTCGATGAAATAGATAAGGTGCTTAGGCCCTTAAGGTCCTTAGGCTAGTTTCATATCTGTGACTGTGTTCTTCAGCAAGCTGCTGCGGCATAGAATGCCAGGAATAGGCGGGACAAAAACCTGTTGCGTGCACAGTTGATATGAAGTGATGAGTAAAGTGATGAAATACATTGTATTTTCACTTCTATAAAACATGGACACTACCCTAGATGCCTCCTGAGTGTCAATTGAAGACATCTAGACAGAAGCACCAAAGGGTTCTAATACTTTTCAGTTTTATTCACAACTAACTGCTATTATACCAGCATACATATTGCTGAAAAGCCCAGATTTGTACCCATCTTTATTACTCAATGGGTGCACGGGGATTGAATGAGATTAAAAGAAAGGCTCTGCTTGTTTGTTTCAGTACACCACTGCACTATTCTTGTACATGGATTGTGGTCTGGTATAGCACCTCATATCAGCCAAGCTGAAGGTCTGGAGACAGCACTGTTTCAGCATTCTTGTCCCTCATCAGTATGAGCAGGGTATGGGTTGTCTGGATCAGATGATTAGGCGGGTATTGTTTCTCATTAGACACATAGCAGCGTATAGGACTATTTTCAGGCAATGCTACTTGGGGAAAAAAGGATGCAAATTAACTAATACTATGGGTTGCATCTGGTATTGCACCTTAGCTCTGTTCAAGTGAATGTAACCGAGCTGCAATACAAACATGTTACTCTACAATGTTTATGGTTTTTTCATATCTCCTGAAAGTTAAAGGCCGAACAATAATAAATGTCCTTTGCACTTACCATCTTAGATAGCCTACAGTAAAGGTGTATTTAGACGGGACGGTTCTGCAGCCGATTGTTGGGAAGGAAGCCTTCCTTCCCGACAGCTAGCTGTTCATTCAGTGAAGGAGACCACACATTTACATGCAACGATCTCCTTCACTGTATGAGGAGGAGGAACCTATTGTTCTCCCTCATCCTCATACAGCTTCATGGTTTCTGAGCAGCAGTTTATACCACATGACCTAATGCCCAGAAACTATGATCGGTGGTGCCTGCATGAACTACAGGAATACTGTGTAGGAATAAGCGAACCCGGTGAAGTTCAGGTTCACCGAGTTCGGCCGAGCTTCAGGTCAAAGTTAAGGTTCAGGACCCAAACTTGACCCAAACACCGAACCTTAACCTGGACCGCATTCAAGTAAATGGGGACCCGAACTTCACTTTATTAACTTTCCGTTATAACATGGTTATAACGGAAAATAATAGCATTCTTAAGATAGAATGCTAAATAGAATTGCCATTGAGGGGTTAAAAATAATTTAAAAAACTCACCTCATCCACTTGATCACGCAGCCGGTATCCTCTTCGTTCTTCAGGACCTGCAAAAGGTCCTGCGATTACATCTTATGTCCCTATTTTATGTAGCATTCTATCTTAAGAATGCTATTATTTTCCGTTATAATCATTTTATAACGGAAAATAATAAAATCTCCCGAACACCGAACCCGAACCCGAACTTCAGAGAAAAATTCCGGGTTCGGGTCCAGGTACCCAAACTCACAAAGTTCGGTATGAACTCGAACTTTGCAGTTCGGGTTCACTCAACCTTATTACTGAGTGATCGGTGGCACATTTACATGGGCAGATGTCCGGAACAATCTTTCGCAGGAATGGTCCCAAGATGTGCAACCACTGTACATCCATTTTACATAGGATATAATGAAATTAATGAAATTAGACGGTCTGAGAACCATCTAAATGCACCTTTAGTCACTTAATATAGCTTTCACTTCCTTACAGATCATGTCAATAAATAAAATAATTTCATTAAGTTCATTATTTCCAATGTAAAATGGATTTACAGTGGTTGCACATCTTGTGACCTTTCAAATGTTGTATGCATTATTGTTGGTGTAACACAATACAGCCTGAAGATTAAAGGAGGTATATCATTTGCTAAAGTGCACTTTTCTGCTAATAAAGCTGTTGTGTTACTGCTGCTGTATGCGATTAACTGCATTTCATGGAATGCCATGGCAAAAATAAGTGATATCTCTCCTATATGCAATCCTCCTTGTATTCTCGAGGGAAGACTTCTTGGCCTCTATACATCCCTGGGTAGTTCTTGTTGACCTTGAGCACAATTCCTGATAAGAATACTCTTGTTTACCTCGGTTGGAAAAAAATATGATTTCAACTGTCCTTCTTCAGAATGTATAAAGGTTTTGTCTCTCATCTCCATTTTACATTCGACCACTATTTTAATTAAAAACCATAAGGCGAACCCTATAAAATGAACAAAATAAGTCTACCAGATGCCTGTGTTTTTTGAGTTGTTCATAAATGTATCCATTTGCACTTATATCTTTTCCATGCAGGAGAAGTAGCGGTAGTTTTCACTCTACTTTCCAAAAAATGGCCAAGACAAGAGGATGACTCAGAGTCTTAAAATTGGTGATTCAGCTGTTGTCTTTTTGGGTGGTAAGTTTCTTGTTAACAGTGTTGTGGGTTTTGCTTTGGACAATCACATCTTATTGGATGAGCAACCCCCCCCCCGATATGTCATTAAGTTTCCAACTGCTTGAACCCCCAGCAATGAGCCTAAATCTATAGTGGAATCAGAGACCAAGTGTTCACCACCACAGGGTAAATGAAGAACTACATCATTTTTAAGGAAACCATATGGACTGTTCATGTAATATAAAGACTTAGCCGCTCCTCCACAGTGAGAGACACTCTTTGTAGCCACTTCTCAATAATAGATGAAGATTCTAAATTCAGCACTCTAGTCTCCACTCCTCATTAAAGGGGTTTTCCAGGCTCCTGACATTGATGACCTATCCTTAAGAAAAGTCATTAGTAGAGTTGAGCGAACACCTGGAAATTCGGGTTTGACAGGTTCGGCCGAACTTCACAAAAGATTTTGGGTTAGTGATCTGAACTTGACCCGAACTTGAGCCCGAACCCCATTGAAGTCAATGGGGACCTGAACTTTAGGGCACCGAAATGGCTGTAAAATAGCCCTGGAAAGGGCTAGATGGCAGGAAAAGGCAGCAAAATGTGCCTAAGAGCATGGCAGCTGCTCTGCAAATAAATGTGGATAGGGAAATGACTTAAAATAACATAAAGTACAAAAAATAAATAAATAAACATCCTAAACCTGAGCCCAAGTGACTGGCAGTAGCACCTGCCAACCAGCAAGCAGAGGATGTGGCAGCAACGCCACCACATCTTTCAGAGTCAGCAAGCATCTCCACAGAATTCCATGGAAGCGTTCAGCTGTCCATCTCCCAAACACTGGAGAGTAAGAGGAAGTACCCCCCTACCCATCCACAATCCCTGGCTCTGAATGCCTGGATTTCAAAATTCCTCATCCTTTGAAACGCTGTCATTCTGTCTGGTGGAGAGTTTTAAAAACCTTATGGCGGAAGCTATCCCACAGTACGTGGTTCCCAACTGCCACTAATTTTGCAGGCGAACCATCCCTTCCCTGCACAACCAAGTGGCGGACAAAATTAGGTGTGCACTGCGCAACGCTATCTGTGGTAACATCCACATAACCACCAATACGTGGACCAATAAGCACGGGCAGGAAAGTAATATCTCCCTAACAACACACTTGGTAAATGTAGTGGCGGCTGGCCCAGAGGCGGATAGCATTTTTGCAAATGTACTTCCGCCACCGAGACTTTTCCTCCTGTTGCCTCCTCCTCCTACTCAGCTTCCACCTCCTCTACCATCTCCTTATCCGCTCAGCGTAACACCTTCACCACCAACAGCACCGCAGCCAGGGGGAAGACGTGGGACAAACCCCACACCGCGCAGGAGCCGTGGACAGGCATGGAACAACAGACAGATGATTGGTTGGTGCCACTGAGCCTCCAGCCTGGCCTGGTTTTGTGAGATAATAGGCGAAATATCATAGCAGCTCTGGGCCTAGCCGTTTTGACGCACATCCCCTGCCTGCCACATGTGCTGAATTTGGTGGTGTAGAAATTCCTGAACACCAGACAGTGAAAATAAATTCAGTTAATTCACACTTATATTCTGGTGGTACAAATTCACTTTTATTGTTGCTCAAGGAACCCTGCGGCCTGAGCTGCAGATGTGACAAATAATTTTATTAAATTTTTTGGTTAGATTGTCGGTTAACATTTTCACTATCAGGACTTTTTATTATATATTGGAACAAAAGCTATACAAGGAACATTTCAACAAGAGAATATTAAACTGAACAACCTCACATCCTACACACACAACACCCCCCCTCCCCACCTTTTACTCAAACCATTAAGACGCTATTTACAAATTTACTTAAAAACATATTAAAATAACTATAATGCAGCTAAACTAACTATATAAACAAACAAAATTATATACACGCCTTGTCCTTAACCTAAGGCCAGCCAAATACAAGTGGCTCGGAAGGTGGGTTCCTGCACCAACATAGGCCCTGGCCTGGAATACAATTGTCCAGCCAGGGCACAGTTCTGGAGGATGAGGAGGAGGAGTAGGAGGAACCGCGTTCTCAGCAGGGTGGCACCCAAGCCAGCTGACGGGCATCACTGGATCAGGGCTGGGGGATACAGAGGACACAGACGATACATCTCCCTCAAAGAGGACAGCTTGTCCTTGCCTCTGGGCAGCCTTGCAGACATGAGAGAGTACATGGTGCAGTGCCTGTGCAACGACCGCCGAATTACAGAAACATTCTAACTTGTGCTGATTACTGGGTGGCCACCCTGCTGGATCCCCGTTACAAGGACAACGTGCCGTCCTTAATTCCCTCACTGAAGCGTGATAGGAAGATGTGCCTGCTAGTAGACATGCTGCTGATGGCATTCACACCTGACACCGGGGACTCAGTGGTAGCACAAGGTTAAGGCAGAGGAGGAGGAAGAATTTGCCAATGCAGCTGGGTCACCACCAGCACCTCAGAAGGCAGGGTTAGCATGGGCGAAATGTGCTAAAGCTTTGTCATCACACCACAACAACCAGCACCACCAGCTGATATGGAACATCTTAGCAGGAGGCAGCATTTCAGCAACATGGTGGAACAGTATACATACTGACTGATGGGTCTGCCCAGGGGCGTAGCAACAGGGGAAGCTACTGCTCTGGGGCCCTGATCTAGAAGGGACCAATCTAGGAGTAGGAGGACTAAAAGACTTTGTCAGGGCCTCCTCAACAGTATTATACAATGAAATTATATACAGTGATAGTATAGACAGTGTAGAAAATGGATGGAACAGCTGCTGGGCATGGTCTGAAAGAGTGATCTTTAGTAGCCACAGGAATGGCGGTATAAAAAGAGGGGGTTGCGCAAAAATTACTGGGGGAGGGGGGCCCCATTAAAAAATTTGCTGTGGTGCTATGCCACTGGGTCTACCTCATTCAACTTCTGGTTCTTCAAAGGATTTATGTCATGCAACAATGTAACCGCCAATTGTAAGTTCCCTGTCAGTTATCCAGTGCAGGGGTTTGTACCCGGCAAAAATGGTAATATTGCACCCAACAATTTAAAGAGGATTTTCCGCATTTTCGCTCCCTGTCACCTATGCAGTGCAGGGCATGACAGCAAAAAATTGTAATATGTCAATCCCTGAACTCCCAGACGGATTAACTATATTATTGTCCCCGGCACATATGCAGCGCAGGCCACAAAGGTAATTATTTTTTTTTTACCACCCATGAAAAACATGGATTTAAGTGGTATATTTTGGGGTGTAGGACCTCATTGTTCACAACATCATCTTCCACCCAGTCTTCACCCCTTCCCTCTTTGTCGGTCTGCACACCGCAGAAAGCCGCAGCAGTTTGCACCTGTGTTTTGTCATCATCAGAGACGTGCTGCGGTGGTCTTCCCCTGTCCTTATCCTCAAACCTAAGTGGTTGGATATCCGTGCACTCATTCTCTTCCACTTCTGGGGCAGGGCTATGGTTATGGCCCTGGGAAACCCTGCCAGCAGAGTCATCAAAAAGCATAAGAGACTGCTGCATTTAACTGCCAATAGTCAACAATTAAGTTCACTAACAGTAAGGCAGTGCCCGTGTCATAAACAGAATAAATTTCTTTAGGTCACACAACAGTGTAACAGAGCAATTTAATACAATTACTTTACTATCACCAAAAATTTGATTTTTCAAACCAACAATGTAAAAGCAGAAGTTAACGGTTTAATTTGACTGTCAGAAATGCAGCGTACACCGCTAATGTTCTATCTACCACAAAACCAGTGTGTTTGCAACCAACTATGTAAATGCAGAGTTTAAAAGGTTACTTTAAATGACTGAAATACAGGGTAGGTCTCAGATCTGCTATGTAGCACAAAACCAGTGTTTATTGCAACAAACTACAGAAATGCAGTATGTCACTGCTAAATTTTAAAATACGTTTTTGTGCATTGTATGCCAAATTGCTCTGTGTAACAACAATACGGGTTTATTTCCCCCAAATTACACTAATGCATTTTTTCACTGCTGAAATTTAAAATAGTTGTATGTGCGGTGTATGCAAAACTGCTTTGTCGACCAACAATACGGGTTTCTTTCCCCAAAATATACTAAGGCAGTATTTCACTGCTGAAATTTTAAATACATATTTGTGCGGTGTATGCAAAACTGCTCTGTGAACCTACAATACGGGTTTTTTCCCCAAAATACACTAATGCAGTATTTCACTGCTAAATTTAAAATACGTTTTTGTGTGTTGTATGCACTTGTGCTCTATAGCACCACAATACAGGTTTTTGCCCCCAACTACAGAAATGCACTATGTCACCCCTAAATTATAAAGTAGGTAATGTAGGGGAATTGACCTGCTAGAAAAAAGAAATTTTTCCTTCAATGAGCTACCAAAAAAGGATTAGACTCTGTCCCTGGCAGGCTGGCACACATGCAGGTCACATGCAGATCCAAGGACACTGCAGTTGCTGAAATGGCCACCGACCCCCAACTCAGTAACAGATGGATTTAAAAAAATATATATTTTACAGTATTACTTGGCTCAGGGAGGGGTACAAAAATGTAGGATAGCAGTAGCACCCTCCGTCAATAATTGCTGTAGCTTGAAGATTTCACACCACCAAGTTCAACAGATTTCTTTCCAAATCTCTCCCTGAGAGCACCGGCAGCAACCTGTCCCTACACTAAGATCAGCGGGAAGAAATCGCCAAACAACGAACCCAAACTTTTACGGAAATGTTCGGGTGCGAAAAATCGTACAGTTCGGTATGAACCTGAACTTTACAGTTCGGGTTCGCTCAACCCTAATCATTAGTATTTGATTGGTAAGGGTCTAGCACCCTGTACCCCTACTGATCAGCTGTTCCCTGAAGCCTCCGGCACTGGACTTAGCGCTAAGTGTAGTGGCCACCCTCGCACAACAGCACCCATTGAAGTGAATCGGAGCTGAGCTGCAGTTAATTGGCACAAACACTTCACTTTGAACAGAGCTGTTCTTCCTGTTCCATTCACAGCGCTAGGTCCAGTGCCGGAGGCTGAAGTGAACAGCTGATTGGTGGGGATGCTGGGTGTTGGACCCTCACCAATTGGGTACTAATGACCTTTGCTGAGGATAGGGAGGATAGGTCATTAATATGAGGAGCCTGGAAAACCCCTTTAACTCTTAATTACCTATATTTTAAATTTTTATAATTGATAAATTGTTAGAATATACATGCACACGACAGTGAAAAATGGACATGTGATGTAAATTTTTTTAAAGGACATGAAATGTATATTTTAAGACCAATGGTAGTCTATGGGGTTATTCACATGGCAGTTTTTTTGACTGTCAGTGAAAAACGGACGTCAAAAAATAGAACATGTTCTATCTTGTCCGTTTTTCACTGACAGACTGCCCCCATACAATTAAGTGGGTCCATTTTTAACATCCGTCCCTCAGAAAGGCATCAGTGAAAAAAACCTCAGTTAAAAATGTCCGTTTTTAACGGAAGTTTTTTTCACTGTCGTGTGCATGTAGCCTTAGTGTTATTTCTTTTTTAGATTAGTGTATTAAATTTCAATGCCAAGAATAAATATAAGAATGCATGGTTTCTATATTTTTGCAATAAAATAAAAAACTGATGGATGCTTTAATATAGTTATATGGTAATTAGCAATGCTGACTCTAAGGGCTCATGTACACAGCAGATCATTGTATGGACCTGGTACAGCAATGCATGGAAGTACAGAGCCGTATAGCCTCCATACTAGGGAACTCGATGACATATGGAGGTACAGGATTCATGCACTTCTATAGGAGCCCTAGTACAGTTCTGTACAAAATGAAGCAGTAATATCATCTTGTGCATGATCCTTTATAAAACCAAGCCAAAATCAATAAGGTGAAAAAAATATTTCCTCATTTTCATTTTGTCTCTTATGGGGGTGACTGTTTTAATGGCAAAATGCTGCCCATATCAACAAATCAGCTTTCATCTTCCCAAAGAATTTTTTGAAATGACAGATGAGTTGATCTGATTGGTAGCTATGGGCAACAGTTTTTCATAGGACATATTTTATAGAGGAAGTCCAAAGTGTTTCAAGTCTGTGACTATCCTTAGCCTAAAGTGGTTATATAGTCTTCTGGACCATTCCAGCTACCACTTAATATAGTGACAGGAAGAAATAAATACATATTTAAAGGGGTTGTCCATTCCTTACTTAGTGATGGCCTACCCTCAGGACAGGCCATCACTAGTTTACTGGCAGGGGGGCTACTTCTCACACCACCACAAATCAGGTGTTCGGGTGTAACTTCAAGTGTGCCATAACTTGGTGTTGGAACTACACAGCACCATCAACCCTTTAGTGAAGGGACCTTGTAACTATAGCACTGCTCCCTTTGACTATAATGGGAGCAGTGTTGTAGTCACAAGCTCCCTCTACTACAAAGTTGATGGAGCTGTGTAGTTCTAGTGACAAAGCGATACCGAACAGCTGTTCAGTGGATGTTTGATTAGCTTTTTGGACCCCTGTCAATCACTAGTGGTAGTCTAACCTCAGGATAGGCCATCACCTAGTTAAGGCTGGTCAACACCTGTAAAAAAAAAAATCACTTAGATTCTTGAACTTAGCAAATCGATTTTACCATCTAGAAATCCCTGGATTCATATTTTTAAAATATTCTGGTTCCAGAAAATTCATTTTTGAAGTTTGTTTAATAGGAAACTGAATGATAGCGGTTCCTACAGTATATCGTACCGGTATTAGTTTTTCCAGAAATACAATTTTGTGTTCCCCAACTCCAGTCCTCAGGGCCCACCTACCAGTCACGATTTAAGAATATCCCACAGAATGAATACCTGTGGTAAGTCCTGATGCACTGACAATCACAATATCACCTGCCCAATACAAAGGAAATCCTGAAAACCTGACTGGCAGGTGGGCCCTGAGGACTGGAGTTGAGGAACACTGCAAGTGTGGAGTGATGTATCATGTTTCTTTATCTGGCAATCTGATGGACAAATCTGATTTGGTGAAAAAAAAAAAATTACCAAAAACCAAGGGGCAGCTGTGTGAAAACTGTCTTCCATTCATGTAGCTGCAGTTTATGTTTGTGACCATGCCAAGAAAGGGCATGCAAAAACCACACAACTGTGATAACTGCAGATGGGTGTCAATGGTTTGACTGGTATAAGTTAATTTGCACACATTTTTGTAATAGGCTTGCAAGCTTGTTTTATTTAATGTGCATTTATTATAGGTTCCAGTATCCAAGAATATATACAAAGGGATCACGTTTAAATGCTGTGACAGCTGACATGTTGAAATTAATCAGGGGTATACAATGTCCATATTAACCCCTTGTGATGAGATGAGTACAGCAATTTTATTTGAGATTTTTTTTTCTCTTTCTTCAAACATTAAAAAAGGCACAATTTGGAAAGCCTTTTAATATATAAATATTTTGAAGAAGCTCTCATAATTAAAAGACAAGTCAGCAGTCTGTTCACAGCCCGTACCTTTTAATCTGCTGTTTCATAACACCCTGTTTTACATTTTTGCACAAACCAGCAAATTAGTTTATTGATATTCCCTCTCCGGTATTTTCATCAGAATGACAGTCCAGTGGATCTGAAAATACAGGCAAATATAATGGCATTTTTGTGTTTAAACCTTACTTGGGCTGTAAGATTTCGCAGATTTAATGTAGTAAATATTGACATTTGGAAGAGAGAATATAATAATATGAAGTTGTGTAAAATAATATTCCGTATGGTCAGATAGTGTTAAAATAGAAAAGAAAATATTCATTTAAATTTGCATTGAACCTGGGATGTATCATGAATACAAAATGTAAAAGGGAAAAATACAAAATAATATTTAAAAAAGGAAGATAAAATCCTAAAGTTCTTTCAAACCTTTTCCATTTTTGTTATGACTGGCTAGTTTGTAAATATCAAAGATCCACTTTATTGTAATGTTGAAAGCTGATTTGCATGCTGATGAAATGTATGTGTGCGGCGGTGAACTGTAGGGTTATCTCAAGTGGACCGGTGGGGAGCTACAGAATCAGACAGTTGAACGTCTGACCGACTCAAGAGTCCACGCTGCAGACCTCTTCTATTCACTTTCTTCATAACAATTAAAATATGCAAAGTGATAATTTTCCTTAAGTAGGCCTTAAATGTGCGATCTATTTAAATGTGAAGAAAATTGCTCAAAGCTTCTGGTGTGAGGGACCAAAAAAAAAAAAAGAAAAAGAAAGAATAAATTATGCAAATGGTAGAAAAAGGACTCTACCACTTGAACGCCTAATATTCCTGTAATAGGCATACTGTTTCATTTAATTTTTTCCTGCTTATTAAAAGTGACAGTTCTTTTGCACTGTATGATGGTTGTATCTGACACAAGCTAAGGGAATGACTGCCAGACTAAATGCTAAAGCATTTTGGTAGCTTTTTTAGATGATGGTTATATTCACAAAGTAATTATGCACTAGAGAGTCGAGAAATAAGGTTTAATTACACAGTAATCGCTTCTGATGGACACAGCAGAAGTGTGAACACCGCCAGACTGCAATCCATCAATGACAAACCCCTGGCCACTTTTAATTCCTCCTCATTTGCATCATAACCTCCGCACCAAGTTGCACAAATGCTGTTAAATGTTAATAGGAGCTGTCTTTCCTCTCAAAATGAATACTTAAGCTGTTTCATTTTTTTTTCCACTCTCCTCCACCTCAGACCTTCAAAACTAGCTTCTTTCGGCAAGCAAGCATTAAGCGCCAGGCATGGTACGTGGTCACTGTTGAGCTAATTGGGAGCAACACTTAAAATTTTTATCTCTGGAGCGCTAATAATGCACACTGCTGACAAACCATTGAATAAGTAATGGTTTTGGTGGAGTGAGGGGGGAAAGGAGGCATGCACGGAATAAAATATGTGGAAGGGACGGTTGTTCGGGAGCTAGCTATTTGATTAGGGGCTGTAGTCATATTTAAACCATATCCTTCGGGAGCACGGACAAAATTACATCTTCATCTCATCAAACATTCAGCCATATTTAAGCATTCAGCTGATCAGGCTTTATTGTCTCCTTTCTGGCTATACAGACAAATGAAGCTTCATCCTGCTTCATAAACCTTACAACAAAATAGTGGAATTGATGCTTCTTTTTTCACCTAAAACAAATATAAACATTTATTTTGCTGGCAAAGCCTTTTTTTAAAGTGGCCTCATCATGTCTCCTAGCAGCATAGGGTAGAAGAAGAGAGACAATGAGCTCAGAGGTATATCGTCCTATGATCTGGTCCATTATTTGAATGTAGCCAGGATTTGTATGTGGTAAAAGCCTGTAAGTCCTGCTCTTCCCCCATTCATAGAGCAAGCCTTTGAGTCCTGCTATTCCTCGTGCATAGAGAAATCCTGTAAGTCCTGCTTTTTGCTGTGCATAGATAAAGCCTGCGAGTCCTGATCTCCCCCCAGGCATAGAGAAAGGCTGTAAATTCTGCTCTTCCCCCAGGCATAGAGAAAGCCTGTGAGTCCTGATCTCCCCCCAGGCATAGAGAAAGGCTGTAAATCCTGCTCTTCCCCCAGGCATAGAGAAAGCCTGTGAGTCCTGATCTCCCCCCAGGCATAGAGAAAGGCTGTAAATCCTGCTCTTCCCCCAGGCATAGAGAAAGCCTGTAAGTCCTGATCTCCCCCCAGGCATAGAGAAAGGTTGTAAATTCTGCTCTTCCCCCAGGCATAGAGAAAGCATGTGAGTCCTGCTCTTCTCCGTGCATAGAGAAAGCATTTGAGTCCTGATATTCCGCCATACACATAGAAATCCTGTGAGGTCTGCTCTTTCCCACATATATGGTGAAAGCCTCAGAGTCTTGGTCTTTCACATGTTCATATGAAAGCCTGGGAGTCTTGCTCTTCTCCTGTATATTTTGAAAGCATGTGAGTCCTGATTGTTCCCTGTACATAGAGAAAGCCTGTAGGTCCTGATCTTCCCCTATACATAGGGAAAGCCTGTAGGTCCTGATCATCCCCTATACATAGAAAAAGCCAGTGAGTCCTGACCTTCTCCAGTATATAGAGAAAACCTTTGAGTCTTGATCTTCCCCTATATATTCCGTAGATTAAGCATGTGACTCCTGATCTTCACCTGTACATAAAGAAAGTCTGTAAGTCGTGACCTCCCCTGTAAACAGAGACAGAGTCTGTGTCCTGTTTCCTCTACCTACACACAGTAAAAGCTTTTATTATATGACTTTGCATAGCGGAAGAGCTGTTAATAACTGTTTGTTAGTGGGGGAACAGGATACACAGGCTTTCTCTATGTCATGGAACCACCTATACAGCTTTTTCCATACGGAAAATAGATGGTGTTTTCTGTCAACTGTCCATTATGTACAGGACGGACCTGGTAACTGCAGTAGAAATTAAAGTGCTAATTGACAGAGGTATGCGGTGTTGGACACATGTTGTAATATTGATGGCCTATCTGGGGGATAAACCATAAATATCGTAATCCTGGAAAACCCCTTTAAAGTGTAGTTAACCCCTTCGCTATCAGCGCCATACATGTCAGGAACTGGAGCAATGGGCAAACATGGTGCCTGCTCGCATGTGCACTGGGCGTCATGGCCGGCGGGTCTCCAAAAGCCTTTAGATGCTGTGATCACGCTTCCTGGCTACTTACCGGCATTCTATGCGGCCAATGAGGATGCCGGTGATTGATTTTAATATGCTGGGTCTCGCTGAAGAGACCCAGGGCATTAACGCTGCAATTCTTTTTTTTTGCCAGCCGGTGGCAGGCCAACATAAGAAATAAGCAATTCTAAATACTATATGGATGCAAAAAATCCATAATTGTTTAGAATTTCTTTTAAAAATTAGATTTTGTAAGCTCAAATTTGATCTTCAAAATCATTAAAAAAGATAAAAAAAAACCTGCTAAAAAAAAGATAAAAAAATTAAAAAAAATAAAAGTTAAAATCACCCCCTTTCTGTAGAAAAATAAATTCAATAATATTATAAAAATATAAACATCATGGGCATCACCGCATATGAAAACGCCCATATTATTATAATAAAAAAATATTTTTCCATTACGGCGAGTGGCGTAACGGGAAAAAGGGTTAAAATGGCCAGTTTGACACATTTTCATTGCTTCTTTTATCCAAAAAAATTTAATAAAATGTGGTCAAAAAGTCACACACACTCCAAAATGGTATTAATAAAAACTAAAGATTGTCCTGCAAAAAATTAGCCTACCTCAAAGCTCAGTAAATGTAACTATAAAAAAAGTTATGGGTGTCAGAATATGGTGATGTAAAAAAAATAATAATTTTCTTCTCAAAGTGTAACCTACACATATGTGGTATCGTTGTAATCGTACTGACACAGAGAATGAAGGGCACAGGTCAGTTTTGCCATAAAGGGAACGCCGCTGAAAAAAACCCCCATAAAACAGTGGAGGAATTGAGGGGTGTTTTTCCACTTCCACCCCATTTGGAATTTTTTCCCTGCTTCCCACTACATTGTATGCCATATTAAATGGTTGATATGGAAAGTACAACTTGTCTTGCAAAAAATAAGCCCACATACAGCTATGTGAATGGAAAAAATAAAAAAGTTATGGCTCAAGGAAGTTAGGGAAGAAAAATGAAAACGCAAAAATGAAAAAACAGTACAAGTTGACCGTTAGTCCACTTTTATATGGCAGTATTTTGGTCTTTATTTTGATTTAGTGGCCCATATTTGGCAATCCTAAATATGGTGTAACTTTAAACAGGCTGTCTACATCTACACTAAATTTATCACAGTGGCCCAGAATAGATGATAAATTCAGTGCAGGGATAATCTATCTCTCCAAAAAGCTTATGGCTAATGAATCCCTATTAGGGATGAGCGAATCTATTTGTTTCATTAGCACAGATGAGTTTGTTAGGGCAAGATGTCCTTCCATGTGAATCAACAGCAAAATAGTGCTCCTTCACCTGCGCGGACAACACCTCACAGGTGAAGAACTTTTGCTAATGAGATGAATCAATTTGTTACAATTAGAATCTATTCACTCATTATTAACCCCTATCCATCCACCTACTATTTTCTTATAGTATACTGTAAATTATATTTTAAACTTGGTATTTATTTTGGGTATTAAGGAGTACTATTAAGGACTTTATATAAAAGTTTAGGCTATCAAATCTGGTATGCCAGTTTTGTGGCATAAAAATAGTTCAAGAGATGTCAAATGCAATTTTATGCAACATTTGGCTAAATTTTGGACATTTAGTGAGCCTTGCAACTTTTAGAAGTGGAATTAAAAGTTGGTCCAGATTAGAGGTTAGAACAGTGTTAGGTCTTATTTTTGATTTGCAACTTTTAAAGTCGCATCTCCATGCCAGGCAACCCTCTGGTGTACTAAACCACACTGCATTTGAGCGAAATTTATTAAAACTGAGCGCCACTTCATAAATTTGGCACGGCTACACAAATCACACGATAGACTTAAACTGACACCAAAAGTATTGCAAATGATAAATAGACTATTGATTTAACCCCCTTTTACTGACTTATGGTCTATATATAACAAATTGTTCTGGAATAGAAACACTTCTCTTACTCTGCCAACTATTGGCTTACTTCGAGACAAATTTTTGCATCAGAATTGTGGTGCAATTTTGGCTCAAAATGGCACATATCTGGCCATACCCCCTTTCCGCTAAGCACACCCCTGTCAAGAATGTCAGGGAAAAGTATGGTCCTGGTTCTGCTAAATAGCTGATACAGCCTGCACTTAGGGAAGATGAAATTGAAGACAAACTTGAACAGTTTTCTAGCAGAAATAATTTGGTTTTGAAAATAAATTCAGTTCAGGATTAACTCATTACTAAAAGTTTGTTGTGTGGCATTTACTTCCCTTCACTCCTGCATCAGATGGATTAAACAAAACAAACAAATTTCAAAATTTCCCAATATAACTTTTGTCGGTTCGAAGCTTTTAAATAACATTGCACAAGGGAACCATAGAGGTCCTTTACCAAAGCAAAAAATGTATAATTACATGTATCATACTCAATTATCTGCAATGTGTGATAACATTACAAAAGTAAAAAAAAAAACATACATATAGCAATTTGCACTTCATCTTCATTCTTAAGGCCTAATTTACATGTCCGCAAAATGGATCCGCATCCCATCCGCAATTTTGCGGAAGGGTTGCAGACTCATTCATTTTAAAGGGGCAGGAATGGATGTGGACAGCACACTATGTTATGTCCGCATCCGCATTTCCGCATCCGTGGTTCCGCATCCGCAAAAAAATAGAACATGTCCAATTCTTGTTCGCAATTGCGGACAAGAAAAGGCATTCTTTATATAGTGCCAGCAATGTGCGGTCCGCAAAATGCGGAATGCACATTGCAGCCGTCCGTGTTTTGCGGATCCGTGTTTCCGCAAAACACACTACGGACGTGTGAATTAGGCCTAACACATTAAATAAACCATAGCAATCAATTTTTCCCAATAGTTTTCGATGGTCTTTGTCACACAATAACACTGTAACATGTATCACTTCCTTTTAGTTCTATTGCATATGAATAAGAATACAAACCTATAATATATTTTGATAATGGACTAAGTACACGTGCTATATCAAGTGCATCATACATACACAAGAAAACACACTTCTCTTCTTTGTTCATGGGGTGTCTCTTTGTTAGAATGAGTTATCTTTGTGTTCTGCATTGTCCCACCTTTCTTTTCTAATCTATGCCCTCTATGTCACCTAATTCCATCTCTTTTGGTTGTGCTGTGTGATCCTCCTTGCTACCAGTTAGTTTCTATTTAGATCATTGGTGTTAGTAAAACATGCAAACAATACAAACAGATTAAACAGTAAGAAGGACCCATTTCACACACTCATAGGAAATGTTTCCATCATATTCACACAGTTCTTTGAACTCATGAAGCTCCATACACATTTTGTAAGAAAAAAAAAAAACACATAAAATACATGAAACATTGTAAAAATGGAAGCAGTTACTCTCCACACACTTAGTACATAAATATGAAATTATAATATAAGGGTACATGGACTTATTGTATAACGGTATTACAAACAATATAATCATCTAAAACTCTAAAAGAGGACCTTTCATGGGATTGTGGGTTACAAACTGGTATGCTTACCAGATAGGGCGGCCCCTACAAATGCCAGCACTTTTTTTTTCTAAAATACCCCTCTGTTTTGCCGCTGTGTTCCCCGCTGTTTTTGGCACCTTATATGTTAATTTAGAGTATCGGTACAGGGAGGAGAAGACGGCCAGTAGAGATGAGCGAGCATGCTCGGCCGAGTATTGGTTCAGCTCGAGCATCACTATGCTCGGCGCTCGGCTTAACTCGGCCGAGCACCACGTGTGTTCGTCGCATTGCTCGAGTCTCCTCCCCGCACGTTTGGGGCCTCCTAAGCAGCCAATCAAGGTCCAGGTAATTAATTCCCTTCAGTGTAAGGCCATAGCCATGTTAGCTGTAAGCCTTACACTGATTGGCTGGCCGGAACACGTGATACAAGTTGATATAGGAGCTGAGGTCCGGTGCTCTGATCATTCAGCGTCAGGGAGAGCAGACAGTAGGCAGGAACAGATAGCGTTTTGCTGTAAACTTACTGATCTTACTCCAAAAACCTTATCGAAAGACCAAACAGTCCTTTTAAGGACTACAGTGTGTGTTTGACAGCAGTGCAGCACCTTTCTTTTTTTAAGAAGGGGTTTAATTCAGCACTATCAGGGACAGGCATCTTCAGGAAGGGACAAATAGTGCAGGGCTTGTAAATCGCTCTTTTATGTACCCAAACTTCTAAAAGACAGAAAATTTTCAGATTAGTGACATCAACAGTACGCCATCAGAAGGCAGTGTGTGGAGCAGACATTATAAAAAGGGGCTTATTCACTACAGTGTGTCTGCTAGTGAGATATACACTGCACCATCAGAAAGCAGTGTGTTGGGCAAACATTATAAAAAGGGGCTTAATCACCACAGTGTGCCTTCTATATACACAGCACCATCAGAGAAATAATTTTTTCTGGGGAAATTAACCTAATTTGTGCACATCTGTGTGTTCATTTAGGCAGCAACCATGTATACAGTTTTCCAGCAGAGAATACATTTTATTTGGGACAAATTTGTATCCAATATAGAACTATATCTGAATACAGTGTGTATATTACAAATTCCATTTTTTTGGGCCTAGTATACTGGCCGACATCTGTTGTATTTTGCTTCCAATACTGAACTACATCTGAATACAGTGTGTATATTACAAATTTAATTATCTTGGGCCTAGTATACTGGCCGACATCTGTTGTATTTTGCTTCCAATAATAATAATAATAATATTTTTATAGCGCTTTTCTCCCTGCGGACTCAAGCGTTGTGATCCTGCGTTCTGCAGTCTCAAAGGCTTGGGAAAAGAGGTGGGTTTTTAGCCTTATCTGAAAGCTGTCCACAGAAGGGGCCTCTCGCACTGATTGTGGGAGTGATTTCCACGGATTAGGGGCTGCATAGGAAAATGCCCGTGCACCAAATGATTTTAAGTGGATCCTGGGAATAACCAAATTCATCTTATTGGTGGAGAGGAGGGGCCGTGTAGAGGCATATAGCTCCAATAGATCCGCTATCTACTTTGGTCCCCTGTGGTTTAGTGCTTTGAATATTTGAAGGCAGATCTGAAAATTAATTCTTCATTTTACTGGCAACCAGTGAAGAGTTTTCAGTACTGGGGAGATGTGTGAGCCACGTGGCGCATTGGCTAGGAGTCTGGCTGCTGCATTCTGTACTAGTTGCAAGGGGAGCAGAACTTTATCGGGGGATCCGATGAATAGGGCATTACAGTAGTCCAGGCGGGAGGATACAAATGCATGTGTTAGTGTAGGCAGGTCTTCCGCTGGGATAAGGTTTTTAATTCTCGTTATGTTTCTCAGATGGAAGAAAGAGGATTTGACAACAGCTGATGCCTGTTGTCTGAGTGTTAGCTTTCCATCCAGTATCACCCCCAGGTTTCACACAGAGTCTTTATACTGCACTGTATCTCCCCCAATTGCTAGTTTGAAGTGTGAGGACTTTTGGACTTTAACCATCATGTGTGGACCGCCTACTACAAATACCTCTGTTTTGTCAGAGTTCAGCCTCAGCCAGCTGGTGTTCATCCAGTTTTGTAATTCCACTAGACAGGTATTGATGGATGCTGATGGGTCTTGAGTGCCAGGCTTGAAGGACAGATACAGTTGTGTGTCGTCTGTGTAACAATGGTAACCTAGGCCATAGTTCTGGACAATTTTGCCCACTGGGAGCATGTAGACTGCAAAGAGTAACCGCAATGACTCCATAAGCAAGTGGCACAGGATTAGAGTAGAGGGTGCCTAGGCACACTTGCTGTGACCTGCCAGATAGAAAGGATTGAAACCAGCTGAGAACAGCACCCCCTAGGCCACAGTAATTCTTCAATCGCTGGATTAATATTTCATGATCCACGGTATCAAAAGCTGCAGACAAGTCAAGAAGAATCAGAATTGAGCATTCACTTTTGTCTCTTGCTGAAAGTAGATCATTCATTACTCGGACTAGTGCCGTCTCAGTGCTGTGCCTTTTCCTGAATCCTGACTGAAAGGTATCAAATATGTTGTTATCTGTAAGCCTGGCTTCTAGCTGTTTGGCGACTGCCTTCTTTATAACTTTTGATAGCAATGGTAAGTTTGCCACCTGTCTTTAGTTGGCAACAGAATCAGGATCCAGAGATGGTTTCTTTAAGAGGGGTTTTATGATTGCTTTCTTTAGTTCCTCTGGGTATAGCCCACTTTGCAAGGAGCACTGGATTATTTTGTGTAGTGCTGGTCTGATCAGTTCTGGGCACTGCATTAACTACATCTGAATACATTGTGTATATTACAACTTCCATTCATCTGGGCCTTGTAAAGTGTCCACAACCTGTGGGTTTTTGTATCCAATACTGTCCTGCATCAGAGAACTGTTTCTTTAGCGGACAGTAAAACAATCTGCACCACATCTACATACAAAACCATTAATATGAAGATGGTGCGCACAAAGGGAGGAGAAAGTGGGTGTGATGCTGATGGTTCACGCAGAGGCTTTGACCCTGAGCTCAATGAAACAAAGTTCAAATAATGTAGCAGATGGCCTCCAGGTGCGCTAACCCTCTAAAACAGTGAAGGCGATGGCGACCCTTTTAGAGACTGATTACCCAAACTGCAACCACAAACACACTTATTTGTCGCAAAGTGCCAACACAATCACTTACCCTGAATACTACAGTCCAATATAGTATATCTTCCATGTTCCTTATTATTTAGCTATAGTAGCCTGCCTACAGTCAATTTGCTTCCTGTCCCATTAATGGCGTACCTGACGCTGATGATTGGCAGGAAAAGTGTAAGGCATATTGGTGCACCACCCACAGACCTTTTCAAGGGTAAGGGTGCCCACAGAGAGGGCTCTGAGTGTTGCCTCTGGCCCCAGCAGCACTTAATACCCGCTGTGCCAAAACGATGGCAGCAGGGCAGGCCAGCACCTCTGAGGCGTAAAGAATACAAACTGAGGGTGGTCTGGCTATCACCCTGTGTACTGTGTTTGACTTTTTGTTGGTTATGGCTTGAGTTACAGTTTATGACTAGTCTGTAAGATATGTTATTATTGTTATTTATTTTGTTATTTAGGAGTTAGTCAACAGGCCATGCCATTGTTTTACCACCACTGTTGTATGTTATGTTTGTATTTTATAGTAATGTGTAAGTTTTGGATGAGGTTTTAGTGAATACATTGTACAGGCCAGCCCCTCAAAGGCATAGAGTGCAAGTTTGTGCCACGTGTCCAGCTTGGACACCCAATAGTTGTAAGGCACAGAGGGATCACTGAGGATGCTGACACGATCTGCTATGTACTCCTTCACCATCTTCCAAAATGTTTCCCTCCTTGTGACACTAGGCCGCGCATCAGGGTGAGGATGCTGGCCAGGTGTTATTAAAAACTGTCACAGGCCTTGTAGAGTGTTATCCTGCCTCTGTTGGAACTGCAGCGTGTCCACCTCATCTCCCCTCCTGGGTTGCCCAATGAACTACATACTCTGCCGCCCGCATTGTCAGCTGTAATTATTTCTACAATGACAGTCTGTTCTCTTATTATAATATTTTTTTGTTTGTATTATAGTTGGTATTATTATTGTTATTATGGTTTATGGTTGTAAAATATGTTATGGTTATTTGATTATTTATGAGTTCTTAAAAAGTTCATGCCATTGGTTTAACTCCACTCTTGTTTGTTAGGTTTTTATTTATATTATTGTATAAGTTTGGGATGTTTGTTGTGCATGGTACATATATGCTGTATGATAGTCATGTGTGTGAGTTGCCGAGCTACAAAGATGCCAACAAGTTATGGCCATTATCAGACACAGTCAACCTGGTCCCTTATACCCTTCCACATCTCTGCGGCGGTGTGCTTTTTGAATCAGTGATGTCATTGTCCCCCATCTCCTCTTCCACTTACTCACTCTGGTCATCCTCCTCCCTTGTCTTGACCTAACAAGACCCTCATTTATTGACAACTGTGTCTCATCCTCATCATCCACCAAGTAAAACACTAATTGCAATTCTGCACTGTCATCTTCTGCCTATGTGGCGAGAAAAAAGGGGAGAGAGGCGCTCATAGGGTAATGACGTCACAAATAACATATAGTTTGATTGTAACTTACTCGCTCACCTATTTTGGTTGTACCAAATTGGGCACAACCACAATAAGGGCGTGGAAGCTGGTCACTGAACGTGGTCGGTGCAGCCGAGGCTTGTCTGGACCTTTAGCGGGGCCAAACCGCTGGTCAGGTAAGTCAAGGACGAGGAGGCGTCAGATCTGGTTGATTCAACGCAGGACAGCCCACTCGTGAGATCCGTGTGGGTGGAATTAAGAGTCGGCGTCCTACACTTGCTGCGGACCGCACTGTCAGCATACCGCTGACTGGGAACTTAAGTTCACAGAACTTATTAGGCTATCAGGCTCAATCCCAAGCCTCTAGCCTCCTTTGAAGAACCCCCCTCTCCTGAAGACTCCTTCGTTTCTACAAGAAACAGACTTGATAAAGGGGCGGTCGCCCCGAAACGCGTTGTCTATCCAACCAATAAAAAAAAACTTAATTCCACCCACACGGATCTCACGAGTGTCAGAGTGCGCCTTGGGCTGTCCTGCGTTGAATCAACCAGATCTGACGCCTCCTCGTCCATCTTCTGCCTATGGATGCTGAATAGTTTGGGGATCAGTATATTAGATATCCTCATGTCCCTCTTCAGGAAGGGTCAGCTCACCTGCAGACCCTCACCTATAATATTTTTGGGGGTCAGCTCACATGGTATATTCTTTTCTATGTTTCAGACTTGGAAGGAAACATAATTTGCTTTCCTTCGGTGGTGAATCTTTCACGCATGTGTTTTTTACAGGATTCTGGTTTTTATAGAGTGGCACAGAGGTGAATAAATATTTCAAGTTTTTTTTTTAAATATGTCAGGCTTGACTCCATTTTCTCAACTTTGAAGATGCCTTTTTAGGAGATATTAGTCCCATTCGCATTTGGGGAATTACAATTATCAGCAGACACTTGAAAGCATGTCCTTTTACAGGGGGAATGACCATTCAGGAATTCTCTTTTATCCTGGATTTGTCTTTTTAAGGATTGACCATGTTTCTTTCTATTGTGGAGAACATTACAGGTAATCCAGTCAAATGTTGATATCCCTGGTTTGAAAACTAAAGCTTTTATAACATCTATTGTATTCCTTTTTTTTCATTGTATGTGCCACTTTCCCTAAATCTTTCTTTGGGGTAGACAATAAAATCCTAAGATAGTCAGATAGCAGCTTGTAATTGTGGTATAGTTCCGGTAATGACTTTCCATAATAAAAAGAGGCAACAAATGCTGACTGCCATTCTCTGTGCTAACTCTGCTATGTGACGTTATCTGGAACCCAAACGAAAAATTAAGCTTAGAAATTGGTCATTCTTTCTTGGTAGCCTCTGCTGACCGCCATTCCCTGCGCTAACTCTGCTATGTGACGTTATCTGGAACCCAAACGAAAATTAAGATTAGAAATTCATCATTCTCTCCTGGTAGCCTGTGCTGACCAGGTCAATTAACTTCTTAGATGGTCAGATCAGCAGGCCCTTGCTCTGAATGTTTTGAAGGGTCACCAGCAGGCCATCAATGATAATTTTTCAAGGGTGTGTATGATGCCCTTCTTTATGTGTAATTGGAGTGCCGGCTTCTTGTAATTTTTGGCAGCCCTTTCACTTAGTCCATAGGCTTTATGAGTGTAGCAGTGTACCTGAAAAATTATAGCACCGTGTGAATGAGGCCCTCCTTTATGTGATATACAGGCTGTATCGGAGTGCTTCTTCCTTGTAATTTTTGGCAGCACTTGCACTGTATATACAATTAAATATACAGGAAAGAATGTTTCCTAACATTTTTCCCTCTAAAAATGTTTTTTTTTTTTTGAGGGGTCGGGATTTTGGGAGTAATTTTGTCGGTTTGTAAAAGTGGTGGACAACTGGGACAACATGGTTCCCAGCAGCGACATTGGAGTCCAAGATTCACCCAAACATGGTCCCAATGCTGTGGTGTTTCTGTCACTTTCTGATCTTTTCCAATGGACCAGGCACCCTCCCCTCATCCGATCAGGGGGTGCCTGGTTGTCTCCCATTGGCTTCCATTATGCTCGGGTGCTCGGCCGAGCGCACGAATATCGCTATGTGTTCGGACCGAGTACCCAAACAACCAAACACTTTGGTGCTTGCTCATCAATAAAGGCCAGGTTTCTCAATGGGCGTCTCCTTCTCCTTGGCTGTAGTGCGGTCCAGTCGCAGTGGAGAGTGTCGCAGCCAGGGAGGAGGTGAGATGTTTTTTCTCCCTTTGAACCCAGCGCCGGAACGGAGGGGTATATTAGAAAAAAAAAAGTGCTGGCATCTGTAGGGGCCGCTCTATCTGGTAACCATACCAGTTTTTAAAACATAATCCCATGAAAGGCTCTCTTTAATAAATGGGCTAGATCATGTGTGCACAAAATTTTTGATTTAATTTGAACAAGAGTTCAGGTGCATTTGCTATGTTAAATCTTCACTGCATTTCAATATTTATTTATTGAAAAAAGATGACTTTTTATGGATGACACATACGGGAACTGCCCTGTCAAGTGACGCGGGTGCGACTGCCAAGGGTCGATCTATTTCACGCACTCAGTCTCTCGCGCCCCTACACACACTGGCTTCAGATTAAACCTAGATCACACCTTGACACAGCCTTTCATGCACCCCAACACACTGCCACCATCTATGACATTTAAATTAATACACCTATTTATTAAGGGCTCCTAGAAAACCCCACAGCGACCCACTCGTAAGCAGGCTCACAGTAGCACAGGCCAGACTTCTAGCTAATACACGGTAATGCAAACCGCACTCATACACTTAAAAATGGAGGTTACTGGGCACAAGGCAAAACCATTAAAGATGTGCTTTAACCTCTTTAGGACACAGGGCATACAGGTACGCCCTGATGTCCTGGTACTAAAGGACATAGGGAGTACCTGTACTCCCTGTTTATTTCCGATCAAATCATTGAGCAGGCACCTGGGGCCAATGCGCCGAGGGGTCCTGTAACCCCACCGTGTAGGCGACTGTAGCAAACCGCTGGTCAATCCAGACCTGCAGTTTGCAGCGATTTCTGATCCCCGCTGTCACCGCAGGGATTAGACAGTTGATTGTGGGTTTTTGAAATTTTTAACCCCCCCCCCCCGCAGCCCTCTTACTGATTGTCTGGTGGGCTGTGCAGGCGGGGGCTGCGGGTGGTGCTGATGTGTGGCGCGCGGTGCGGGAGGCAGGCGATGCGGCGGGCGGGATCGGGATCCCCCGCCCGCCTCCTCTGTAACATTGTTGGTGGCTAGTGGTTCTATCAGAGTGTCAGAACATTGCTGACACTCTGATAGAAACGGTTGGAATTTGTGCTTGTTCAGATGCCAGACATTTAACCCCTTCCATACCGCGGTCCGTACGCTGTGCCTTTGCAGCCCCCCGACAGGATGGGATCGCAGAGGGAGGGAGCTCCCCTCCCTCCCCATCGCCCGCTGCTGTGTTCTGGCAGCGGGTGATGGTTACTATGGCAGCAGGACGCTTTCAAAGGCGTCCTGCTTGCCATGGTAATGTAACTCTGATCAGACTTCTGCTAAAGGCAGAAGTATGACCAGACTAGTGAAAAGTTAAAAATACAGTATAGTACACTATATAGTGTACAGTACTGTATTATATAGACATCAGACCCACTGGATCTTCAAGAACCAAGTGGGTCTGGGTCCCAAAAAAATAAAAAAAAAACATATCTCTGAATAAAAAAATAAAATAAAAAATACACTACACATATTATGTATTGCTGCATCCGTAAAAACCTGCTCTATGAAAATATCACATGACCTGACCCCTCAGGTGAACACCATAAAAACAACAAAAAAATGATGTAAAAAAAGCCATTTTTTGTCATCTTACTTCACAAAAAGTGTAATACCAAGCGATCAAAAAGACATATGCCTCCCAAAATAGTATCAATCAAACCGCCATCTTATCCCGCAAAAAATGAGTCCCTACATTGTTCAATTGCCCAAAAAAATAAAAAAAATATGGCTCTCAGACTATGTAGTCATGAAAAATTGTTTTCATTTTCTAAAATGCTGCTATTGTGTTAAAGTAAAATAAATAAATAAAAAGTATACATATTATGTATCGCCGCATCCGTAAAAACCTCCTCTATAAAAATATCCTGTGATTTAACCCCTAAGGTAAAGACTGTAAATGTTTTTTAATAAAAACTGTGGAAAAAAAATTGTCACCTCACATCACAAAAAGTGTAATAGCAAGCGATCAAAAACTTATATGAACCCCAAAATAGTGCCAATACATCTGTCATCTCATCCCGCAAAAAATTATACCATACATAGGACAATAGCCCAACTATAGAGACACTAAAACATGTTTTTTTTTTTGTTTTAAAAATTATATTATTTATAAAACTTTAATAAATAAATAAAAAGTATACATATTAGGTGTCACTGTGTACGTAACAACCTGCTCTATAAAAATAACACATGAACTAACCCCTCAGGCTAATACAGCAAAAAACTAATATAAATACGGTGTCAAAAGCCATTTTTGTCACCTTACATCACAAAAAGTGTAATAGCAAGCGACCAAAATGTCATATGCACCCCAATATAGGGACAATCAAACCGACATCTCATCCCGCAAAAAATGAGCCCCTACATAAGACTGTCGCCCAAAAAATTTATAAAAAATATGGCTTTCAGAATGGGGAGAATCTAAAAAATCTTTATTTTCACAAATGCTTTATTATGAAAAATTGAAACAAAAATTCCCAAAAAGTAGTCATATTTGGTATTGTCGTGTCCGTAACAACCTGCTATATAGAAATAGCACACAATCTAACCTGTCAGATCAACTATGTAAACAACAAAAAATAAAAACGACCCCAAAACAGCTATTTTATTTCAAATTTTCTATTTTAATAAATTTTTCTAGTAAAAAAGCAAGGGTTAACAGCCAAACAAAACTCAATATTTATTGCCCTGATTCTGGGCAATAAATATGGGCAGAAACACCCCATATGTGGTTGTAAACTACTGTACGGGCACATGGAAGGGCGTAGAAGGAAGGGAACGCCATATGGTTTTTGGAAGGCGGATTTCGCTGGACTGGTTTTTTGACACCATGTCCCATTTGAAGCCCCCCCGATTTTTGACCCTGTTCCTCACAGTCAGCAGACACATTCCAGCAAATCAGCATATCCTCCCTCCTAGACCCTCCCACCTCCTATCAAAAAGCAAGGACAGCATCCATCTTAGATTCATTCTGAAGCTGCAGTGTTAGTTAGAGCAGGGAGAGTGCTGCTGCTGCTGAATTAATATGGGGATTCTAGAGAAAGCATTAGCTACTAGTGTTCTGTGTCCACTCCAGTCCTCAAAGACTCATCGGCCTAGGATTAGACCCCATTCACACATCCGTAGTGTTTTGTAGATCCAAATTGCGGATCCGCAACACACCATGCCGGCACTCCCCATAGAGATGCCTATTCTTGTCTACAGGCTGCGGACAAGAATAGGACATGCTCTATCTTTTCCGGAGCCGCGGCCGGATGTTTCAGGGCCGAAACCCGGAAGTTCGGGGCCGCGGCTCTGCAAATGCGGAAGCGGAGAGCACATAGTGTGCTCTCCGTATCACGTCCGGCCCCATTCACAATAAATGGGTCCGTATCCATTCCGCATAATTGCAGAATGGATGCGGACAAAAATTGCGGATATGTGAATGGGGCCTTAGGTGCGGATGCGTTCAGTGAAAACTGTGCGATTTCACAGGCAAAGCCATTCAGTTTTGCCTGCGATTGCCTTCAGTTGTTCAGGTTTTTCCACGCGGGTGCAATGCTTTTTGATGCGTTTTTCACCCGCGTGATAAAAAACTGAAGGTTTACAAACAACATCTCCTAGCAACCATCAGTGAAAAACGCAATGCACCCGTACTTGTTTGCGGATGCAATGTGTTTTTCACGCAGACCCATTCACTTCTATGGGACTAGGGCTGCATGAAAAACGCAGAATATAGAACATGCTGCGTAATTCAAGCAACCCACAACGCACAGTGATGCATGAAAAAAAAACGCTCATGGGTCTCATTTAAATGAATGGGTCAGGATTCAGTGCGGATGCTATGTTTTCATGTCACACATTGCACCCGTGCGGAAAACTCGCTCGTGTGAAAGGGGCCATCTGCTGTATGGACAGCGTCCTGACAGCACCCCAAAAAGCCCTTTTTAGGGCTGGTACATCAGTCTGCTTTTATTTTATTTTTTAATATATATTGCAGTTCCCTGCCCGTGTGTGAGGGGCCCCAGGCCCACAGACTGTACTGTGTGCACTCCACTCATATAGGGTGGCACAGTACCTTGCAGATTAAAAAGTCATTTAATTTTTACCCTTTAATAAAATTGCAGTTGCCTGCCAGTGTGTGTCAGGCCCACAGACTGTACTGACCCACCACTTATATAGCGTGTCACAGTACATTGCACGGCGCACGCGCAGTGACCTATAGTTCAAACGTAGCGGACCGAGTATGGGTCTTTTTCCATCTCTCGGTTCCAAAAATCTATTCACTACACCGGCCCTGGCCCTGATAAGGGACAAAACAGAGATTAAACTGATAGGAATAGTACTTAGTTAGGGAAGCGGACAGAGCAATATTTTTCTCTATCTCCACATGCAAGGATTTAATTCAATACATGTCCCCTGATAGGGGACGTAACAAAGATTATGGTAAGAATAGCAGTTCACACTATTTGTATTGGTGGCACAGTACATTCCGCGGCGCACGCGCAGTCCCCCAAATTGGAAGTAAGAGGACCGATCAATAATCTTTTTCCATCTCCCGGTTCCTAAAATCTTTTCGATACACGTCCCCTGATAGGGGACGTAACAGGGATCAAACTGATAGGAATAGCACTACTTAACACACCATTCACATAGGGTGGCATAGTACATTGCATGGCGCATGCGCAGTGCCCCAAATTGGAAGGAAGAGGACCAACCAACCACCTTTTTCCATCTCCCGGTTCCTAAAATCTATTCCATACAACGGCCCCTGATAGGGGACAAAACAGAGATTACACTGGTAAGAACTGATTTTTTTAATTTAAAAAAAAAAGGACAGCCTCTGCGGAGCTTGGTATTTTTTGGCCGCGTTACTGAACGCTCATGCACAATGGCTATAGGCTCATACGTCCTTTTGCGGAGGTGACAAACCTGGTCAGTTAAACCCAAGGCAACATCATCAACCTCATATAATATGTGTTTTTTCTGGAGTGTGCCCTGCGAAGAGTGCTGGATAATGCCGTAGATGAGCATGAAGAGGAAGAGTTGCGGTCACTAGTGATGTCGCGAACATAAAATTTTCAGTTCGCGAACAGCGAACGCGAACTTCTGCAAATGTTCGCGAACGGGCGAACTGGGCGAACCGCCATAGACTTCAATTGGCAGGCGAATTTTAAAACCCACAGGGACTCTTTCTGGCCACAATAGTGATGAGAAAGTTGTTTCAAGGGGTCTAACACCTGGACTGTGGCATGCCGGAGGGGGATCTATGGCAAAACTCCCATGGAAAATTACGTAGTGGACGCAGAGTCGGGTTTTAATCCATAAAGGGCATAAATCAACTAACATTCCTAAATTGTTTGGAATAACGTGCTTTAAAACATCCAGTGTGTGTATACGATCAGGTATGATGTTGTATCGATCAGGTAGTGTAAGGGTTACGCCCGCTTCACTGACATTGACAGACCAAACTCCCTTTTAATGCACCGCAAACAGTTCATTTGCACAACCGCAAACTCCCCATTTGCACAAGGTTGGATACCAAGCTAGCCACGTCCCGGTGATGTCATTGAAGGTTTCTTCCTCCACCCAGCCACGTACAACAACAATGGTCCCCAAAAGATGAATTGAATTGATTTTTCGAACGGTGAGATGGTTAAAAAAACGCTGGCTCCCTCCACTCTGTTTTAAACCACGGTGACTGCGTCTGCGCCGTGCAATTTACTGTCACGCCCGATATGAGTGGTATTTTCTGTAGTACTATTCTCATCAGTTTAATCCCTCTAACGTCCCCAATCTGGGGGCCATTTATTGAATAGATTTTTCGAACGGGGAGATGGTTAAAAAAACGCTGGCTCCCTCCACTCTGTTTTAAACCACGGTGACTGCGTCTGCGCCGTGCAATTTACTGTCACACCCGATATGAGTGGTATTTTCTGTAGTACTATTCTCATCAGTTTAATCCCTCTAACGTCCCCAATCTGGGTGCCATTTATTGAATAGATTTTTCGAACGGGAGATGGTTAAAAAACGCTGGCTCCCTCCACTCTGTTTTAAACCACGGTGACTGCGTCTGCGCCGTGCAATTTACTGTCACACCCGATATGAGTGGTATTTTCTGTAGTACTATTCTCATCAGTTTAATCCCTCTAACGTCCCCAATCTGGGTGCCATTTATTGAATAGATTTTTCGAACGGGGAGATGGTTAAAAAACGCTGGCTCCCTCCACTCTGTTTTAAACCACGGTGACTGCGTCTGCGCCGTGCAATTTACTGTCACACCTGATATGAGTGGTATTTTCTGTAGTACTATTCTCATCAGTTTAATCCCTCTAACGTCCCCGACTCCCCAATCTGGGGGCCATTTATTAAATAGATTTTTGAACGGGGAGATGGTTAAAAAACGCTGGCTCCCTCCACTGATATGAGTGGTATTTTCTGTAGTATTATTCTCATCAGTTTAATCCCTGTTACGTCCCATATCAGGGATTGCCTTTTGTGAAAAAAATTTAGGCCGGGTACCTTCGACTGCCTTCACAGTGACAGACCAAACTCTCGTACACTAAACTGAATTGATTTCAGGAACCGGGAGATGGAAAAAGCAGCTTGGTCGGTCCTCTTACTCCCAAATTGGGGCACTGCGCGTGCACAGAGCAATGTGCTGTGACACCCTATATGAGTGGTGTCTTAACTAGTACTATTGCTATCAGTTTAATCCCTGTTACGGACCCTATCCGGTCGAATTGATTAACCATTGTCGAATCCCCCATTGACATCCCCCTTATAAGCTGTGTAAAGCATATTTTTAGTTTGGTTTTGAACTGCTGCATCCTTTCCGACTTTCGGTAATTTGGTAACATTTCTGCCACTTTCTGCTTATACCGGGGTCTAGTAGCGTGGCCACCCGATCGCTTTTGGTCTGATCATAATGAAGCAACGGCCTTATCATCTGGGGTGTGGCAACATTGCCAACACACTTATAGAGGTGATGATGATTGCTTCATTGTGATACGTAAGCCCCTTCACCACAACAAGGTAACGATCACGAAGGGAATTGACACTTGTATGTGCCTTTTTTTTTGGTTTGTTTTTGCAGCCACAGTGCTGCACCATAGGACAGAAAAATTAGGCATGTACACATGCCTGAAAAATAATTGCACTGTTGCAGCCGCTATTGTAGCAGCGGCCGGAAAAATTTATGTTTTCCAGGCAGAAAAGTGACTAAAACATTGCGGCTTGAACCCTAGTTGGTGGTGGAGAATTCACGAAAGTCATCCGGTATGCAGACATTAAATACAGCAGCGTGGGGACCATTTTAAGGCCATGGCATGTAATCAGGCCTTTTGTTAGTCAAACGTATCCCCCACTGTCAGTCCCTTCGGGATCCATGTCTCATTCATCTTTATGAAGGTGAGGTAATCAACACTTTTTTGACCGAGGCGACTTCTCTTGTCAGTGACAATGCCTCCTGCTCCACTGAAGGTCCTTTCTGACAGGACACTTGAAGCAGGGCAGGCCAGAAGTTCTATCGCAAACTGGGATAGCTCAGGCCACAGGTCAAGCCTGCACACCCAGTAGTGAAGGGGTTCATTGCTCCTCAGAGTGTCGATATCTGCTGTTAAGGCGAGGTAGTCTGCTACCTGTCGGTCGAGTCGTTCTCTAAGGCTGGATCCCGAAGGGCTGTGGCGATGAGTAGGACTGAAAAAGCTCCGCATGTCCTCCATCAACAACACATCTGTAAATCGTCCAGTCCTTGCCGCCGTGGTAGGAGGAGGATTACACTCACCTCTTCCCCTGTTAGATTCCCGTTGTGCTGTGACATTCCCCTTATAAGCTGTGTAAAGCATATTTTTTAGTTTGGTTTTGAACTGCTGCATCCTTTCCGACTTTCGGTAATTTGGTAACATTTCTGCCACTTTCTGCTTATACCGGGGGTCTAGTAGCGTGGCCACCCAGTACAGATCGTTCTCCTTTATCCTTTTTATACGTGGGTCCCTCAACAGACATGACAGCATGAAAGACCCCATTTGAACAAGGTTGGATGCAGAGCTACTCATTTCGCGTTCCTCGTCCTGGGGTCCCTGCTGTGGTTGGTCTTCCTCCTCCTCAAAGCCACCACATTCCTCCTCTGACTCCTCTTCCTCATACTCCTCTTCCAGCGTTGCTGCAGGTCCGGCAAGCGATGATGACAAGGCTGTTTCTGGTGGTGATGGTGACCACAACTCTTCCTCTTCCTCTTCACGCTCATCTACAGCCTGATCCAGAACTCTTCGCAGGGCACGCTCCAGGAAGAAAACAAATGGGATGAGGTCGCTGATGGTGCCTTCGGTGCGACTGACTAGGTTTGTCACCTCCTCAAAAGGACGCATAAGCCTACAGGCATTGCGCATGAGTGTCCAGTAACGTGGCAAAAAGATTCCCAGCTCCGCAGAGGCTGTCCTAGCACCCGGTCATACAAATACTCGTTGACGGCTTTTTCTTGTTGGAGCAGGCGGTCGAACATTAGGAGTGTTGAATTCCAACGTGTCGGGCTGTCGCATATCAAGCGCCTCACTGGCATGTTGTTTCGCCGCTGAATATCGGAAAAGTGCGCCATGGCCGTGTAGGAACGCCTGAAATGGCCACACACCTTCCTGGCCTGCTTGAGGACGTCCTGTAAGCCTGGGTACTTAGACACAAAACGTTGTACGATGAGATTCAACACATGTGCCATGCACGGCACATGTGACAACTTGCCCAAATTTAATGCCGACAACAGATTGCTTCCATTGTCACACACCACTTTGCCGATCTCCAGTTGGTGCGGGGTCAGCCACTGATCCACCTGTGCGTTCAGGGCGGACAGGAGTGCTGGTCCTGTGTGGCTCTCTGCTTTCAGGCAAGTCAACCCCAAGATAGCGTGACACTGTCGTATCCGGGATGTGGAATAGCCCCTGGGGAGCTGGGGGAATCAGTTGATGTGCAGCCAGACGCCGCAGCAGAAGAGGACTCAGCCGAGGAGGATATTGAAGAGGATGGAGTAGGAGTAGAGGAGGTGGCAGTAGGTCTGCCTGCAAGTCGTGGTGGTGTCACCAACTCCGCTGCGGAGCCACGCATTCCATGCTTGTCAGCCGTCAGCAGGTTGACCCAATGCGCAGTATACGTGATATACCTGCCCTGACCGTGCTTTGCAGACCAGGTATCAGTGGTCAGATGGACCCTTGCCCCAACACTGTATGCCAGAGATGCCATGACTTCCTTTTCAATGACATGGTAGAGGTTTGGGATTGCCTTTTTGAAAAAAATTTCGTCCGGGTACCTTCCACTGTGGTGTCCCAATAGCGACAAATTTTTGAAGGCCTCAGACTCTACCAGCTGGTATGGTAAAAGCTGGCGGGCTAAGAGTTCCGTCAAGCCAGCTGTCAGTCGCCGGGCAAGGGGTGACTTTGTGACATTGGCTTCTTATGCTCAAACATGTCCTTGACAGACACCTGACTGTGGGCAGATGAGCAGGAACTGCTGAAGGTGAGAGATGGAGTGGCGGGTGGTTGAGAGGGGGCAGGGAGGACAGCAGTGGTTGGCGTGGCTGAAGATGCTGGACCAGGAGGAGCATGGTGGCTTTGAGTTTGTGTGCTGCTTGTACTCATGTGTTGATCCCATAGGCGTTTGTGATGTGAGATCATGTGCCTTCGCAAAGCAGTTGTACCAAGGTGGGTGTTGGACTTCCCACGACTCAGTTTCTTTTGGCACAGGTTGCAAATGGCATTGCTTTAATCAGAGGCAGACACACAAAAAAATGCCACACTGCTGAGCTTTGCAATGACGGCATTCTAGTGGTGGCAACAGCATGCGTTGACTGGCGTGCTGTCTGGCTGACCCCAGGTGCCGATACATGCTGTCTGACTGTGCCACTAACTCCTTGCGACGACCTCCCCTGCTTCCAACTCGTCTCCTCATTCTCTCTGTCTCCCCTTCAGAACTTTCCCCTCTTCTTCTCTTCGAGCAGGCACCCACGTGGCATCCGTGGACACATCGTCATCATCAACCGCTTCACTTGTATCTGACACCTCAGCAAAGGAAGCAGCAGCGGAGTACAACATCATCATCATCATCATCACACTGTACGTCCATGTGTGTAATCCTGCCTGACTGAGACATATCCCGTAATCTACATCATCTGGCAATAATGGTTGCGCATCACTAATTGCATCCAACTGATGTGTAAATAACTCCTCTGACGGATCAAGTGAAGCGGCTGTGGTGGCTGTGGTGGTAGTGGTGGTGGTGGCGACGGGCGGGTGCGTGGTAACTTGAGAGCAGGTGACCGAAGCTGAGCTGGAGGAGGATGGTGCGTCAAGGTTCTTAGCGGAAGCTGTTGAAGATTGGGTGTCCTGTCTAAGCCAGTCAACTACGTCCTCTGAATTTTTCGGGTTCAGGAGTGCGTGGCCTCTGAAAACTGGGCATTATTCCAGGGACAGTGGAAATCACAGCACCACGACCACGACGGCCCCTGCGAGTCTGGCCTGCCTCTGCCTGTCATTTTTTTTAGATAAGTGGTACTACGCGTGCTAGGTACTGTGCCACCCGGTATGAGTGGTTGGCACTGGCAGTGGGCACACTACAGTCAGTGGAAGCAAGCCTGACACACACTGGCAGCAGGCAAGCAACTGAATTTAGACTACTGTCTAAAAATTAAATGCCTTATTTATCGGCAAGCTACTGTGCCACCCGGTATCAGTGGTTGGCACTGGCAGTGGGCACACTACAGTCAGTGGAAGAGGGCCTGACACACACTGGCAGCAGGCAAGCAACTGAATTTAGACTACTGTCTAAAAATTAAATGCCTTATTTATCGGCAAGCTACTGTGCCACCCGGTATCAGTGGTTGGCACTGGCAGTGGGCACACTACAGTCAGTGGAAGAGGGCCTGACACACACTGGCAGCAGGCAAGCAACTGAATTTAGACTACTGTCTAAAAATTAAATGCCTAATTTATCGGCAAGCTACTGTGCCACCCGGTATCAGTGGTTGGCACTGGCAGTGGGCACACTACAGTCAGTGGAAGAGGGCCTGACACACACTGGCAGCAGGCAAGCAACTGAATTTAGACTACTGTCTAAAAATTAAATGCCTTATTTATCGGCAAGCTACTGTGCCACCCGGTATCAGTGGTTGGCACTGGCAGTGGGCACACTACAGTCAGTGGAAGAGGGCCTGACACACACTGGCAGCAGGCAAGCAACTGAATTTAGACTACTGTCTAAAAATTAAATGCCTTATTTATCGGCAAGCTACTGTGCCACCCGGTATCAGTGGTTGGCACTGGCAGTGGGCACACTACAGTCAGTGGAAGAGGGCCTGACACACACTGGCAGCAGGCAAGCAACTGAATTTAGACTACTGTCTAAAAATTAAATGCCTAATTTATCGGCAAGCTACTGTGCCACCCGGTATCAGTGGTTGGCACTGGCAGTGGGCACACTACAGTCAGTGGAAGAGGGCCTGACACACACTGGCAGCAGGCAAGCAACTGAATTTAGACTACTGTCTAAAAATTAAATGCCTTATTTATCGGCAAGCTACTGTGCCACCCGGTATCAGTGGTTGGCACTGGCAGTGGGCACACTACAGTCAGTGGAAGAGGGCCTGACACACACTGGCAGCAGGCAAGCAACTGAATTTAGACTACTGTCTAAAAATTAAATGCCTAATTTATCGGCAAGCTACTGTGCCACCCGGTATCAGTGGTTGGCACTGGCAGTGGGCACACTACAGTCAGTGGAAGAGGGCCTGACACACACTGGCAGCAGGCAAGCAACTGAATTTAGACTACTGTCTAAAAATTAAATGCCTTATTTATCGGCAAGCTACTGTGCCACCCGGTATCAGTGGTTGGCACTGGCAGTGGGCACACTACAGTCAGTGGAAGAGGGCCTGACACACACTGGCAGCAGGCAAGCAACTGAATTTAGACTACTGTCTAAAAATTAAATGCCTTATTTATCGGCAAGCTACTGTGCCACCCGGTATCAGTGGTTGGCACTGGCAGTGGGCACACTACAGTCAGTGGAAGCGGGCCTGACACACACTGGCAGCAGGCAAGCAACTGAATTTAGACTACTGTCTAAAAATTAAATGCCTTATTTATCGGCAAGCTACTGTGCCACCCGGTATCAGTGGTTGGCACTGGCAGTGGGCACACTACAGTCAGTGGAAGCAAGCCTGACACACACTGGCAGCAGGCAAGCAACTGAATTTAGACTACTGTCTAAAAATTAAATGCCTTATTTATCGGCAAGCTACTGTGCCACCCGGTATCAGTGGTTGGCACTGGCAGTGGGCACACTACAGTCAGTGGAAGAGGGCCTGACACACACTGGCAGCAGGCAAGCAACTGAATTTAGACTACTGTCTAAAAATTAAATGCCTTATTTATCGGCAAGCTACTGTGCCACCCGGTATCAGTGGTTGGCACTGGCAGTGGGCACACTACAGTCAGTGGAAGTGGGCCTGACACACACTGGCAGGCAACTAACCTTAGATTAAAGTGTAAAAATTAAGTGCCTTTTTTTTAAGCAAAGTCCTGTGCCACACGGGATGACAGGGGTGGGCACTGGCAGTGGGCACACTACAGTCAGTTGAAGTCGGCCTGACACACACTAGCAGCAGGCAAGCAGCTGAAATTACACTAAAGTGTAAAAATTAAATGCCTTTTTTATGCAAAGTCCTGTGCCAGCCGGTATGAGTGGTGGAAACTGGCAGTGGGCACACTACAGTCAGTGGAAGTCGGCCTGACACACACTAGCAGCAGGCAAGCAGCTGAAATTACACTAAAGTGTAAAAATTAAATGCCTTTTTATGCAAAGTCCTGTGCCAGCCGGTATGAGTGGTGGACACTGGCAGTGGGCACACTACAGTCAGTGGAAGTCAGCCTGACACACACTGGCAGGCAACTAACCTTAGATTAAAGTGTAAAAATTAAGTGCCTTTTTTTAAGCAAAGTCCTGTGCCACACGGGATGACAGGGTGGGCACACTACAGTCAGTTGAAGTCGGCCTGACACACACTAGCAGCAGGCAAGCAGCTGAAATTACACTAAAGTGTAAAAATTAAATGCCTTTTTATGCAAAGTCCTGTGCCAGCCGGTATGAGTGGTGGGCACTGGCAGTGGGCACACTACAGTCAGTGGAAGTCAGCCTGACACACACTGGCAGGCAACTAACCTTAGATTAAAGTGTAAAAATTAAATGCCTTTTTTGATGCAAAGTCCTGTACCACACGGAATGACAGGGGTGGGCACTGGCAGTGGGCACACTACAGTCTGTGGGCCTGCAGCTCCTCACACACAGGCAGGCCAGGCAACTGCAATATGTATATAAAGGAAAAAAAAAGCAGACTAATGTTGCAGCCCTAAAAAGGGCTTTTTGGGGTGCTGTCAGGACGCTGTCCTTACAGCAGAGATCAGATGAGTCTTTCAGGACTGGAGTGGACACTGAATTCACTAGCCTAGCTATCGATTTCCCAATTAAATCAGCAGCTACTACACTCTCCTTCCTCTCACTAAGACTGCAGCTTCAGAATGAATCTAAAATGGATGCTGTGCAGGAGGTGGGAGGGTCTGGGAGGGAGGGTATGCTGCTGATTGGCTGGAATGTGTCTGCTGACTGTGAGGTACAGGGTCAAAGTTTGCTCAATGATGATGTATAGGGGGCGGACCGAACATCGCATATGTTCGCCCGGCAGAGGCGAACGCGAACAAGCTATGTTCGCCGGGAACTGTTCGCCGGTGGATAGTTCGGGCCATCTCTAGCGGTCACTATCACCACCAGAAGCAGCCTTGTCGCGTCGATTGCTGGACCTGCGGCAATGCAGAGAGAAGAGTCTGAAGAAGAAGAAGCAGAGGAGGAAGTTGGCTTTGAGGAGGTGAAAGACCAACCACAGCAGGCGTCCCAGGAGGCTTGTCACCTTTCAGAGACCCTTAGTGTTGTACGTGGCTGGGTGGAGGAAGAGACCTTCAATGACATCAGTGAGGACAAGGAACAGGACATGGCTAGCTTGGTATCCAACCTTGTGCAAATGGGGAGTTTGCGGTTGTGCAAATGGACTGTTTGCAGTTGTTTGCGGTGAGTTAAACGGGGAGTTTGGTCTGTCAGAGTTTGGTCTGTCACTGTGAAGCGGGCATATCCCTTACACTACCTGATTGATACAACATCATACCTGATCGTATACACACACTGGATGTTTTAAAGTACGCTATTATAAACAATTTAGTAATGTTAGGTGATTTTTGCCCTTTATGGATAAAAACCCGACTCTCGGTTTGCAAACATTTGCGGAAGTTCGCGTTCTCCATTGGCGAACGGAAAATTTTATGTTCGCGACATCACTACCCTAGAGTAGAAACTCCATAAAAGTGACTCCATCTAAGAAACTACATCCCTCAAGGTATTCAAAACTGATTTTTACAAACTTTGTTAACCCTTTGGGTGTTCCACAAGAGTTATTGGCAAATGGAGGTGAAATTTCAGAATTTCTATTTTTTGTTACCTTGCCTCAAAAAAAGTGTAATATAGAGGAACCAAAAATCATATTTACCCTAAAATAGTACCAACAAAACTGCCACCTTATCTTGTAGTTTCCAAATAGGGGTCACTTTTTTGGAGTTTCTATTCTAGGGTTGCATCAGTGGGGCTTCAAATGGGACAAGGTGTCTAAAAACCAGTCCAGTAAAATCTGCCTTCCAAGAACCATATGGCGTTCCTTTCCTTCTGAGCCCTGCCTTTTGGCCATACAGCAGTTTACGATCACATATGGGGTGTTTCTGCAGACTACAGAATCAGGGCAATGAATATTGGAGTTGAAGTTTGGTTTGACTGTTAACCCTTGCTTTGTTACTGGAAAAAATTGATGAAAATGGAAAATTTACCAAAACATCTAAAAACTGAAATGTTATCTCCATTTGCAATTAAGTCTTGTGGAACATCTAAAGGGTTAACAACGTTTGTAAAATCAATTTTGAATACCTTGAGGGGTGTAGTTTCTAGAATGGGGTCATTTTTGGGTGGTTTCTATTATGTAAGCCTCACAAACTGATTTCGAACCTGAACTGGTCCCTAAAAAGTGGGTTTTTGAAAATTTCTGAAAATTTTCAAGATTTGCTTCTAGACTTCAATGCCTTGTAACGTCCCCAAAAAATAAAATGGCATTCCCAAAATGATTCATACATGAAGTAGATATATGGGGAATGTAAATTAATAACTTTTTTGGCGGTATTACTATGTATTATAGAAATAGAGAAATTGAAATTTGGAAAATTGCTAATTTTTCTAAATTTTTTGTACATTTGATATTTTTTTATAAATAAAAATACATTTTTTTTACTCCATTTTACCAGTGTCATGAAGTACAATATGTGACGAAAAAACAATCTCAGAATGGCCAGGATAAGTAAAAGCGTTTTAAAGTTATCACCACACAAAGTGACAATGGTCAGATTTTCAAAAAATGGCCGAGTCCTTAAGGTGAAATAGGGCCGTGTCCTTAAGGGGCTAATGTAATAAAAAAGGTACAGTATTTAGTTACAAAAGATTAAAGAAATAAGAGACATACAAAACGTGGACAAAACAGTTATAAAAATAAAAGGATAAAGAACAGAAAGATTTATCCTACGAAATGCATTGATTACAATAATTACTATGTGAGTTGTACCAGATATTAGTTATTGCTTATGAGATATTTTCTTCATCCTCTGGCACTGTATTTGAAAAGCTTCTAGAACGCCCCCCCATGTTAAGCATTGTGGGTTGCCCATCAAATGACAATAAGCTGAATATTACCGTTTCTTGTCACATACCAGGAAACTCAGCCGTCATGGTGTTATAACTGAGTTCCAGCTGCAACAAGAAAAATCATCCTAAAGTTGCAACTGATCTGTCAGGAAATTGTGCTAATGGGGCATACATCTCTAACCGGTACAATATTTATAAAGCTAAACGTTCAGTTTTGGTGAACCTTCTGTTATCAGAGCTTTGTGTGAATGATTCATTAAAGGAATTCTCCAGCATTAGAAAAATGGATTTGCTTTTTCCCTGAAAAAACACTACACTTGTCCATGGGCTTCAAAAGACCAAAGGGGTAATTTATTAAGAACGGCGTTGTAGACGCCGGTCTTAATAACGCTGCGCTGGTGCTTGATGCGCCTAAATTATGCAGAGGCACCAACTTAGGCGCATCCACCGCCTGCTTACAACAGCTTTAAATGTACACCAGCTCCCTTGTTGGCGTAGATCAGGCATGCTTAACCTGCAGCCCTCCAGCTTTTGCAAAACTACAACTCCCAGCATGCCTGAACAGCCTACATCTATCAGCCTACAGCAGGGCATGGTGGAAGTTGTAGTTTTACAACAGCTGGAGGGCCGCAGTTTGAGCATCTCTGGCATAGAGTTAGATAATTTTCTGCGACAAAAACTAGCATAGAAAAAGATAAATGAGACGGGCCTACAGGTCCTCCTTCTTCCCCTCCCACACCATGCTCCCTATTTTAGAACTGGCGTACGTGAAAGAGGAAGAATAATGTCTCTCAGAATTAGAAGTTACAAAAAATATGATTTTTCTTGTTTCAAAAATGCTTTTATTGTGTAAAACTAAAATAAATAAAAAAGTATGCATATTAGGTATTGCCACGTCTGTAACGACTTGCTTTATAAAATTATCACATGACCTAACCCCTCTGTTGAACACCTTAAAAAAAATATATAACTGTGTCAAAAAAGCTATTTTTGTAACCTTACATCACAAAAAGTGCAACACTAAGCGATGAAAAAGGCATATGCCCCCCAAAATAGTACCAATCAAACCATCAAAATGAGCCCCTACCTAAGACAATCGGCCAAAAAAATTAAAAATAACTATGACTCTCAGACTATGGAGACAATAAAACATCATTTAAAAAAAAAACTTAAAAAAACTTAAAATAAAGAAGAAAAAGTTTACATATTAGGTATTGCCACATCTGTAACGACCTACGCTATAAAAATATCACATGACCTACCCCCACAGGTGAACGCTGAAAAAAAAAAAACTGAGCCAAAACAATCATTTTTTTGGTCACTTTGCCCTATAAAGTGTAATATTAAATGATCAAAAAATCACCAACCCAAAAATGGTACCAATAAAAATGTCAAACAAGACGATTGGCAGAAAAATAAAAACATATGGCGTTCATAAAATGGAGACAAAAACTTTAAAAAACTAATTATTATGTAAAATTATTATGTAAAATATTCGATATTGTCACGTTTATAAAAACCTGTTCTATAAAAATAGCACATGATCTAACCTGTCAGATGAACATTGTAAAAAACAAATAATAAAGACTCAGAAGGCTCAGAAGGTTGGGCAGCTATCTTCTGTGACTGACATAAAGGGAATGTTCATTTTTTTTCTTAATAGATTTAAAATTATGTGCTAATTACTTTCTTAATATATCTTTATAGCTCTATTTTTCTGATACGAAGCTCCAAATTCCCTGCTTGAATGTTGATTGAACAATATAATAGCATGCTGTCTAGTGATGTTGCGAACATAAAATTTTCACCCATCAATCGCATTGAGAATTCAACTTAGATCTGAGTTCCTAATGGTTGTTGTATTGCTAGAATATAACGAAGATTGAGAATATAGTGCTATATTCGTTATCTTCGTTATATTCTAGCAATACAACCGTTAGGAACTCAGATCTAAGTTGTAATCGCAATGCAAATAATACAGGTTATATTAATCGCATTGCGATTTACAATTACTATTACTGCAGCTTCAGAATGAATCTAAGATGGATGCTGTCCTTGCATTTAGATAGGAGGTGGGAGGGTCTGGAAGGGAGGGTATGCTGATTGGCTGGAATGTGTCTGCTGACTGTGAGGTACAGGGTCAAAGTTTGCTCAGTAATAAAGTATAGGGGCGAACGCGAACATCGAATATGTTCGCCTGCCGCGGCGGACACGAACAAGCTATGTTCGCCGGGAACTGTTCACCGGCGAATAGTTCGGGCCATCTCTAATGCTGTCTACAGGGCCGGCGCATCCTATAAGCGGACTAGGTCGCCGCGTAGAGCGCCCCTTGCCAAGGGGCGCTGCTAGGAGCGCCGGCCCTGCCTCATGCTGCAGCCGCCCGAGCGCTCTGAATTGAGCCTCAGGCGGCTGCAGCACTGCCCGGGCTGGAGCGTCCATGAGGACGCACCGCCCGGGCTCAGCATGAAGAGAGGAGCTGACAGGAGGGAAGCGCTCAGCGCTCCCTCCTGTCAGTCCATTGTAGCGCGGCCGAGCTCTTTAAGGTCCGCGGGTACAGGAGCATCTGTCTCCTGTACCCGGCCGGACTGACATGAAGTGCGCACACAATGTGCACTTCCTGTCAGTCCGTCAGGGTACAGGAATCTAAAGCTCCTGTACCCGTGGACCATAAAGCGCTCGGCTACGCTACATTACAGGCGGGGGAGGGAGGGTGAGAATGACAAAGGGGGGAGAGAATGTCAAGAGGGGGAAGGAAGAATGACAAGAGGGGGCAGAAGAATGACAAGAGGGGAGGAAGAATGACAAGGGGGAGAGAATTACAAGAGGGGGAAGGAAGAATGACAAGAGGGGGGAGAAGAATGACAAGAGGGGAGGAAGAATGACAAGGGGGGGGGAGAGAATTACAAGAGGGGGGAAGGAAGAATGACAAGAGGGGGGGAGAAGAATGACAAGGGGGGGGAGAGAATTACAAGAGGGGGGAAGGAAGAATGACAAGAGGGGGGAAGGAAGAATGACAAGAGGGGAGGAAGAATGACAAGGGGGGGGAGAATGACAAAGGAGGAGGGGTGAAGAATGACGGGGGGGGAGAATGACAAAGGAGGAGGGGTGAAGAATGACGGGGGGGAGAATGACAAAGGAGGGGGGGGTGAAGAATGATAAGGGGGGGGGGGGGGGCGGCAAACTTTTCTTTTGCCTAGGGCGGCAAAAATCCTTGCACCGGCCCTGGCTGTCTATAAGCTCCTCAGCTCCCTTTAGTGGAGACTACCCTCATCTTTAAGAAGATGGAATTTGGGGAGTTAAATTTGCACATTATTACAGTCTCTGCAAGGCTTTATTTTTAGGAGACTCCATATCACCCCAGACTGTTCCTTAAGTGCCATATTAAACAGAAGTTGCTGCTATTTTCTTCATATTTCTGCCTATCGATTTCAGTGGGAACTGCAGTATTGATTGCTTTAGTCAAATAAAATGTAATTCATAGACTCTAATGAAACAGTGCATCAATTGACCGAATTATCATTGCTAATAGTACATTTTTAATGACTACACCAATCATAAAATGCTGAAACATATTTCACATTTAAGATCAACAGAATGTATATGGAGTATGGCTTTATTCACATGTGCTATAAATTTGATTTCTTAGTTGTAAAGCAGATGTTGTGTTCCAGAGCTTTCCAATAAGCTCAGCAAGAACTAAACATCTTTAAGATCTTTATTTATAAATATAAAAATAGATCAGGCTAAAGAAAAAGTAAAGCAATTTTGCAAATAGTCTTGAATAGGAATAGTATGTACAGTATAGTGTTTTGTGTATTCAGATGTTCTGCAGATCTATGTGTCTCCATGGTAACAGACTACAAACAAACCTTGAATGTAGTCTGATTTACTGCAGTCACATTTTTACTTCACTGTATCCGCACTTCTCCCCGCTCACGCCAGATCTAAAATTGTGGGAGGGAAAGGGGACTCGCCGGTAAGCCCGTCTTATTTATCATTTTCTATGCCTTTTTTAGGAGTAGAAAAGAGTTTAAATGTAAGACAGGTAGGAAGCTGTCCACCCTGTGTGGAATTTTAACAATGGTCAAGGACAATATATGTGCTTTACAGCCAATTTTGTAAATATGGTTCTGGCCCAGGCACACTAGCAACTTGGCAGGGGGATGGCAATGCTGCCTCCGCATTGAAATCATGGGATGTCTGTGCCAATTTCCTCCTCTGCCTCCTCATCCTCCAACTTGTCCTCAGCCTCCACTGTAGGCACAGTTAAGAGTGGTCCTTCAGCATACCACCTATGCAAAACACAGAGTTGTCATGCGGTTCTGGGCAAACAGAGTCACAGCGGGGAGGAACTGGACTGCGTCATTAACCAAGAAATCGAATCCTGGCTAACTCCTCACTAACTGAAGATAGGAACCATGGCCACCGATAACGGGAAGAACATTCTGTCCACGCTGCATCAGGGAGGGCTGACCCATGCGCCCTGCAGTGGCGCATGTCTTTAATCTGGTTGTCACCCAGTTCCTTAAAATTTCCACTGCAAGACATCTTGAAAATGTCAAGGAAACTGTGCATGCACTTTAGCCACTTTTAGTGGGTGAAATGACGCATGATTACTTGCTGTGGGACCGCTCTCCTCTGTCTGGGTGCTGGGTCCGAAATAACTGAAAGTGGCCTTCTCCAGTGGTGGGTGATATGACGCATGATTCCTTGCTGTGGGACCTCTCTCCTCTGTTTGGGTGGTGGGGCATAAATAACTGAAAGTGGCCTTCTCCGGTGGAGGGTGATATGACGCATGATTCCTTGCTGTGGGACCTCTCTCCTCTGTCTGGGTGCTGGGGCCGAAATAACTGAAAGTGGCCTTCTCCAGTGGTGGGTGATTTGACGCATGATTCCTTGCTGTGGGACCTGTATCCTCGGTCTGGATGCTGGGCCGAAATAACTGAAAGTGGCCTTCTCCAATGGTGGGTGAAATGACGCATGATTCCTTGCTGTGGGACCGTTCTCCTCTGTCTGGGTGCTGGGTCCGAAATAACTGAAAGTGGCCTTCTCCAGTGTTGGGTGATATGACGCATGATTCCTTGCAGTGGGACCTCTCTTAAATTTTATTTATTTTATTTTAATTAATTTCCCTATCCACATTTGTTTGCAGGGGATTTACCTACATTTTGCTGCCTTTGGCAGTCCTCTAGCCTGTTCCTAGACTATTTTACAGCCTTTTTAGTGCCTAAAAGTTCGGGTCCCCATTGACTTCAATGGGGTTCGGGTTCGGGATAAAGTTCAGGTCGAGTTCGGATCCCGAACCCGAACATTTTCGGGAAGTTCGGCCGAACTTCCCGAACCCGAACTTCTAGGTGTTCGCTCATCTCTAGAGGCCGCAGTATTTTGTGCTGCACTGTTGTTTTTGGTACTGCTGCAGTGGTATTTTGTGCTGCACTAAGGTATTGCTGGCCCCAGCCAACTTGTGTTGTCCCTGCATACATGTGCTGCCCAGCCTCCTGTCAATTTAAACCCACCTACAACATGGGGTCACTTTTAGTGTTTTTTTCAAGGATCACTTTAGGTTCCCAGTCTGCCCCCTGCCAGTTATCTCCACTTCTCACAAACTGACAGGGACAGAATCCTTGAACTGAGAGGCCTTTTCTTGACCTCTGCATGGATCGATGATCTTCCTGGAACACTGGCGAAGATTTGTGAAACTAGTAGTGATGAGCGAGCATGCTCGGCTGAATAGCGAATTGGCTCGAGAATCGCTATGCTCGGCACATAGCGGTACTCGGCCGAATACCACATGTGCTCGAGCCCAATGCTCGAGTCTGCTCCCCGCATGTTTGGCGCCTGCTAAGCAGCCAATAAACGTGCAGGTTAGCAATGCCCTTCACTGTAATGCCGTAGCCATGTTAGCTACTGGCATTACAGTGATTGGCTGGTCGAAACGTGTCATTGGAAGTTATATAGCACCCGATGACTTATGCTCGGATCAGTCATAATCAGGGAGAGCAGAGCGTAGGAAGGGAAAGACAGTATTGGGAGCGAAATTCACTGTTCTTATTCTAAGAAAGCTTTTCAAAGACCCAAAAGTCTTTTTAAGGACTACTGTGCATGTGTTTGTGTTTGATAGCAGCAATATATTTTTACCCGTGCTAAATTGATCAGTCTCAGGGACATCTGTGCTGAGGAAGGGACAGATAGTACAGGGAGAAAAATTTGCTGTTTTTATTACCAAAAGCTTTTCAAAGACCCCAAAGTTCTTTTAAGGACTTCTGTGTGTGTGTTTGACAGTAGCAAGATATCTTTCTTTAATAGCTATTAGTGACATATACTGTACATCATCCGCAGACTGTGTCATTTTGCGTAAATTCTAATAATCAGCGCCAGCACTAGTGTCCATAGTGTGTGGCTTTATGTGACATATACTGTACTACATCCAAAAACAGTGTCTGTAGCACAAATATAAATCATCTAGGCCTAATCTAGTGTCCATAGTGTGTGGCTTTCTGTGACATATACTGTTCTACATCCGAAAACAGTGTCTGTAGCACAAATTTAAATAATCTGGGCCTAATCTAGAGTCCATAGTGTGTGGCTTTCTGTGACATATACTGTACTACATCTGAAAACAGTGTCTGTAGCTCAAATATAAATAATCTGGGCCTAATCTAGTGTCCGTAGTGTGTGGCTTTCTGTGACACATACTGTACTACATTCCAAAACAGTGTCTGTAGCGCAAATTTAGCCACATATACTATACTTTATCCGTAGACAGGGTATGCTAGTCTTTGACATTATCAGGCCTCCATCTCCTGTGTAATGTGTGGGCATCCCAAATACCTTTTTTAATTTATTGGCGCATACACTTACAAATCCTACGCTATTGTACGTGTGACATACTTTTAAGCATATATAACATTTAATACTAAGAAGGCGGCCAGTAAGGGCCGTGTAAGTGGCCGTGATGCTGATGGTGCACGCAGAGGCCGTGTCCCTGGGCGCGATGAAACTGAGTAAAAGAATGTAGCTGAGGGCCTCCAGTTGCGCTAACCCTCAAAAACATTATTTGGAAGGGCCTTCCGGTCCGCTGACCCTCTAAAACATCATTTTCGAGTGCCTTCAGTTCAGCTGACCCTCTAAAACATCATTTGCGAGTGCCTTCAGGGCAGCTATGGGTACTTTCACACTTGTGTTGGTGCGTCTCCGTCTGTTTATTTGCACAGACGGTTCCGCACCTATAATGCAAACGTTTGTATCCGTTCAGAACGGATCCGTTTGCATTAGTTTTAAAGAAAAATGACAAAGTCCAAAACTGATCCGTTTTGAATTACATTGAAAGTCAATGGGGAACGGATCCGTTTTCAAATGCACCATATTGTGTCATTGAAAATGGATCCGTCCCCATTGACTTACATTGTAATTCAAAACTGATCCGTTAGGCTCCGTCTCTTCAGACGGACACCAAAATGCTGCAAGCAAACGGAATAGAGGCGGAACAGAGCCTAACTGATGCATTCTGAACGGATCCTTATCCATTCAGAATGCATTGGGGCTCAACTGATCCATTTTGGACCGTTTGTGAGAGCCCTGAAACGGATCTCACAAACAGAATCCAAAACGCTACTGTGAAAGTACCCTAACCCTGTAAAACATTATTTGTGAGGGCCTACAGGTGGGCTGACCCTCTAAAACATTATATGTGAGGGCCTGCAGGTGAGCTGAATCTAAAAAAACATGAATTGCGAGGGCTTGCAGCAGGTGAGCTGACCCTGTAAAGCATTATATGTGAGGGCCTGCAGGTGAGCTGACCCTCTAAAACATTATGAGCGAGGGCAGCCTAAAAAGAATGTTAATATGATGGAGGAGGAGTAAAGAAGTCAGGGACAATCCAGGCCTTGTTCATTTTTATAAGAGTCGACCTGGCAGCATTTTCAGTTGACAGACGAATACGCTTATCATTTATTATGCGCCCAGCAACACTAAATACCCACTCTGACAAAACGCTGGCGGCATGGCAGGCCAGCCCCTCTTAGGCGTAGAGTGGCAGTTTGTGCCACGTGTCCAGCTTGGACACCCAATAGTTGTAAGGCACAGAGGGATCACTAAGGACGCTGACACGGTCTGCTGTGTACTCCTTCGCCATCTTCCCAAATTTTTCCCGCCTTGTGATTCTAGGCCGCGCATCAGGGTGAGGATGCTGGGTGTCATGAAACTGTTCCAGGCCTTGGAGAGTGTTGTCCAGCCTCTGTTGGAACTGCTGTGTGTTTCCCTCATCTCCCCTACTGGGTTGCACAAGGAATTACGTACTCTGCCGCCAGCGTTGTCAGCTGTAAATTTATCCGCAATGACATTCTGTTCTATTATTATTATGGTTTGTGGTTGTATTATTGTTGGTATTATAATTGCTAATATGGTTTATGGTTGTAAAATATGTTTTGGTTATTTATGAGTTAATTAACAGGCCATGCCATTGGTTTACCTCCACTCTTGTGTGTAATGTTTTTAGTTATATTAATATATAAGTTTGGGATGTTTGTTGTGCATGGGACAAATATGCTGTATGATTGCCATGTGTGTGAGCTTGCCAAGCTCCAAAGCTGCCAACAAGTTACGGCCAATATCAGACACAACAACAAACCATGCTTGGTGGTAGGTTGAGTGGCGAGAGCCACAGCTCAGTCTGGTCCCTTATACCCTGCCACAGCTTGGCGGCAGTGTGCTGTTTGTCACCTAAGCAAATGAGTTTCAGCACGGCCTGTTGCCGCTTCGAGCTGCTGACTGATGGCTGACTTGTGCTGCAAGATGAGAATTCAGAGGTGGAAGTGGAATAGGAATAGGAGAAGGGGGGTTTGCTGCAACTAATGTAGGTGGTGGTGAAAATCCTGATGGAATGGAGGCCCACAATACTTGGCGTTGGTAGCACCTGTGCCATCCCAGGGTACGACTAGCTACCAACCTCCACAAGGTTCACCCAGTGCGCCGTCACGGAAATTAAGCGTCCCTGGCCAAAAGCACTTGTCCGTGTGTCAGTCGTTAAGTGGACCTTCCCAATAACTGCGTTGGTCAGGGCACGGGTGATGTTACGGGACATCATTTCTGGTGTAATGCGGGGACGGCAAACAGAAAAAAATAGTGGCGGCTGGGGACTGAGTAACGAGGGACGTCCACCACCATGAGAATGAGGAAAGCCTCAGTGTCCACAAGCCTAAATGTCAACATTTCCAGAGCCAGCAATTTTTAAAGGTGTGCATTTAGTGCTATGGTCTGTGGGAGGGTGGCTGGGTATTTCCGCTTACGTTCAAAGGCCTAGGTTAAGGACATCTTGGTGTGGCCCGCCCTCTTCCTTTTGCCATTCCACAGCCTCTTCCAGGCTGTTGCCGTGCTGTGGATCCCTCCCCCTCTGTACTCCCAGGTTGGGTCAGTGATGTCATTGTCCACCACCCCCTCTTCCACTTCCTCACTCGGGTCATCCTCCTGACTTGTGTTGTTGACCTAACAAGACCCTAACTTATTGACAACTGTGTCTCATCCGCATCGTCCACCTTATGAAACACTAATTGCCATTTCCCACCGTCATCTTCCTCTGACTGTGGATGCTGAGGAGTTTGGGAATCAGTGCACAAGATCTCCTCATGTCCCTCTTTAGGGATGGTCAGCTCACCTGCAGGCCCTCACCTACAATATTTTAGAGGGTAAGCTCACCTGCAGGCCCACACCTGCAATATCCTAGAGGGTCTGTTCACCTGCAGGCCCTCACCTACAATATTTGAGAGGATCAGCTCACCTGCAGGCCCTCACCTACAATATTTGAGAGGGTCAGCTCACCTGCAGGCCCTCACCTACAATATTTTAGAGGGTCAGCTCACCTGCAGGCCCTCAACTACAATATTTTACAGGTTCAGCTCACCTGCAGGCTCTCAACTACAATATTTTACAGGGTCATTTTTTTAATGGTCAGCTAAGCAGCAGGCACTCGCCCATCATTTTTTGCAATGCTCAGCAGCAGGTCCTTGCCCCTAATGTTTTAGAGGGTCAACAGCAGGACCTTGCTCCTAATGTTTTGGAGGGTCACCAGCAGGCCATCAATGATAATTTTTCAAGGGTGTGTATGATGCCCTCCTTTATATGTAGCAAAGGTTGTTTTGCAGTGCCGGTTCCTTGTAATTTTTGGCAGTCCTTTCACTTAGTGCATAGGCTTTATAAGTGTAGGAGTCCCACTACCTGAACAATTGTACCACAATGTGAATGAGGCCCTCCATTATGTGATATATAGGCTGTTTCGGAGTGCCTCTTCCATCTTATTTTCGGCAGGACTTGCACTTTATATATAATTGAATATTCAGGAAATAATGTTTCCTAATAATTTTTTCTGTAAAATTGTTTATTTTTGGGGGGGTTTTCGATTTTTGTCAGTCTGTAAAAGTGGCGTACAACTAGGACAGCGATGTCCAAGATGCATCCAGACATGGTCCCCATGCTGTTCTAGTCCATTTTGGTGGTGTTTCTGTAACTTTCTGACCTTTTCCAATGAACCAGGCACCCTCTCCTCTTCAGAGCAGGGGGTGCCTGGTTTTCTCCCATTGACTTCTATTATACTCGGGTGCTCGGTCGAGCACCTGAACATCGAAATACTTTGGTGCTCAATCATTACTAGAAACTAGTTTTGTTTCCCATAGAAACCAATCACACCACACCTTTCATTTCTTAGAGTGCCTTTGAAAAACGTGAGCTAAGCTGTGGCTAGTTGATATGGACAGCAAAGTCTATTCTTCTTTTAGACAGTTTTCATAAATCTCTTTCAATGTGAGGAGGTTGCGGCAACCCAAAATTTTACAGAGACCAAAAGTCGCCAAGAATAAAGAAAAAAAAAATGTTGGCCGTAGACAACTGCATATATGCCTTAGTTTTTTATTTTATTTCTGAATGCACAATTACAATATAGTTTTACTTTGAGTTGAAAAACAATCCCACCATTCCCAATACAGACGTTGAACTGTTTTGCTCTTGTGATGTTTATGAACCACTTTAAATTCTTTCACTGAAAGCATGAAGGGTGCAAAGAGACCACTTTTAAAAATTATTTTCAATACAGCAGAAGCCGAGAGGATAGACGATTGGCGAAGGAACTTGTTACCATGACAACAGTCAATAGGTTAGGTGACCTCTTTTAAACCAATTGGATTGCAAATTCATAACTAAGCGGATAATGCATTTATTTATATCTTTTGAAGTCAATGCAATTTTTTTCCCCAAAAGAATAATTTTTATTTTATTTTAAATAGGATATTGTCACATGGCACAATCACAGACGGGAAAGTATTAACGGGCATTGTTCGTAATTACGTGTTTACATGCGAGCAAGTAGACGCTTAAATGAATGGCTGTTTTAATTGGTTTATGTTGAAAGATTCTTTGATCAGACATAACAGTAATATATATTAGCATGCCGCATTTTAAAGTGACACTGCCTTTCATTAATCAAGTGGCTGTATGGTTGATTAATTTGTACAAGGTTTAAATTGCTATGAAAATTTATCATTCATAGCCATGATCTCCATTTACATATATGTTAATTACGGTAAATGTAATCTGTCTCCGAATCCTCTGGGCTGCATACTAAAAAGAAGTGCTGATCACAGAGGATGCTTACATACCACTTACAAAGTGAACTCTTTCTGGCATTCACAAAAGTCAGTTTTCTCGTCAAAGACGGAATAAAATTCAAACATTTTTTTGCTGAAGGCAAGTTCAAATACAAAAGGAGCCACTTTTTTCTGAATGATTTTCTCATCCAGTGCCAAAATACTCAAGAAAATTAGTTGATTTCTTTGTCCTAACTAGGAGAATTACCTCCATGCTCTAAAAAAGGATTTGTTCCATCTTGTATTGGAGAGTAATAATAAGAATACATTTTTTAATAATATATCTGTTAAACAGGGGAATTAAGTTTTTTTTTGCAAGTCTGAAACAATCTTTGTAACATAATTAAAATTAATTACATCGCTCTGCAGGATAATGTGGAGGTCTGGTGAATGCCCTCCGCTATTAATGAATGTGGGTAATAAGGGCAAACTGGTAAAAAGGAAAATGATAACCACGGTGCTGTGAAATCCACCAGCTTTTTTTTAAAGATAAGGTATGCTTGAAGAAAAATAATAATACTATAAAACTAAAACATAACAGTGGACCTCATTTGTTGTGTTTTGGTACTTTATATACTTTATTTACACCTCGACCTAAAAAGCAGCCGACTGTTGGGAAGGAACGCTTCTTTCCCAACAATCTGTTTCTCCTCGCCTGGTATAAATGCACCTTAAGATCTCCTTCAGACGCTCTGAAATTTAAAGTGAATGGAAAATACACCATGTGTTTTAAAAGGGTTTTCCAGTTGGGAAACATTTTTGGGTAAAGGGCTTACAGTGGGTTTAAAAACTGGAGAAGCATTACCCACTTCACTGATGCCCCACTATTACATAGTCCTCACTGGTCTTTACTTCCTGGTCCTGTCTAGACAAACAAGAAATTCACACTCATCTAATCTCTGGTCACAGTGGTGACCCACCTCATCCTATCAAGGTTGGACTTGTCCACCAGAGTACAAGTTGGACCAAAGTTCTGAAACAATAATGGACCCCAAATAAAACTGGCAGAAGCTGCAGCTGACCTTGGAACCAATAACCAGTTCTCATGTGGCTATATCATATATGCACCCTGTGGAATTGTACAGTGCCTCAGTACTACAATGTTCACTCTGATGTTAAAAATTAGACTTTCGCCAATATATTCTTGTATCAAGAACATATATCTTTCTCCCTCTGTATGTGTGATTTCACTCTGGAGGTAACTGGGAGTTGTTTACTCTGTGTCGGACCTTATGCTCCTGTAATAGCCCATACGGCCTCTGTAATTGCCCATATGGCGCAGGTAGGTTAGCGTTAGGTCTCGTGCCACTATGAGAGACCTTGACGAGGTGCGCGGGCTCCGGTATATTCTAGATATAAGAATATATTGGCGGAAGCCATATATTGTCAATTGCATTTACCATTGTAGTGCACCAATTTTTGCAGTGTTTTATTTTACATAATCAATCACATCCACACATTTAGCTATCTTGTGTAGGATGTTCTTGTGGTACATGTGGTCAATTGCAGGCATCCTCCATTGCATGCATTTTTGCTGGGGATTGTTGTTAGCATTGGATCACATGTGCAGGATCTGCTCCCCCAGTTAAAAATGCGCAACAGCATTTGGGGTTTTCAGCATTTCTCTGCTTTTTGAGACCACTTTGCTTTCTCAGTTTGTGTGTCAAAATGGAACCTGGCAGCAGAGACCAGCAGGGACCCATTTAGCCTCAGAACAGCAAAGGATTGTTGAGGTAAGCAGTAGAGATAAGCTAATCGAAGCTGACGAAGTGGAATTCGATCAAAATTTCAGGAAAAATTTGTTTTGCACCAAATACGAATTTCCTCGTGCTTCGTGGAAGCAAATCAATTTTTTCCAAAAATGGCTGCTGCACATGTAAGGACATGGAGCAAGGAACTCGGGGAAGGCAGGATCACCCATAATGCCATGCATACAGCCAATCAGCAGCCAACCAGCCATGTGATGTCACAACCCTATAAAAAGCCTCAGCCATCTTGGATTCTGCCATTTACCAGTGTACTTAGTGCAGGACACCTTATATGTAGAGTTGAGCGGACACCTGGAAGTTCGGGTTCGACGAGTTTGGCCGAACTTAAAAAAAAAAAAGAATTCTGGTCAATGGGGACCCTAAGTCATTGGGGACCAAAACTTTTGAGCACTAAAATGGCTGTAAAAAAAAGGCCTGGAAAGGGCTAGAGGGCTTCAAAATGCAGCAAAATGTGCCTAAGAGTATGGCAAGTGCTCTGCAAACAAATGAGGATAGGAAAATAAAATAAAATAAATAATAAAAAAAAAAACGTATTAATCTGCAACTCGGAGGATGTGGATGTGGAGTCGGAGGTTGAGGAGGCGGTGAATGTGGTGTTGTAGGTGGAAGCGACGATGGTGGAGGAGGAGGTATCCAACAATGTTTTTACTTTTTTTTTATTGGGGTAGCCCCCAAAATAATGGGACAAAAAAAAACAAAAAACAAAGAATAAGTGCACTTGAGTACAAGAATGTATGGTTGAGGCCGGTATAAATGTCTATTCTGCACAAGGTACAGACAAGTCTTGTGGGATCCAAGCCTGGCTCATTTTAATGAACGTAAGCTTGTCCACATTGGCTGTGGACAGGCAGCTGCGTTTGTCTATAATGACGCCACCTGCCGTGCTGAATACACGCTCAGACAATACACTGGCTGCAGGGCAGGCCAGCGCCTCCAAGGCATAAAGGCAAGCTCAGGCCATGTGGACAATTTAGAGACCCAGAAGTTGAATGGGGAATAACCATCAGTCAGTACGTGTAGGCGTGTGCACATGTTCCACCATGTTGCTCAAATGCTGCCTCCTGCTAAGACGTTCCATATCAGCTGGTGGTGACGATTGAAAGCTGAACGCTTGCGTGTGACGTGGTGGAGATGCTTGGTGGTGGGGATGGAGGTGGTGGTATTGGTGTCACATCCTTTGTTTGCAGGGTGGCAGGTGCCACTGTGACTCCAGAGGTGGAGGAAGAGGCAGAGACAGCAGCAGCATAGGAATCAGGAGGAGCCTGAGACCTTTCTTGGTTTTTAAGGTGTTTACTCCACTGCAGTTTCTGCTTTGCATGTAGATGTCTGGTCATGCAGGTTGTGCTCAGGTTTAGAACGTTTATTCCTTGCTTTAGGCTCTGATGGCACAACATGCAATCCACTCGTGTCTTGTCGTCAGGACATTGTCAGAAGAACTGCCACGCCAATTTACTCCTTGGAGCTGGCTTTGGTGAAGAGGAAGAAGAGGAAGGAGGAGGAGCCTGAGACCTTTCTTGGTTTCTAAGGTGTTTACTCCACTGCAGTTCATGCTTACTGTCTGGGGGTCAGCCACTCCGCTTTTGCACCCTGCTCCCTCTTTTGCTGTACTGTTGCCTCTTGAGTCCAGTTGGGGTCTAGGACCTCATCATCCTCCACATCATCTTCCACCCATTCTTGACCCCTGCCCTCCTCATCGGTCTGCACACTGCAGAAAGCCACAGAAGTTGGCACCTGTGTTTCGTCATCATCAGAGACGATGGTATTCCATTTTCCTCATCCTTCAACATAAGTGATTAGGCATCAGTGCATTCAATGTCTTCCACTTCTGGGGCAGGGCTATGTGGATGGCCCGGGGAAAACCTGCCAGCAGAGTCTTAAAAAAGCATACCAGTCTGCTGCATGACTATGAGCTCAGACTGCTTGGCTGATTTGCAAAGCGGTGAGGTGAAAGACTAATGGGCATGGACTGCAGGTGCCAACTCTGAGCTTTCTGTAGAGGACTGGGTGAGAGATAATGTGAAGTAACTGGAGCCACTGTCAGCCACCCAATCTACTATTGCATGTACTTGTTCTGGCCTCACCATCAGTAGAGTGGCATTCGGGCCTACCAAATAACGCTGCAGGCTCTGTCACCTACTCACACCTGAGGAATGTGTTTCACTTGGACATGTAGCTGGTGCAGAACAGCCACGTCCTCTCCCAGCAACAGGAGTTCCACCAACACCGCCACAACCATGTCCACGTCCCTTATTTGATGTTCTCCTCATTATTTGCGTTCACCCACCAAACTAACAGATGGTTTATCTCAGGTGTCAATTTAACTGCCAATAGTCAACAATTAAGTTCACTAACTAGTAAGGCAGTGCCCGCGTCATAAACAGAATAAATTTCTTTAGGTCACACAACTGTGTAACGGTTTAACGGAGCAATTCAATACAATTACTTCACTATCACCAAAAATTTTATTTTTCCAACTAACAATGTAACAGCAGAAGTTAACGGTTTAATTTGACTGTCAGAAATGCAGCGTAGCCTGCAAATGTGCAATCTAGTACAAAAACTGTGTTTTTTGCAAACAACTATGTAAATGCAGTAGTTAACCATTTTATTGGAATATCAGAAGTGCAGACTGGGCCACAAATGTGCAATCTAGCACAAGAACAGTGTTTTTTGCAAACAACCATGTAAATGCAGTAGTTAACTGTTTTATTGGAATATCAGAAGTGCAGACTAGGCCACAAATGTGCAATCTAGCACAAAACAGTGTTTTTTGCAAACAACTATGTAAATGCAGTAGTTCACCGATTTATTGGAATATCAGAAGTGCAGATTAGGCCACAAATGTGCAATCTAGCACAAAAACAGTGTTTTTTGCAACCAACCATAGAAATGTAGTATGTCACTGGTAAGTTATAAAATAGGTAAAGCAGCGTTGTACGCAAAAGTGCTCTGTGGCACTACAATAGGGGTTTTTGCAACCAACTATAGAAATGCAGCATGTCACTGGTAAATTATAAAACAGGTAATGCAGCTTTGTACGCAAAAGTGCTCTGTGGCACTACAATAGGGGTTTTGGCAACCAACTATAGAAATGCAGTATATCACTGGTAAATTATTAAATAGGTAATGCAGCGTTGCACGCAAAAGTGCTCTGTGACACTACAATAGGGGTTTTTGCAACCAACTATAAAAATGCAGTATGTCACTGGTAAATTATAAAATAGGTAATGCAGTGTTGTACGCTATCTAGCACAAAAATTGTGCTTTTTTACAGCAGCAAGGTAACTGCAGTATTTTACGGTTTTATTGCGGTTTTATTGGACTGTCAGATATGCAGTGCCTGTGGCAGACAGATAAATAAATCACTTTAGGTCACAAAAATGTGTGAGAGTGTGTGATAATTTTCAATGCCAGGTATGCACTGCAGGCTGTAGGGTTACTTGACCTGCCATTAGTAGGCATGGCTGTGATGTCTTATAAGGGCAAATTAGTGAAACGTTTGTTGATTGGCTGCCCAGCAGCCTTTCAAAAAGCGCAAAAAAATCGCCGAACAACGAACCCGAACTTTTACGGAAATGTTCAGGTTTGGGTCCGGGTGGACTCTGCACCTTTCAGAGAACTGATGGCTTGTGCTGAGCTGAGGTGGAGAGTCCCAAGTCATTTGTTTGCCAAAAAGGCAGTACCAGCCCAAAGAGCACGGCAGTGCCGACATGTGGAGCTATAACTACGGTCAGGGACAATACATGACCTTTACGGCCCACTGGGTGAATGTGGTTCCTGCACAGCCACACCAACAACTTGGCCAGGTGATGCCGCTTCCGCCTCCATGTTGTCTCACTGTTGGTCCTGCGAAAATATCCGCCTTTTCCTCCTCATCCTTTTCCGTGTCCTCAGCCTCCACTGCAGTGCCCCTCTAGCATACCACATGTGCAGGGCATGGCGGTGTCATGCTGTTCTGCACCTAGTTTGCTTGGGTGAACGGAGTCAAACAGGGGAGGAACTGCTCCGTGTCCTTCATCAAGAAATCGAATCCTGGCTTTCTCCGCAACAACTCAACATCGGAACCATGGTGAACGACAACATGAAGAACATGGTGTCGGTGCTGTGTAAAGGAAGGCTGAGCCATGCGCCCTGCATGGCACACGTGTTCAATCTGGTTATCAAGCGGTTCCTGAAGTTTTCCACCCATCTGCAAGACATCATAAAAATGGCCAAAAAACTTTGCATGCACTTCAGCCACTCGTACACCGCAAAGCACTCCCTCCTTGAGCTACAGCGGCAGAACGGCATCCCCCAACAAAGGTATGATATGCGACGTTTCCACCCATTGGAATTCTACCCTCCATATGTTGGACCAACTATACGAACAGAGAAAGGCCGACGGGGTGAACAATGTCATTCCACTGCTTCATGTCCTGGCACAGATGCTGGTAAATCTGGCTGGTTAGGGGACATGAGAACTGGCGCCTAGATCTCACTGTCACATGAGCCCTGTGGGGGCTGAACTGGAGAAGGAGTATGAAGAGGACATTGGAGCACAAGCAATGTGTAGAGAAATGGGTGATTTTTACACACAGGTGACAGGAGAGGAGGAGCAGGAGAAGCCAGAGGAGCTACAGGACGATGAGGAAGATGAGGCAGAGGACCCAGACACACAGTGGTGTTATGTAGTGGAGATGGAGGCAGGGAGTTCCTCTGAGTCACTTGCACAAATGGCCCGATGCATGCTCACTTGCTTGTGTAGTGACAGCTGACTTGTCAGCATTCAGCCGAGGGATGACTTCTGGCTCTCCACCTTGTTGGACCCTCGCTACCGGTCCAAAATGGGGGCCTTTTTTAAACCCGCTGAGAGGGAGGACAAACTGAACTACTATAGAGACATCCTATGTAGTCAGTTGGAAGCTGCTTATCTGCGCCATCCTCTCGCAAGTTGGCCCTCTGCGCTCATGTTCCTCTGCCATGGCTGCTGTGGCAGGATGGGGTGGGGGGGTAGGAGCAGTTCCAGTGCCAACAGCAACTTAAGTCTAGAGTCGCTGATGAGCAGCTTTTGTCACCCGCCTAGTCAGCAGCAGCATCAGGTAGACCTGGAGCAGGACCTGAACCAACAGGTGGTAGCATACTTGGACAGCACCCTGCCACCCCACATTAAAGACCCGTTAGACTACTGGGCAGCCAAACTGGATTTGTAGCCGCAACTAGCAGAGTTTGCCCTGGAAAAGCTGTTTTGCCCGGTCAGTAGTGTGGCATCAGAGCGGGTGTTTAGTGCAGCGGGGGCCATAGTTACCCCAAGAAGAACTCACCTGTCCAACCTAAATGTAGAGAGACTGACCTTTGTCAAGATGATTCAGGCATGGATCAGCCAGGATTTCCACTCACCAATGCCTGATACATCAGACTAGATGATCAATGGTGCCTCACCAACACTTTGACACTTTGACAAAAGAGAGCGGTTTCTTCTGGCTACCTGCCTCAGCTACTATTCTGATGCTGACACCCACCTGATGCCACACATCTGCTGTCAAGCGTCAAGCGCTCTTTCTTACACCCACCATCTTTAGCGGGTACTATTATTGTCACCCACCTCCCCACTCTGTCACCCGTTCATTCTGTGGTCTCCTGATGCTGCTGCCACCTCGATACTAAGTCACCTTGCCACTCTGTGGTCTCCTGGTGCTGCTGCCACCTCCACACTATGTCACTTTGCCCCTCTGTGGCTTCCTGATGCTGCCACCACCTCCACACTATGTCACCTTGCCACTTTGTGGTCTTCTCATGCTGCTGCCACTTCCACACTATGTCACTTTGCCATTCTGTGGCCTCTTGATGCTGCCGCCACCTCCACACTGTCATTGTGCCACTCTGTGGCCTCCTGATGCTGCTGCCGCCACCTTCACTGTGTAATTGTGCCAACTGTGGCGTCCTCATGCTACTTCCACCTCACCACTATGTCATAGGGCTACTCTGTTGACTTCTCATGCTGTTCCGACCATCCCTACTTCATGACTGGGCCACTATTTTGCCTTTGAGCCTGACTGACATCATCATTTATTTGACCCTATTTGACGTTTTTCTTTGCAAGTGTACGGATCCATTCATTTCAATGGTTCATTTCAATGGTTCCAAAAAAAAAAACGGAACTGTCTCCATGTGCATTCCATTTCCGTATTTCCGTTTTTCCGTTCCGCGCAAAGATAGAACATGTCCTATTGCCTATTGCCCGCAAATCATGATCCGTGGCTCCATTCAAGTCAATGGGTCCGCAAAAAATATAGAATTCATACGGAAATGCATCTGTATGTCTTCCGTATCGGTTCCGTTTTTTGCGGAACCATCTATTGAAAAATTTAAGCCCAGCCCAATTTTTTCTATGTAATTATTGTATGCTGTATATGCCATATGGAAAAACGGAACCGAAATGGAAACACAACGGAAATAAAAAATGAAAAAACAAATCTGATAAAAACGGCCCAAAAAAGCCATATGGTCGTGTGAAAGAGGCCTAAGGCTGAGTTCATACTTGACTTATTTGGTCAGTTTTGTCCCGTGACTACACAAATCAGTGAAGTGTGCAATGATTCTAAGAGCGACGCCTGTCATCTGCATGTCATACTGACTCACAGTATTGTTTTACTACCACAGCAGACTCCCTATGTGTGTTACTGCAAGGCACAGTGTTCTACACCCCTATGAAGGCTCTCTGCAGCCAGGCGTTTTTTAACTAAATTCGCCACAAATAGATTTGGATCAAACTTAATTTTTTCAAAAAAATTGGTGACCCGGCAAGTCTAATTTTTAAAAAAATTTGCTCATCTTTGGTAAGCATAATTTATTATTTATTTTCTTTTTTTAACTCACTCTGGTCTATCCCCCTGGACAACCCTTACAAAAGTTTTTTTCCCTTTCATTAGTGTTTTTTGGTGGCATGTTTCATTTTGTGACATTTTGTACATGCATTTTTCCTAATATTTTTGAAGTCCTATAAAGAACAAACAGCTTCCTATTTTGTGAACAGTGTAGTTCACACAACTGGTTATTTTTAGGGTTCCTTTTTCAATAAGTTGAATGTTATAAGCTGATTTTTGCAAAACATTCCACATATATTTTTTTTTTTGCTAAAAAAAGGAATAGTTAATAACTCTTGAAAACAGCTCTGTATTTTTCAGCCTCATAATTATATCATGTGCCGTAACCTTATATTGTTACATGGCATGATGTATCTTTCTTTACCTTTTTTCTGGATGACTAGTTATGAAAAAAACATGATTTTTGGATGCTCTGTTGAGAATTGTTTATACTTTATATCTTTATGGGGATACTCAGTGGCTGCAATGGGAAATTCAGCGTGTCAAGGGTTTAGATAGCATGTTGTGATAATGTATTGAAATCAGAATTGGAAACAGTATTTGTGGAAATGAAGGTGTGGACACATCTAGATATAACTGACGACTGCTAGACCCCAATGCAAAATCTATAAAGGTTGCCATATGCCATGCAACATGGCACAGTATGCCTGCCATAGTGCTCCCTTATTTTATGTTAGAAAGGACACTGCACCCCTCAGTCATCAGGCCACCTCGGCCATCCCTGTAGCTACTACCCTGCTTTTCAGTTTCCTATGTTCCTATGAATCCTATGTTAACCAGGTAAAACAGTCCAGATGCAAAACCATACCATGGGGTATAGCTATGCAGTGTAGGTAAGCTCCACTGACTACACAAAGCACCCAAAGCTTAAGAAGTAATGATCATAATTAGTTGTCTACATAATTAAAATCCTTAGCACCATTTCTAAGCTTGTCTTAGACATTGGAAATGAAAACAATGTGTAAATCCACTTAATATAATTCCTAACACAAAGAAGCCAGAAATACCTCTCCAGCTCGGCTGGTGTATGCTTCTGTTCTTGGCTGTTCTGTGTTTCTCAATCTCTTTAGTGAGGTTAATTAGTTACAGATGGATCCTGTCTTCTATGATTCCTCACGTGTAAATTGTTCATAATTTTTGTTAGAAACTGTAGCATTTTTTCAGCGCCTCCCAGATACAACTGGCTCCAGTCCAGAAAGACCCATGAGAGACATTTAGGGAAACTAAGATATTGTCAAAAACTACTATCAAGAAATTATTTAAATTTTTTAACATTTTATTTCCCTCTCAGAAAAGCTTATGATTAGAAATTAAATTTACTTTTCTAGATATTCTAATTTCAGTGAATCTGATTTTTTTCTCATATCTCCCACATGTCTCTCTCAAAATGGCGGCAAACCTTTTACAGATCATTAGACCATGAAGTGATGTCACCTTACAGGGGTAATCTACTCACTGTAAATACTGTATAGAGATATGTCACTTGCAGGTATAATGCACATATGATGTCACAGTACAGGATTATTGTAGCAATATTACAGCACAAGTAAGTAAGTGAGTAATGCAAAAAGTAATGTTGCAGAGAAGCTTAATATTAAAACTTAGGATGGGGCCAAATGAACTTTTTTATTCCACCTTGCATACATGACTAACTGCGTTTCATGTCTGAATAGAAATGGGTTCCTTGAGTTGTTGGGATCCATAACCTATCTTGGCAATTAAACCCATGCCCCCCATAAGGCTCGCAGTCTAATTTTCATTATCTCAGACAAACACGCACACTAAAGTCATTATCATAGGTGTTATGAAGTGTATGTGGCCTCACTCTGTCACTTGAACAGAGTTGACTTGGAACTACTCCTCAGGGCATTATCTAAGTGACTCCCCTGGTATTCACCATTTAACTCATGTGCAGGGATCTAGACTCTGCTGCAGGAGAACCACCAGGCTGCTACCTCTTGGAATAGTCTCTAGTCAAGTGACTTCTGACCCACAGAGCATCAAGAGACATTGGTGCATAGCACCAGTGGATCCAGGACAACAGTAGTCAGGACATACCAAGGTCAGGGCTGGCAGCTCAGGGTCAGTAAAGGCAGATTTCCGGCAGTGAATGATCAGATCAAAAAGTTAGGCAAAAGTCAGTGCACGGAACAGAGAAACAAGTTACAGCAAGCCTATTACATACTCATCTGTCCACACTCTGTCCTCCTAGCAGCAACGCGGATGTTGTGTTGCTGCAGTTAGACCAGTCTGCAGAGGGTCTCGGCCTATTAGCATGCAGGAGCATCGAGCCAATCATCAATGTGAAACACTGGCCAAGTCATCTCTGCGCCGCCATCTCAAGCTTATATAGCAGTCTATTAAAACTGGTAAGAACCACTGTCTGCTGGCTGTGATCTGTGCCACACTCACCTTTATTGCAGTTCTGGAATTCTGGTACCTTGACTGACTGCTTTGTGGTGACCTATTATTCTGCCTGACGTGTTTGGACTTTGATTTGACCTCCTGGTATTTGACTCATGGTTTTGTATTTGGACTACTTCCCTTGTTTCTGGACTTGTCTCTCACATGATCCCATGAGCTTGCCTGATTGGTGCATTCTGTTATTTTCTTTGCAGGATTCTTTCTTTTATTTTTCTCCCATAGGTCATGTGCACTTAGTTAGGAAGGGACCACTATCCAGTTGGGGCTGCCATTTAGGGGAAATGTCAAAGTAGGCAGGGACAGTGGTATGGGATTACTATATGGTTACACTTCCCTCTACTGGACTTGATAACGCCTTTGAAAGGAAACTAGCATAATATAACCTAGTGCTAAAGAACTTTCCCACAGGGAAGGTACCTTAAAGGGGTTGTGTCATTTTAGCAATTGGCATTTATCATGTATAGAAAATTAATTCAAGACACTTCCTAATGTATTGTTATTATCCATATTGCCTCCTTTGCTGTCTGGATTCATTTTTCCACCATATTATACACTGCTCGTTTCCATGGTTATGGCCACCCTGTAATCCAGCAGCTGTTGCCATCCTCGCACACTATCGGAAAAAGGGCCAGCCTCTCTGGTGACCGGGACCATAAGAGCACACATGGGGTGGTGCTTTTTCCTATAGTTTGTAAGCACGACTACTGCTGCTGGATTGCAGGGTGGTCGTAACCATGGAAACAAGCAGTGTATAATGTGATGGAAAATGAATCCAGTCAGCAAACAAAGCAGTATGGATAATAACAATACATTAGTAAGTGCCTTGTATTAACGTTCTCTACATAATAAATGCTATTTTTCAGAAGTGAGACAACCTCTTATGTCCTACTAGTTACCCAACCTTTGGCTGGGGAATATTAGGGTGAACTTGTGCTGGCCATTGGAGGGGCTGCATATGTGCATCCTATAGGCACAGCAGAGAGAGGCCTGAATGGAGGAGGGAAACGCTGGCACTTTCTATCCTGGCAGATGGTCCCAAGTAGGGAAATACTGGTGAGCAGTCTGGTGAGGACACATGAGTGACGGACCGGTTGAGCAGAGCAATGACCTTGCTCACTGGAAGGAGTGAAGTGGTGGTGTTCTCAGACACAACAGGTAACCAAGAAAATGTATTTTGAGTATGGAGTAAAAACAGAGAGCCCAGGGGATAAAAACAAGCAGATATAGGAAGAACATACAAAATCCATGCAGATGGACCCTTTAGATCAGCTACTAGTAACATCCTGAGTACAGATCATCAGTATAAAACACTTGAAAAACCCCTTAAAACTAAGGAGCCCCATATCCTTGTTGTCCACCCCTGCAATTATCCACTTCAATCAATCTAAAGTGGTTTCTTATATATATCAGAATGAAAACATCATCATAAAACATCACACAGTATAATTGTATAACTGTAAATTTGTCCTAAGTGGCTAAATAACTGACTTCTATGGACATGGTTTGCTATAAAATGGTCCGGCTTCTGGGAGGCATTTTCTCTCACAATATACATCTCATACAATGGATTCAATGTAAGCAGAGATCTTTTTATATTTCTTTACCTTAGTGTATAAAACCCTTCAGAACTGTAATGCAGAAGAAGTTCTATGATGGTTCAAGTAGAAGAAAAAGACATCCAGTACATACATCAAAGATTTCTAGCCTGCTATGTATTGCTGCAAGACAATTAATAGCTCAGGAGTCGGGAGTATTTATGGCTGAGCGCTACACTTGTAAATAGATTTGCCCAAGGACACAATTCTCCTATTCGAATATCTTTTAATGAAACCCCACAAGACAGTAAAATAGAAGGAACTCCCCAGAACCACTTCCCGTCTAAGCTACAATATCAGCATGGAAAAAGGATCAGTTAGAGTATATTTAATAACTTTGCTCTAAAGCCAGCGTCAATAAGAAACGTTTTTCCAGATATTTATACAAATTCATAAAAAATGGAACCTAACATTTCTTGATTCTTTATTGGTTATTTACTAAAATTATAAATATCTAAGGGAAACAGAATAATATTACTCTGGTAAACCTTTAATAAGTTTAATACAGTATTATTGCTTATGGTGTACATTTCCTAGCACTGGTATGCTGCCAAGCAATTATGGAAGTTTATCATCTGCCATATTTATCAGCATGATGCAAGTTCTGGTCACATTGTACCTGGAGTAATGTGCTGCCACTTTACTGCATACAGCTAGGAGACCTAGGAAAGGACATAAATCCATATTTACAAATAAGAGTGCATCTAGATTTTGGCATAAAATGTCAGACAATTTGGCACAAGCTATGCAGTCTAAATTAATCTGAGCCTGAAAAGGGTGTATGGTTTGTCATAAAGGGTTGTGGCTTTCTGGAAAAGGGGTGTGTGGCCTAATATGCAACATTGTGTGTCAAAATTGCACTAGTATTCTGGCGGAAAATTCTATCTCAAGGTAAGCCAACCGATAGTTGGTATAGAGTTAGGCAAATGTCTAACCCTGCATCTCATTTCAAATCCAGCCCGAGCCTCTGAAATATGTCTGATGCAGGTCTAGACAGCCTGTCCATGTTTACCCCATCTAGAGTATTACGTCAGATTTACACAACATAATTGTCAGGCTGATTATTTGTAGTGTTGAGCGTGAATATTCGAATTGTGAATTTTAATTGAGAATATCGCCACTTCGAAAATTTCGCGAATGTTTAGAATATAGTGCTTCATATTCGTGGAGATCACAAATTCTCTAATTTGCGAATTTATGGCGAATATTCGGCCAAAAATTCATGAAATATCCCAAATTCAAATATTGCCCATGCCGCTCATCACTATTTATCGGGAATGGACACTACTATGAATGCTCATTGCCTATAATCAGGCTGTGTAAATGTGCTGCCGATTACCCGATGAAAATGCTCGTTCATTTGGTGAAATGATCTTTCGTGCAGCACATTAAATCATCGTTTCTGGGCAGCAGAATCTGTATCAGGATAAGAGATAACAGTAGCCATCACTCGTCCCCATACAGTGGAGGTAATTGCGCACCTTTCCTTCACTGACAAGCAGGCAAATATCGGTAAAGAATGGTCTCTTCACGTTGATTGCCTGCTCAGTCAGGTAGTGTAAATCCGCCTTTAGTAAATCTGCCTCATTATTCCTGTACTGGGACATTACTGTGTGCAATATACCTGCACTGTGACATCATTATGTTTTCTTCTTATGCTATGAGATAATTCTGTAATATGGTATGCATTGTTCCTGTGGTGACATCACTGTGTGCATTGTACATGCACTATGAGATCATTCTGTACTATGGGATTACTGTTGTGACATCACTTTGTCCATTATGTCTGTTCTATGCCAATACTGTCTACATTATCTTTATATTATGAGATCACAAAATGCATTATCCCAGTACTGTGACATCACTAGTTGCAAGGCTACTGAACTGTAGCTATGCTATGATATCACTGTGTGCATGATCCATGTCCTGTACTGTGACATTCCTTGGTGCATTGTCCCTGTCAGCTAGGAAAGACAGATTACACAGATTAGGGGGCACAGTTATCACAATAGTCGACTTTGGATTATAGTGAAGTGGGTCCTCATTACAAATTTTCGCCATAATGCTCAAAGTGGAGCGTTTAATCTCAGACTACTATTTTAGAAAAGACCTGTCGCCTCTCCTGACATCTCTGTTTAGTAAATAAGTTTATGCCTCATGCAATGAGAATTTGAGCGCATCATTTTTGGCTCTATGTTGTATCATTCCTTTATTATTCTTGCTAGAGTGGGAATATTCCATGGATACATTGATAACTGGGTGTTTCCACTCGGGAGTGTGTCCCTGCACAGTCTAACACAGTCCAATCAGTGCTGGCAGTGGCAGACTGTGTAAGGATATACCTTTTTGACATTGAGAATGAAAATATTCAGCAATGTATGCATAAGTTTCTAATAATAAAAATAATAGAGGAAGGAATCAACACAAACTATATAGAAAGATGCTCCAGAATTGTTAATTTCACGGTGAATGCAAATAGTTACTACAACAAATGTGTCAGGAGAGGAGAAAGGTCCTCTTTAGCTGTAAAATCATATGCAAAATACTAAATTCAGTCAAAACGATGGAGCCCTTTGTTCAATAAATTGTGAACTTGCAGGAAGTGTATTGCAGCCCTGTACTTAAAGTACTCTGGACTCTTCATTGACACTATTTAATCTATTCTATCATCATAGAACATTGTCTTCGTTGCAGAATAGGTCAACGTGCATGCTTTCCAGTGAGAGCAATTGAATTACCCCATTTTCTTCAGGCTAAGTGGCATAGAAATATCCTTGGAGATATCTTCATCAATGTCTGCGAGCTCAGTAATGCCGTACTACACTTGTAACACTTTGTAAATATTGAGAGCAAAGTAGAGGGCCGAAGGGCTATAACATGTCATGTTTGATGTGGTCCGGCTACGGTACCAGTAAAAATTTGTACAAATATATACAGTAAGCCAAGTGCCTAAAGACTTGGAGATTGGAAGGGTTAGGATTGTGCTGCTTCTCACATTTATAGAGTCAATGCTAATGAATTTTCCCTAAGCAATGCCGTACCAGAACACGGCAAGAAATCCTGAAATACCAGATAGCATAATGAACACTGTGGGGCAGATTTACTAATACTGTATGAAAGTAAGACAATGAAAACTTAGAATAGACAGTCTTGAACTGCGACAGATTGTTCATAGTAGCCGATGATTAAAGCGGTTTTCCAGGTTCAGGCCTGAACCCGGACATATCCCCATTTTCACCCAGGCAGTCCCCCTGACTTTAGCATCAGAGCAGTTCATGCTCCGATGCTCTCATTTGCCCTGCGCTGAAACGCGCAGGTCAAAGGCATTTTCTGGAGCACTGGTGACGTCACCGGCACTGATGGGCAGGCTTTAGCACTGCCCTAGCCTGTTAAACAGCTAGTGCAGTGCTAAAGCCGGCCCATCAGAGCCGGTGACGTCACCAAACACACTGCTGGGCGGGCGGAAGCCTCCGCCAGGCAGTGTGTTATTGTAAATAAAAGAGCCCTTGCCCTGCGCTATCCAAAGCAGGGCAAGGTAGAACATCGGTGCTGCCTGGGTGAAATTATGGGTATGTCTGGGTTCAGCTCTGAACCCAGACAACCCCTTTAAAAGGGTTATTCCAGTTAGATTATGTTATCCCCTATCTAAAGTATAGGGAATAACTATTAAATTGGTCAGGTTACTTCCACTAGGATCACCATCGATCACAAGAACAGGGGCCCCATATCCCCTACAGCCCCCTGAATTAAGCGGAGCGGCCAGTCGCACATGCATGTGGCCGGGCCTTTAATTTATATGGAAATTCCAGAGACAGCTGAGCGCCGTACTCTGTTATCTCCAGAACACGCATGTGCAACTGGCCGCTCTGTTTATTTCAGGGGGGCTACAGGGAGTACAGGGCCCTAGTTCTCGTGATCAGTGGGGGTCCCAGTATTGGGATCCCCACCAATCTAATAGTTATCCCCAATCCTGTGGGGATAACTTATTATAACTGGAATACCCCTTTAATGATAGATCTGGCACATTTTTACACTGTCGAGTCCATGTGTCAGCGAACTCTGCTATGAAACTATGACTCCTAGCATGCCCCACACTCTTCTATTGGAGTTCCTAAAACAGCTGAGCAAGTGTGCATGTTGGGAGTTGTCGTTTCACAACAGCAGACATGCGGGAAGTTGACGACTCCTGTCATAGTTTAACTTTACATCGCCTATTTTTTTGCTAAGTATACACCAAAAAATGTGTTACATTTTTGGTGCACAATGTTGTCTAAGCCATGCGCCATTTCCATGTGGCCACACCCCCTTCCGTTAAGCTACGTTGCCTTGTCTGACAATTTGCAAATGTGTCATAAAGTGTCTAAAACACTTAAGAAATGTGTTGCAAGGAATGTGTGCCAGTATTTTTATAGTGCAGAATTCTGGGGAATTTTGATTACTACTGTAAAGCTCCTCCAAATTATTTTCATTTAAAGCAAGTGATTTATAATTCCTGAAACTGAAAATTATTTGAAAATAATGCGGATGTTTAATCCGGTATTCATACAGATATAGCCACCTCTAACTTCCAGCAAATTTTGTCAACTCTTTTAGGACACAGTCTATTTTTATTTTTTACAATTTTTTCAATTTTCATTTCCTTCCCTGCCTTCCAAGAGGCATATTTTATTCATTTATTTTTTTCTTTTTCTGTTCATGTATCTGAATAAGAGCGTTTTTTGGGGCTACGTTGTATATTTTAATGACACTTTTACTGAAAAATGGGAAAAAAAATCTTTGCATGGTGAAATTGAAAAAAAAAAAGGTAATTCTGCCAAAGTTTTGACATGACGACCTTATTCTGCTGGTAACTATGAATACGGCAATACCAAATAACTTTTTTGAATTGCTGTCCATAGAGCTAAGTTTTTAATGACAGCATTTTGGGGCAGGTGCAACGTTTTGGTCACTTTTTATACTATTTTTTTTTGGTGGGGAGGGAGGGGCAAGGTGGTCAAAAATAGCAAATTATGTATTTTTATTCCATTACGGCAAGAAAAATATATTTATCACCTTGCATAGTAACATAGTAACATAGTATATAAGACCGAAAAAAGACATTTGTCCATCCAGTTCGGCCTGTTTCCTATAAGTTGATCCAGAGAAAGGCAAAAAAAACCTTTGAGGCAGAAGCCAATTTTCCCCACTTAAGGGGAAAAAAATTCCTTCCCGACTCCAATCTGGGAATCAGAATAACTCCCTGGATCAACGACCCCTCTCTAGTAGCTATAGCCTGTAATATTTTTACACTCCAGAAATAAATCCAGTCCCCTCTTGAATTCCTTTATTGTACTCACTATCACCACCTCCTCAGGCAGAGAGTTCCATAGTCTCACTGCTCTTACAGTAAAGAATCCTTTTCTATGTTTGTGTACAAACCTTCTTTCCTCCAGATGCAGAGGATGTCTCCTCATCACAGTCACAGTCCTGGGGATAAATAGATGATGGAAGAGATCTCTGTACTGACCCCTGATATATTTATACATAGTTATTAGATCTCCCCTCAGTCGTCTTTTTTCTAAAGTGAATAACCCTAATTGTGATAACCTTTCAGGGTACTGTAGATCCCTCATTCCAGTTATTACTTTAGTTGCCCTCCTCTGAACCCTCTCCAGCTCTGCTATGTCTGTCTTGTTCACAGGAGCCCAGAACTGTACACTGTACTCCATGTGTGGTCTGACTAGTGATTTGTAAAGTGGTAGGACTATGTTCTCATCACGGGCGTCTATGCCCCTTTTGATGCAACCCATTATCTTATTGGCCTTGGCAGTAAAGTAAAATATATTTTAATTTGAATAGTTTGGCCATTTTTGGATGCAGAGATACCTGTCATGTTTGCTTGTTGTATTGTTCATTTTATGTATAAAATTAGGAAAGGGAGGTGATTTGAAATATTATTTATTGTGTTTTACCAGAATTTTTAGCCCTCTTATAAGACTTGAGCGTGCAATCTTCTGATAATTTTTCCCTATAAACCACAATAGAATACTATTGCAGTCAATGGAATTCTGAGTGCCTGTGAAGCTGTGTCAGCTCCATTCAAACGGGGAACACGGGCCCCCATTCTCGTGATTGCTCCAACAATCGTAGACCCACCCATCAGGATGTTATCCCATATCCTATGAATAGGAGATAGGGTATCTTAATGGGACAACCCCTTTAACTCAATTGCTATTGAACTCAATTCCTCCTTCATTTTCAGCATATGAAATGTCATGCAAAGTGACCTTTTTATCAACATTAGTTCTGCAGACAAATTATAGGGAACATTTGCTCTTATTATTCATGTACAGTAAAAAAAAGGAATATATATATATATATATATATATATATATATATATATATACACACAGAGTGGATATAAAAAGTCTACACACCCTTGTTAAAATGTCAAGTTTCTGTGCTGTAAAAAATGAGACAAAGATAAATCATTTCAGAACTTTTTTCACCTTTAAGGTGACCTATAAACTGTACAACTCAATTGAAAAACAAAGTGAAATCTTTTAGGTAGAGGGGAGAAAACAAAAAAAACTTAAATGATGTGGTTGCATAAGTGTGCACACCCTCTTATAACTGGGGATGTAGCTGTGTTCAGAATTAAGCAATCACATTCAAAACCATGTTAAATAGGAGTCAGCATACACATGCCATCATTTACAGTGCCTCTGATTAACCGCAAATAAAGTTCAGCTGCTCTAGTTGGTCTTTCCTGAAATTTTCTTAGTCACATCCCACAGCAAAAGACATGGTCCACAGAGAGCTTCCAAAGCATCAGAGGGATCTCATTGTTAAAGGGTATCAGTCAGGAGAAGGGTAAAAAGGAATTTCCAAGGCATAAGATATACCATGGAACACAGTGAAGACAGTCATCATCAAGTGGAGAAAATATGGCACAACAGTGACATTACCAATAACTGGACGTCCCTCCAACAATGATGAAAAGACGAGACCTACAGCAACATTAAAGGAGCTGCAGGAATATCTGGCAAGTACTGGCTATGTGGTACATGTGACAACAATCTCCCGTATTCTTCATATGTCTGGGCTATGGGGGTAGAGTGGCAAGATGAAAGTATTTTCTTATTAAGAAAAACATCCAAGCCAGGCTACATTTTGCAAAAACACATCTGAAGTCTCCCAAAAGCATGTGGGAATAGGTGTTATGGTCTGATTAAACCAAGGTTGACCTTTTTGGCCATAATTCCAAAATATATGTTTGGCACAAAAACAACACTGCACATCACCAGAAGAACCCCATCCTCACAGTGAAGCATGGTGGTGGCAGCATCATGCTTTGGGGCTGTTTTTCTTCAGCTAGAACTCGGGCCTTAGTTTAGATAGAGGGAATTATGAACAGTTCCAAATACCAGTCAATGTTGGCACAAAACCTTCAGGCCTCTGCTAGAAAGCTGAACATGAAGAGGAACTTCATCTTTCAGCATGACAATGACCCAAATCATACATCCAAATCAACAAAGGAACAGCTTCACCAGAAGAAGATTAAAGTTTTGGAATGGCCCAGCCAGAGCCCAAACCTGAATCAGATTGAAAATCTGTGGTGGGATCTGAAGAGGGCTGTGCACAGCAGATGCCCTCACAATCTGAAAGATTTGGAGTGTTTTTGCAAAGAACAGTGGGCAAATCTTGCCAAGTCAAAATGTGCCATAGTGATAGACTCAAAACGACTGAGTGCTGTAATAAAATCAAAAGGTGCTTCAACAAAGTATTAGTTTAAGGGTGTGCACACTTATGCAACCATATTATTTTATTTTATATTTTTTCTTCCCTCTACCTAAAAGATTCCAGTTTGTTTTTCAATTGAGTTTTACAGTTTATAGGTCACATTAAAGGTGGAAAAAGTTCTGAAATGATTTATCTTTGTCTGTTTTTTTTTACAGCACAAAAACCTGACATTCTGACAGGGATGTGTAGACTTTTTATATCCACTGTATATATATATATATATATATATATATATATATATATATATATACATAACAAACCAAGACGCTGTGTGAGTTAGTGAAAATCATATTATCACTAGTAGATACAAAATATCTTCATTTTTTAAAGATTTTTCATTTTCAGTGGAGAACAAAAATCTTAAATCAATGAAGCCAACCTAAGTTTTCATTTTGACCACCGTCTTCCAGTAAGCCCCAGCTTCCAACTCCTGTCTAAACTTTTAGAATGTTTGACCTAGAGTGAAATGGAGGAAACTGTTCAAGCTGCACACTGTCGAGGCTGAGAAGGAAAATAGGAGAGAATGAAATAAGCAGATGGCTAAAGATGAAGGTCAAATCAGATTGAGAAGTTTGTCAAAATGTGATGACATCGGTAATCTGTAAACTGTTATTGCACCTAGCTGGAGGTGCTGAAAAACATTTTGAAATGACAGGAAAAAACACTGAAGTCTCCGGCACGCAGGCAAGGAATGATCGCCCGGAGTGGTTCTACTCTATGGATGAATGCCAGATGCAGGGAGCGACATATCTGGAATTAATGATATTAAACATGCTTTTCTTTTATGCTCAATAATAACTCTATTATGATTGATACAGACCGCAGACACTTTATCCGGCACAAATGGAATCGTCTGTCATTGACTATATTAAATCATCAATTTCTGCATGATGAGGATCGTTTAAGGTAACTAATCATCTGTCTCATTCTGCAGTCTTTAAGGGTGATCAGATAACATTTTGAATACTGCCTGAGCAACCGTGACAATCTAACCCTTCCTTGTAAGGATTGAGAGGGGCCCATTATGCCGTCAAACCCTGTGAAAATATCATGGCTTTTTCTCTACATAATACGCTGCTGTAAATAAATCACTCTCCGCAGCAAAGTTTATTGATCACGAGCACTTCCTTGCTTGTGTCTAGTGAAGTCTCTACAGAATAAAAAGCGGCTTTGTATTTTGTCCTGTCAAAATATTAAACGGCTCTGTCAAGAAGAGTCAGCCCAGCATTGATGGTGTAATTCCGTTCCAACCTTCTACATTTTGCTTTTTTTTTTTTTTTATCCCTATCGGAGTCCCGGTTCACAAAGCACAATTTTTTTTAGCCTTCCAATTATAGCCTCATAAGATTATAAAGATTTAAGATAAAACAGAGGAAAATGAAGAAAGCACTGGGCTGGTGGTGAGAGAATAAGTAGTAATATTAAAAGGAAATCACTTATATTTTCAGTGGCCCGGGAGGAGCCGTATCTTAGGATGAGAGTGGTAGTGGCTCTGTCCTCCCACCATTATTCTTTAGGGCCATGCAGTGAAAGAAGGGTGCAGGGCACACCTTGTTTCCCTTGAGGCCCACCCTTTTTCTGCAGTTTCTCCTTGATGGTAGCTGGGGTGCCCTTGATGTTAGTTGTTTGGATGGGTGCAAGACAGGGCATGCAGAGTGCAATGGCCAGAATATGGTTCAGAAGACAGTAAACCAGGCCAGAGGTAGAAGAATAAATGTCTCTCTTTACTGTAGTGCATAAATGGAAGTTGTAGTACATCCAACTATAGTAGTTCCAGTTCCAATTCTGTCCCAGATAGTGATAGATGGATTTAGGCAAAGACTGGCGTTATGGCCCTCTCGGTACGCTATCTTGCTAAAGTGTCTCTCAATAGAATCTATGGCAGACAAAAGTACTTTGGCAATAATGGCTGTAGTGTCCACTTCAGGACAGGGATTTGATGGCATGTGTGGCCAGGACATCTCCATTTGTGAAGGGCCTCTTAATGGTATCCCTCACTTGCAGCAAAGTCTTAATGCCTGTAGTAGCAGATTATCTTGCTGACTCCATGCAGATTAATTTTCTCTCCAATTCTCTTACTCTGAAGGACTTTAAGAGATCTGTTAGTCTCTGGAACTTGAAGCCTAAGAAGAAGAAGCACATGGATTTGCTTATTTTCTCTCTGAACTTTCCCAAAGAACCCTTTAGAGCTAGGGGTGGAGCCAGCCACAACCTGCCAACCTCCTGCAAAGGGCTGTGTCAGAGTTATTTAACTCTGTCACTATCATACAGAGCTTTCCTGGGGGTATACAAGGCATTACTATAATGAAAAAACATAACACTATATTACATTGCATAACATTACATAACCAATCATTTGCAGATACCCCTGCATCGGGATACTGCATATAGAAAGGGTTGCCCAACCAATTAATGTTAATGAGGCTGTCTGAGTATTTCAAACTAATGACCTATCATCAGTATCTGATCAGTGGGGGTCCAACTCCTGGCTCTTTGAAGCAACAGCTTCTTCCTAGGCCAGTAACATAACATTCATTTGTCATGTGGCCTTCTGAAGCTCAGTCCTATTCAAGGAATTAGGGCTGAGCTGCAATACCAATCACAGCTTCTATCCAATACATGGTGCTGTGCTTGGTTAGCTGTCAGGAAGCAGGGGTGCTTACTGTTGTGCCACAGCTGACCCTGATACTGATGACCTATCCTGAGGATAAGTCATTAATATCAGAATCTCCCAAAAAAACTTAAATTTACTCTGTTAAAGTAGCATTGTTTCATGCTAAATTATTTAAAAAAGGTTCTTTTTTCTAGATGTTGCTGGAACATTCTTGTTATGGTGCTCCCTGGTGTTGTTTTGGTTCTGCTTCAGAATTTCCGCCTAATGTTTCCAGTCCTGACATTCACACATGGTTGGTAGCTCAGTCCTGCAAGACAGAGAGATGCTGTTGTAACATCTAACTCCAGAAGAGAGTACAAGATTTGTATCCAGAATAGCCAAGGAAGGAAATTCAGCCTGGGCATGGAATCCTGCTCTAATGTGTGCATGTGTGTTTGGAGACTAGATCTGTAGCTCCACCAAGGCCAGAGCTCTGGTACCAGATGAACCAGAAAATGGAGAGTTGTGAAGGGGAAGTTACTGCCTTGTGGTCCTGGTGCAAAGTATCAGCAACAGAGTGAAGCTTAAGGAGCCCAGGACAGTACAAGCCACATCACCGCTGGACAGTACAGTCAAGTTGCATCCTAGTGTGTCTAGAGACTTAGCAAAATATTTTCTGAAGTTTTGCTTAACCTCTTAAGGACACAGGACGTATCCGTACGTCCTGTGTCCTGTCTCTAAAGATAGCGCCCGCTCCTGCTCCCTGCGGGCGCCGTATCCGCGGGTGTCCGCATGGTTCCTGTAGCAGAAACCCGCAGCTAGTGTCCGCGACTGGTAGCAATGCCAATCATGGACATTTAATCCCTCAGGTCAATCCTGACCACGGCATCTGAGTGCGCACAAACCGAAAGTTTTACTTTCGGTTTGCGCTCCGGCTCCCCCGTGTGGCTATCGGAGGAGCCGGAGCATGCCTCTAGTAGCCTGGATTTCTATGAATGAAACCCAGGCTGCTCTGTAGTATTTCCTATGGAACCTTGGCTGTAATAGGCTTCATAGGAAATATGCAATTTTTTAATATATTCCAATGCTATTGCATTGGAATGTATGAAAATCGCGATCAGATGATTGTAAGTTGTAGTTCCCTATGGGAACTATATAAAAGTGTAAAAAAAAAAAAGTTTAAAAAATAAATAAAAAAAACACAAAAGTTCAAATCACCCCCCTTTTGCTAAAATAATTTGCCATTTTTGGTCGCTTCATTTTCCATATAAAATTACATAAAAGGTGATCAAAAAGTCATACACACCCCAAAATGGTATGAATAAAAAGATAAGATTTGGACGCAAAAAATGAGCCCCCATACAGCTCTGTATATATATAAACAAAAAAGTTATAGGGGTCAAAACATGGTGACAAAAAAGTAAAACTGATTTTTTTCCCACTTTTTAATTTTTTTTTCATGCAAAAAAACCTATAATATAGGGTATCGCTGGATTTTTACTGACTTGTAGAGTAAAAGTAACCAGTCAGTTTTATCGCACATCGAACGTTGGAATTTAACAACCCGCAAAACTGTGGTGGAATAGCTTTTTTTAAAATTTCACCCCATTTGGAATTTTTTTCCCACTTCCCACTACATCATATGCAATATTAAATGGTGGCGTTTGAAAGTACAACCTGTCCCGCAAAAAACAAGCCCTCATATGGCTATGTGAACCGAAAAATATAAAAGTTATGGCTCTGGGAAGGCAGGTAGCGCAAAACGAAAACTAAAAATATAAAAAACCTCCGGTCCTTAAAAGGCTTAAATGAGCTTTCCAAAATTCTGATATTGATAACCTATACTCATCATCAGCTGTTTGAGAAGGCAGTGGTACTCCTCGCAACTTATAAACTACAGCGCCGTCCATTGGGTAGCGGCCATGCTTGGTATTGCAGCTCACCCTTCTTCACTTGAATGGGACACAGCTGCGCCAAGACCAAGTGGCGGTTACTGGCCTAGGAAAGCGCTGCTTCTTCAAACAGCTGATCACTTGGGTGCCAGGAGTGGGACCTCACCGATTTGATTTATTGATGACCTATCCTGTGAATAGGCCACTCATTTGCGAATCTCGGTAAACCATTTTAACTCAAAAGTAAATGCTGAGTTGCTGCTAATGCATTATATTCTCCTGATTGCTGCTACGGATGTAGTAGAGTTAACACACATGCTTTATGAGACGTGTTATCAATAGTGTTGAGCGCGAATATTCGAATAGCAAATTTATTTTATGAATATCGACACTTCGCTAATTTGCGAATATTCATTTTTTTTCTTTTTTTTTCAATCTGAACCAAAGATATCATTAACTAAGACAGAGAATATAGCTCTATGTTCTCTATCTTTGCTAATTCTAGCAAGCCAACCAATAGGAAAGTTATAATGTAATGTTCGCATACTGCGAATTAAACTTTGAGCGTGGTATAACTTTCCTATTGGTTGGCTTGCTAAAATTAACGAATATAGAGAATATAGCGATATATTAATTATCTTTGTTGAGAACGAAGATAGCGAAATATTCTCTATCTTCGCTATTAACAAAGATAGACTATAGCGCCATATTCGTATTCGTTATCTTTGTTAATTCTTGTAAGCCAAGTAAACTTGCCTCTACACAGCTCTAAGTTAGATGTGCAATGCAAGACTATTAAGTAATATTACTCGCATTGCGCATCCAACTTAGAGCAGGGTATATGCAACTTACTTTACTATTGTTTGGCTGGGTAGAATTAACGAATATGACGAATACGAATATAGCGATATATTCTCTATATTCGCTAATTCTAGCAAGCCAATTGGAAAGTTGCCTATAGACAGCTCTAAGTTGGATGCACAATGTGAGAATATTACTTTACCTATTTTTTGCAATGAATAGAATACTGAGTCATTATTCCATTTATTGCAAAAAAAAGTAAAAGTAATATTCTCGCATTGCGCATCCAACTTAGAGCTGGGTACAGTCAACTTTCCTATTGGTTGGCTTGCTAGAATTAATGAATATAGAGAATATAGCGCTATATTCGTTATCTTAGTTAATTCTAGATAGCTAACCAATAGGAAAGTTGCCTTTATACCCAAGTTCGACTCACAATACGCGAATAATTAAAACGCATATTATTTGCGATAAATAGAATATTGACGAATATTCCATTTCAACGAATATATGATGAATATTCGATCGAATATTCGCGAAATATCGCAAAATTGAATATGACACCTCCCGCTGATCACTAAAGTTATATTGTACTAAATTACAACAGCCACATGTTTTTGATGCAATCCATATAAATCAAACACAAAAATGATGTAATGCTGTGGGTGCTTTACGATGTTGACAACGTGTAGACTAAATAGTGTCATAGCACTTTTTTTTCTTAAATTTTGGTTAAATAGATTTTGGAATTGGTAAGTTTCTAACAAAAAAGTGTGGTTGCTAAATTAAAGAGATATTGCATGACATCTATTATATGATGCCATGCAGAGGCAGCATAGGGTAGCCCACAAGGTACCTAAGACTCTGCAACACCCACTGTGCCGTATGCATCAGTCTTGAAGATCCTTAGGGCATTAAAGGGGTTGCCCGAGTTATTTTTTAGTTCTTTGTATGTTTCTAACTTGGCAGATGAAAGGACTTTACAATTCACTTACTGCATCTCCAGTTGCTGATTTTTCAGAATTAACTGAGGGTCACATGACCTTCTGATAATGTTTTGTGCACAAGCCTGAGAGAGCAGATATGTGTCTGTACACCAGACGTCACTGTGTTGGCCACGCCCCCCTTTACTGCCCGCTGCTGCTTATTGCTCTCTCCCTGGATTCTTGAGGAAAAATATGAACCCCTTCAACTGCACAAGGCTGAAGGCTTTACTGAGTAGCTACAGGCAGTGAGGATACAAATGCTGGACACAGGAGCTGACAGAGAAGTTCTACAGAGCATTGCACAGGAATAGGTAGGGGGAAGATTCTATGTGTATCAGCAGTGTCATTGTACAGCTGGGACTTATAGTCCTACAAATACAACATGCTGATGAGTCTCCCAGCAGGCAGACATGTCACTTAGGGCAGCACATGTATTCACTCCCTTTGCAGAGCAGGGGGAGGGGCAGTGATTGTTGTTACTGCAGGTAAACAAAGGTCCAGAAGAGAACCAGGGAAATGAGGAAATAGATGTTTTTTGCCTAAAACTTGCTTAGCTTAGTTATATATTGCTGCCTATCAGATTTACAGTGCTATATATATTATTTTCCTAACTCGGACAACCCCTTTAAGTAGAACCTCCTTCCTTATGTATTTAGAACCCTTTGAAGGAATTTCTCATGCCCTGGACTCTCTCATGCAAGTTCTCATGCACTTAATTTTATTGGATTGACCATGCAGGCCCCACAAGTACACTGAACTCATTGTCATGATTATGGAACCAGCTTGAGATGATGCATGGTTTGTTATATGGCACATTGTACTGACTACCAAAAGAGAAGACTGTGGTCATAAAATAGACTGTAGTTCATGGTCAGCAACAGCACTCCGTAAGTTGAGTAGAGTCATCTAAACAGTGCTTAGTATTATGGGGCCTAATGTGCACAATTGACGCAAACCAGATAGCTTCCATATAACTGACTCTTTACACTTTAGTTAAGAGTATTATTATACTTTGTAGTGTTGAGTGTATCGAAGCCAAACAAATTGACTCTGATCCGAATTTCCTCATGCTTCTTGTTATCAAATCAATTTTCCCTGAAATGGCTGGGGAAAAAACATACTCACCTCATCCATTTGCTCGTGAAGAGGCTGCCATCTTGATTGAAGATACTGCATTAACCCCTCAAAGCCCTCAATGTAAGGCCTCTTGCACATGAACGTTTTTCTTGCGATTGCATGGCCCGTTTTTTTGTGTTCCGTATACGGTCCATATACTGAATCATTCATTTCAATGGGTCCGCAAAAAAAAACAGAATGTACTACGTATGTATTCCGTTTCCGTATTTCCGTTTTTCCGTTCCATTCAAAGATAGAACATGTCCTATTAGTGCCCCCAAATCACGTTCTGTGGCTCCATTCAAGTCAATGGGGCTGTAAAAAAAAGGAACGGATACGGAATGCATCCGTATGTCTTCCGTATCCGTTCCGTTTTTTGCGGAACATTCTATTGAAAATTTTCTGACCAGCCCAATTTTTCAACGTAATTACTGTATACTGTATATGCTATACTTCCGTTTCCGTTTGCGATCCACAAAAAACGGATGACATATGGAAACGGAATGAAACGGAAACACAACAGATCATAAAACCGGAACAACGGATCCGTGAAAAACGGACCACAAAAACATACGTTCGTGTGCAATAAGCCTAAATCTCAGATGCCATGATCAGAAATGAACGTCGCATCTGAGCGGTTTAATGACGGGGGGCAGCACGATCGCCGTTTCCCGTCTTTGTGTCCGCTACATACTAATAGTGATTACTGTAAAAGGTACTCCGAGTTGCTATTAAAGGGATGTCCAGGGTTAAAAAAAAATTGCTTACTTAATAAAAAAATAAAATAACATAACCCATGGATAAGTGTGGCTCTGCTTCTGGGAAGTAAAAAGAAGATGCTCAATCAGAGTCAAATCTGAGGTATATGGAGGCCTAGTCAACAACTTGAACTTTATATCATGCTCCTCAAACCATTCCTGAAAACCGTTGCAATGGAACAGGAAACATTATCCTGTTAAAACAGACCCATCCATGAAGGGTGTACTTGGTGTGTACAATGCTTAAGCAGGTGGTACATGTCAAAATAACTTCCACATGAATGCTTGAACCCAAAATATTGCTTAGACCATCACACTGCCCCCACCAATTACCTACTTCCAATAGTGTATCCTGGTGTCATATCTTCCCCAGGTAAGCGATGCAAACACGAACCCAGATGTCCAAGTGATGTAAATAAAAACATGATTCATGACTCCAGGTTACATTCTTCTATAGCTCCATGGTCCAGTTCTGATGCTGATGTGCCCATTGTATAGGAGGCACTTTCAGAGGTTGACAGGGGTCAACATAAATGCTGTAAATGGTCTGTGGCTATGCAGCCCCACATGCAACAAGCTGTGATGCTATGTGAGTTCTGACACTTAGAGTATCAGAGCCAGTAATATGATTTTCAGCAATTTGTGCCACAGTAGATTTTCTGTGGGATTGGACCAGATGGACTAGACTTCACTCCCCATGATCATTCATGAGCATATTATTGCCATTGCCTACCTGGAACACCTCACATGATTTGCCATTTTAAAAGACTCTGAACCAGCTGCCTAATCCTCACAATTTGCCTCTTATCCACTCTGAAATCTTTAAGTTTCCCCATTGTTCCTGCTTCCAGCGCACCAATAGGTTTTTCTTTCTAACATATTCCATCACTTGATAAGTGCCAATTCGAAGAGATAACGTTATTCATTTTCTCCATATGTTATTATTGATTGGTGTATATATACTGTTCTGTTAAGTATGGGAATAACATATAAGAGGATAAAATTCCAGTGACATGATCATGATGTAGATGAAGCTATCACTGCAGAAGAAAAAGATGTGGCTGTGTAGTAGACCATAAAGTGTCCAGCTGTTGTGTAGTCGTTACACCAACATATTCCAGGTCCTCGGAGAAACGTACATCTAATTACACTTCTCAGAGGAAGATTTGATCACTCGGGATGCACTGAAGTACGACTGATTTGATGCCTAAAATAAATATAGATTATACTTTTCTACGTGTTATTATGTTGACTTGTTAAAATGTAACATTACTGAAGAATGTTAAATACATGAACTTAACACATTAAATGCAATAATAGAATTTACTTATGGACACATTGCACTTTTAAAAAACTTCTTTTAAAGGCTTTTATTATTACATTCTACTTATTTAAATTGTTTTTGTATTATGATTTTTCAGCCCTTTTCTCTACACAGATGTTAGTCTCTTAGTATTTGCAGAGTGGAGGGCTATATGTTCACAGTGAGTCCCATCTGATAGAAGCCCCAATGGCTCATGTGTAGCTCTTATCTCTGAATTCCTGACAGCGCCTAAACACTGATTTAATCACTACTATCAGTGTGATAAGAATTGAGCTATTATGAGGGTTTGTGAGCTGTCAGAGTTTAGAGATAAGGGCTATAAAGCAAGCCGTCATCTGACAGGACTCTGTAAAACAGAAAATAAGAGTCTGCAAATAGAAATTAAATGTACTCCTGTAGCACAAAAACTGCAGAAAATGTTTAATTTAAACTAATTTAAAAAAAATTAGCCCAAAAATATGCAAAATGCAATAAAAAAATGTCCCTGAACATGTTTATAGATTTTTAAAGAGTATTTGTGTATGGAGATTGACCTTATGAGAATCACTATTTTTTGTACAGGTGAAATGCAATAAAACCAAGTGTGGGCATCAAATACCAGGACCTTGATTGGATGCTAGGAGAAGGATCAAGAAAGGGTAAATTTTGGAGTGGTTGTAGGGAAGTTTTTCAAAGGGTTTTGTTGCATTGTAAGTCTAGTATCTTCAGAATCCTTTGATCTGGACCTTGAGTCAATTAGCAGATGGGTTATCCAAACACCGGGTTTCTATTTAGTATAGTTATTCATCCAGACTTACCTAGAAAGTAGTCCTTCTTCAACCAATGTCTAGAAGAGTTTAGGCTTTAAGACCTATTCTATTCCAACTGAATCACTAAAGTAATGGTAATATCAAAAGTAACATTTTTGGAGAGAGGTGATTGAGAAGGTCAATCCCCAACCAAATGTATGCCAACTTTCACTGAATTCTGAATTTATTACTCTATTCATCTGTAAAATCTAAGACCAAAATGTCACTAAATAGGAAAATAATTCCATGTAGATTTTTGTGTAAATGGCAGTTGTTTAAAGGATCTGTGCATGAATGAGTCAAATCATTTTTTATTATTTTATTCCACCCCTTCTCTCTGGATCTGTAAAGGGAAGCATACTTGCCTCCCCCATGACGCACAAATCCATCCCTGTCAGCTTGGTCCCCACTAGTGATGAGCAGCAGGGGCAATATTCAAATTCACAATATTTTTGCGAATATTTGGTAGAATATTCGTCATATATTCGCGAATTCGAGATTGTGAAAAATCGGCAATGTAATATTTGCGTAATGCGCACAAAATACAGGAGTAGGTCGCTATAGCTATATTTTTCAAGCTGCTAGAAGTTTCCTGAGACTGGAGATAATGGTTGGCACGGCAGAACATTACAATAGCTTTATATGCAGATAGAGTGCTCCAATATACATTACGATTGCGAAATCGGCACTAATGATGGGAATATTTTGGCGCAATATGTGCAAAGTCAAATTTTAACAGGTCTGTCTACATATTAGTGATTGGTGCACTAAGTATTGTTGTGAACTTGTGTCATCACAGCACTATCTATGTATTTATGTAGTATACATACATACATATAGCACTATGTATGTAGCATGTATGTATAGACAGTAGAACCTGTCAGCTACACTATATCACTATCTAACCTTCACTGACTATCTCCCACTAACTATCTGTATTATACATATAAGCTAACTAAATACCTATCTAATGTCATGAAACAGGAAAGCAGAGAGCACAGCAATAACACTGCTCTCTCTCTCTCTCTCTCAGATCTGCAAAATACTACATACAATGGCTGCTGGGGAGGTTCTTATATACGAGGGATAGGCAACTTTCCTATTGGTTGCTAGGGATGTTGCTAAGCTCAGACAAAGACATTGCAGCCTTCTCATTGGCCCACAAGCAAGAAGGGAGGTTACTGATTTAAAAAAAAATCTAGAATATTCAAAATTTCGAATATATCACTATATTCTAAATATTCGCAAATTCTCGAAGTGACGATATTCGCGATTAATATTCGCGATTTGAATAGTCGCTCCCAACACTAGTCCCCACATGAAAACTTCCAGCATTGACAGAATCATTTGCACCCCTGCAGCCAAATACTGGCCCTCACATTGACAAAAGTTGCATGTAACCCGGTAGTGACATGCCAGTAGGGAACACATCACTAATGAGGCCATTAATTGGCTGCAATTGCAGTGAAGATAGCCTGGGATGGAATGAGCAGCAGGAGCAAGTAAATATACTTTCCTTCACAGGTCTAATGGGCTGGAGTCCTCTCAATCATGTGCACTTGCTCAGTCAGGAGTTCTCCATATTCATGAGCTGCCAGCATCCTCTTACACACCTGCTTTGAATTGACAGTACTCTCCCTATTTACTGTAATAGCGAGAAATCTGCAGCTTACAAATGCGTAGGACTTCTGGCTCACAAAGTAACTGGCTGCAAAGTCAATTGGGGTTGTCTACCGCTGGACCTTTAGGATTTTTTTCCTAGTAGGGCCAATGGCTCACCTTTAATAAAGGCAGACCACTCAACTTCTATGTGGTCTGGGCAGAGGCAATCTGATCTCCTTCCCTGTTTCTTCTGTTGAGGTAAAAAAACTGCATTAGGAGAAGCTTGGCGCAAGGACATTATGATAGCTTCCATTGTGCTGTATAAATTCCTATGCACTGAGCTCCTCCTAGTAGTGGCTGCAGGCAGACAGCCTTTGTAATATGTGAAGTGAAGCTGAATAATTTATCAATGTATTTATGACAGCTGTTTTCTGTCAATACATTGCTTTCATTGAGAAATATGCTTTTCAGGTTGGACACCACATTTTTTAAGCACCTGCTCCACTTTTTTTAACATAGTAGCTGGATAAAATGAATGAGGCTGAGAGTGAATTTATTATCATTTTTTTAAAATGAAAATAATAAATTTTAATTAAGAAAATTCTAAATTGGTCAGAAATCTAGGGCACTGTATGTTGCATTCTGCAGGGCCTGGGAGTGATTGACACATGCACATTGGGAAATTGGTACACAGGGGAGCCCATGCTAAGTTTTGCTATGTTGCCCTATGGAATCTGTGTATGCCCCTGAGTAGGGCCCACTATTTTGTCAGAACTAGAACTAATCAATGGATCCTTTGATACTCTGGTGGTCCAGAAGAGATATTGAATGCTATATATTAAATTTAATTATATATTTTGGATTTTGGTGGAATATGTATAAAGACATACACATAAAGTACGAGACTGGCAGAGCAATGAAGATATGATCATACTGTCTTTTTTATGGGCTACACTGTATATTGTTATACATATGCTTATGTCTATACTGATCATTATAGCTAGCAGTTTTGGAGCAGGACTAGATATCAAGGAACGATGAAGGATAAGAATGTGCTATTCATCAGCACCCATTTCTGTGCTGACTGCTGCATATTGAACAAGAGCTCAACATTCAGGGGAAATAATGAGCATTAAACATCAGAGGCTCTAAAAACAGCTGCAAAATGTGTAATATTTTATTTTAGTGGCTGGAAATTAAAGAAAACCTATGTTTTGAAGAGGATACAGCCAAGTTCACATTTATATAGTTGTCGCCTAATAAATATACATACTCTAAGTATTTCCTAATGAATATGAAGGCATGAAGGATGTGACATGAAATATATAGATTGAAAAGTGTCCTAAATTTAAAGAACAAAAGATATCCCTATTTATCAGCATAGTGGCTCAGTGGTTAGCACTTGTGCCTTGTGCAGCACTGGGGTCCTAGGTTCGTAGCCGACCAAGGAAAATATCAGCATAGAGTTTGTATGTTCTCCTCGTGTTTGCGTGTGTTTCCTCTGGTACTCCGATTTTCTCCCACACTCCAAAGACATACTAATGGGGACCTTAGATTGTGAGTCCCATTGGGGACAGTTGGATGCTAATGTTTGTAAAGCGCTGCTGAATATAGTAGCGCTTTATACAGTGCCTTGCAAAACTATTCATCCCCTTGACTTTTTTCGTATTTTGGTGCCTCACAACCTGTAATTAACATGGATTGTTTGAGGATTTGCATCATTTAATTTACAGAACATGCCCACAACTTTGAAGATGTTTTTTTTTCTTTTTTTTATTGTGAAGCAAACAAGAAATTAGACAAAATAACAGAAAAAGTCAATGTGTGTGGCTATTTACCCCCCTAAAGTCAATACTTTGTAGAGCCACCTTTGGAGGCCATCACAGCTCCAAGTCGCTTTGGATAAGTCTCTATTAGCTGGCCACATCTTACCACTGGGATTTTTGCCCATTCCACCTTGCAAAACTGCTCCAGCTCCTTTAAGTTGGATGGTTTGTGCTTGTGAACGGCAATCTTTATGTCTGACCACAGATTTTCTATCAGATTGAGATCTGGGCTTTGACTAGGCCATTCCAACACATTTACATGTTTCTCCTTAAACCACTCAAGTGTTGCTTTAACAGTGTGTTTGGGGTCTTTGTCCTGCTGGAAGGTGAACCTCCGTCCTAGCCTCAAATCACACACAGAGTGGGACAGGTTTTGCTCAAGAATATCCCTGTATTTAGCACCATCCATCTTTCCTTAAACTCTGACCAATTTCCCAGTCCTGGCTGCTGAAAAATATCCCCACAGCATTATAGTGTTATTTGGGTGATGTGATGTGTTGGGTTTGCGCCAGACATAGCATTTTCTTTGATGGCCGAAAAGTTCAATTTTAGTCTCATCAGACCAGAGCACCTTCCTCCATACATTTTGGGAGTCTGCCACATGCCTTTTTGCAAACTCACAATGTGCTTTTTTGTTTTTAGTTGAAAGTAATGGTTTTCTTTTTGCCACTCTGCCATAAAGCCAAACTCTAAGGAGCGTACGGCTTATTGTCGTCCTATGTATCGATACTCCAGTCTCTGCTGTTGAACTCTGCAGCTCCTCCAGGGTTACCTTAGGTCTCTGTGCTGCCTCTCTGATTAATTCCCTTTTTGCCTGGTCCGAGAGGTTTGGTGGGTGGCCATCTCTTGGCAGGCTTGCTGTTGTGCCATGTTCTTTCCATTTGGTTAAAATAGATTAGATGGTGCTCCTGGAAATCATCAAAGATTTGGATATTTTTTATAACCTAACCCTGACTTATACTTCTCAACAGCATTGTCCCTTACTTGTTAGAAGAGCTCCTTGGTCTTCATGGCAGTGTTTGGTTAGTGATGCCTCTTGCTTAGGTGATGCAGCCTCTGGGGCCTTTCAAAAAAGGTGTGTATATGTAATGACAGATCATGTGACACTTAGATTGCACACAGGTGGACATCAATTATGTGACTTCTGAAGGTAATTGGTTGCACCAGAGCTTTTTATTGGCTTCCTAACAAAAGGGTGAATACATACACACATGCCAATTTTTTGTTTTCTATTTCTAAACAAAGGTTTAATTTATATATTTTTCTCATTTTACTTCATTAACTTAGACTATTGTGTTCTGATCCATCACATAAAATTCAGATTAACAAAACATTGAACTTAAGACTGTAATGTAACAAAATACGAAAAAAGTCAATGGGGGGGGGGTGAATACTTTTGTAAGGCACTGTAAGTGCATAAAATAAATAAATAAACTTGTTTTCAGCTATCCATTTTCTCTTGATTACTCTAAGCCGTGGCAAACACAGAACAGAGGGGGCCCTATATGTTGTCTGTTTTCCGGTGTGAATGAAGACTGAAATACTATGACAGCTTTTTGTGTAGGTGCATGGAATGCTGGAGGATGCAAGGCATGTACCTTGTCATAAATTAGGCACTTTCTCTGTATGGCTAAAAAGATATGCATTCTTCCAGTTCAGTCTAATACCCTTTAAAGTGGCCAAAAAAAACCTTTGTGAGGTATGAGACAGTTTTTTTTCATCTTAGGGGAAAAAAATCCTTCTCAACTCCAAAACTATCAAAATAACTCCCTGGATCAATGACCCATCTCTAGTAGCTATAGCCTGTAATAATATTACACTCCAGAATGATATCCAGGCACCTCTTGAACTCTTTTAGTAAACTCACCATCACCACCTCCTCAGGCAGAGAGTTCCATAGTCTCACTGCTCTTACTGTAAAAAATCCTCTTCTATGTTTGTGTACAAACCTTCTTTATTCCAGACGCATAGGATGTCCCCTCATCACAGTCAAAGTCCTGGGGATAAATAGATAATGGGAGAGATCTCTGTACTGACCCCTGATATATTTATACATAGTTATTAGATCTCCCCTTAGTCGTCTTTTTTCTAAAGGGAATAACCCTCATTTTAATAATATTTCAGGGTACTGTAGTTCACCCATTCCAGTTATTACTTTGGTTGCCCTCCTCTGAACCCTCTCCAGCTCTGCTATGTCTGTCTTGTTCACAGGAGCCCAGAACTGTACACAATACTCCATGTGTGGTCTGACCAGTGATTTGTAAAGTGGCAGGACTATGTTCTCATCACATGCACCTATGCCCCCTTTTTTATGCACCCCATGATCTTATTGGCTTTGGCAGCAGCTACTTGACATAGTTTACTACAGTTAAGTTTACTGTAAATTCAATTTTAAGTCCTTTTCCATGTCAGTGTTACCCAGTGTTTTACCATTTAGTATGTACGAGTGACTTGCATTAGTCTTTCCCATGTGCACAAACTTTGTCAAACCTCATCTGCCACATCTCTGCCAAGCCTACAATCTATCCAGATCCATCTGTAGCAGTATACTGTCCAGTAAGTCCTGCAAAGTTCTCAAAAGCAAAGGGGATCTAACCAACCAGGGATTGACCTCCTCTCTCACATGGCCTGCCGCTTTGATATATATTAAAACAGGGCTTCTTTGCATGACAGGGTTAATACCACCCCCCCCCCCCGTTCTCAGAGATGAAGTATCATTGGTAGAGAATTTAAATGAGGGGCTGAAGATTAAGATTAATTGATTATATACATACATGCATTGGACATTGTTTAATTTAAATCAAGCATAGCATATCATCACCAAAGTTAATACTTCATATGCAGTTCCTTTACTCAGTCCAGTTGTCCATTCAAGAAACCTTAAAGGGCATCAGCAGATTTGTACCTATGACACTGGCTGACCTGTTACACGTGCTCTTTTTGATTGACAGAGTGAGTGGCGATTACATTTTTACTGCCTGGCCCTGTCAATCAAAGTGCAAAGGGCGCAGCAGATGCAGAGAATGTAGAGCCTCTAGGTGTAATGACAACACCCCCGTTGCTCCTAGAGGCTCATTTGCATATATTAAGATATCATTTTTCTCAGCAATGCGGGCACATATAACATGGGACCAACACAGATGTCTTCAGCTGCCAAGAGCACATGCAACAGGTCAGCTGGTTTCAGAGGTACAGATCTCCTGAGAGTCCTGACAGATGCCCTTTAAACATTGTGTAACAGATCATTTTTAGTGTGGTTTTATGGGTGAAAACATACTGTACTAAAAGTTATATTGATCTCCACTGATGTGGAGGGATAGGAATGTAGCCTGAAAGCAGTCAAATGGTGCTTACTGTGTATGATGGTTCCCGCCCATGGGCAAAATCACCAACTCTCCCAAGCATAATTCTTCTATTTCCAGCTCCAACGCTCCCTCTAGTGGCTGGCTAATGGTACTATAGACTGGAGCTCCCTCTATTTGTTGATATGTGGTATTGCCTTCAATTTAGACTCCCTCTGATGCCACATCATTCAGTAGGATGCCTTTATGTACTAGTCTGTACCTCTATCTGAGTACCAACAAGTGCCAGAGCATGAGGTCCCATCCTAACTCCAGTACTCTAGTTATGAGACTGTCTATCCATGTACCTGACCTTGGCTTGTGACTTTTTTCCCTAGCATTACCGGTGACCCTTATCATTTACCATCTTTGAACCTAATCTTGTTACACTGATCTGGTAGGCTGCCTTTGAATTCTCTTTTGAATCTTGAATTGGCACTGCCTCATCATTCCATCAGCTGTCCATCTCTAGTTAGCCCCAATGAGGGAACAGTTAGAGAGCTGTGGCCTTCAGATTTCTCAAAGTTAAGTCCATCCTGCCTCATTGTGTTCCCTTATGAAGAAAAAGGCCTATTAAACTCTTTGGGGGACACTTATCAGGACCCGTTCTTTCTGCATCAGTGTTGAAATCCACTATGCTGCTGGAGTGGTGTGGTGTGGAGGGGTGTTACTATTCTTTTTTTCCTCTACTGTCTTTTACTGCTAACATTAATGTCATTCTGTGTATTTATTTCCACGTCGTTCACAAGTGTGCATTGATCTTACTGTCTTTAAACTGTTATGTTCATGTAATATGCCTGGTTCACCAGCAGGTGGCAGTATATATGGCAGAGAGAGAGAGACAAATACTTAGATAGAATGGGACTCACCCTCCATTCTCCCCCCTTTGGGCAGAAGTGGGCCACTCCTGCTTCCTACCAGAAGGGAGGGGCAGCAGTTCTAGAGAGTTCTATTCTAGTCTAGACAGGGAAGTGTAAGCCTGACGTGCCTATAACAGTCAGTGCAGGCTAAGCTATACTTGCCATGGAAGCAGATGTATGGAAGCAGTAGCAAAAAGAGGAAAGTGTTCTTCAGTTGCCAGATGATATTACAGCAAAGGGAAATTGTTCTTCAGCAAGAGCAGGAGCCTCCAAAGGGAAGTAGCTCATAGAGCACCCGGACTCCATTCTAATTTACTTTACTGAGTGTTAGGAGGGGGACAACAGCCAAATGCACCCCAATCCAAGGATACCAGGACTGATCGAAAGTCCAGTAACCAGACCCAAGCAGAGGTTAGCACAACAGAGAGAAAGAAAGCAGAGTTATCAAGCATGCCTGTCAGCCCAGCAGAGAAAAGGAGAAAGCACAGTTACCAAGTTTGCCTGCCAGTTTATTCCAAAGCTGGGACCAAGAGAAATCCTGAATATAAGAAAAATCTTGAAAATTGTATGGATGCAAGTTTACCCAAGTAAAGCTGCTGTTAAACTTTATCAAGGTCTGGACTTGATTTATTCTCCATCTACTACCTCAACTAGTTCTCTTTATTTGCTTCAGAGCCTAAGCCTGGGGTCCTGCCACACCACACTACTTGGCATCCCACTAAACCTGGGATGCGATCGGGCCCTGGGGGGCGGCATGTTGCACAGTCAGAGGATGTGCCTAATTTATGATAAGGCATACGACCCGTCATAAATGAGGCGCATTCTCCAGCAGTCCATGTGCCTAAACAGAAATCTATGTCAGCTCTGAGCTGCTGTATATTTCTGGTTTCATTTGCACCAGAAAATTGGCATAAATGAAGATAAATTTGTTGTGGCTGCTGGCCGCGCTCCCTTCCCACCCTTGCCATGCAGCTTTTCTGAAAAATTGTGAATTTGGCATAAACACTGCCATAGCAACTTTTTTTTTTGCATTTAAAAAGTCACGAACAACTAGTTTGTGACTTTTTAATGCTACTTTTCTGGTGCAGGGAGAATATAAATCTCCTTCTTTGTCTGAATATAGTCATGGCAAACCCAAAGCTGGCAAAAGGAATCAAGTATGTAAGTGGCCAGTTCTGTAAGACCAGTATAGCAGAAGAGGCCACAAATGTGTCCAATGTACCTGGGTAATCATCTGGACAGGTTTTCAGCCACTGGAAGTAAAAAAAAAAAAAAGAATATTCCCTTTCAAATACTACAAGCAGAGATCACTGATATAAAATTATAATAGAAAAAAAGATAACGGGAGTCATTTATCAATCTGAAATACGCCTAAATTAGGCATATTTCAGATGTAGATTGGGGCAAAACAGCGGGGAAAGGGACGGTCCGACAGGCCCATCTTATTTACCATTTTCTATGCCTATTTTAGGCGTAGAAAAAGGTCAAAATATTAGACAGCCAGGAATCTGTCTTAGGCCTCTTTAACACGAGCGTGTCCGGATTAGGTCCGGATGCGTTGCGGATGCGTTCAGTGAAAACTGTGAGATTTCGCAGTCAAAGCCATTCAGTTTTGCCTGCGATTGCGTTAAGTTGTTCAGTTTTTTCTGCGCGGGTGCAATGCATTTTGATGCGTTTTTCACCGCGTGATAAAAAACTGAAGGTTTACAAACATCATCTCCTATTAACCATCAGTGAAAAATGCATCGCACCCGCACTTGCTTGCGGATGCAATGCGTTTTTCACGCAGCCCCATTCACTTCTATGGAGCCAGAGCTGCGTGAAAAACACAGAATATAGAACATGCTGCTATTTTCACGCAACGCAGAAGTGATGCGTGAAAAACAACGCTCTTGTACACTGACCCGTTAAAATGAATGGGTCAGGATTCAGTGCGGGTGCTATGCGTTCACGTCACGCATTGCACCCGCGCAGAAAACTCGCTCGTGTAAAAGGGGCCTTACTTTTAGTACGGACAGAGGATCCGCAGAAGTTATGAAGAGGCCGGTGACTTTTCATAATTTCAGCGGATCCATTTCCAGCTTAGGGCTTTATTAAGACCGGCGTCTAACACACCTGTAAAGGAATAGCTCTGGTCTCGGGGATCATTCACACAGAGCTCTTCACAGACAACAGGTTTTCATATCCCAACTCATGCTTTATTGCGCACAAGCACAAACAAACGAACAAAACAAAATGAAAGCCTGCCCATCCGGGCTCTCACTAAACAGAGGTATTCCCTATCTCACCTCTATAGCGTTGTTCACACGTGGAACCAGCTGCGGCTTTCTCAGCTACTCACCCAGCAGCCTACTGGCTGTAACAATGTCCAACCAAATGTGGCTAGCACCTAGCCCCGTGCCCCTCAGCTGAGACCACCCTCAGAGCCTCCCTGGCTCTCCTTCACACACTTTCCCCCTGACACAGACAGAGAGGGTTGATTTATCCTTCCCTGATTAACCCAGCTGGCCTCACCTGGGGCCAGGGAACCATAATGGATTAGGGTTGTGGACTGAGGGACTCCCACTACAAATCTGACTCCCAGTCCAAAGAAATCCAGTCCATACAACTTTAACCAAACAATCTCCAGCAAGCTATGCCTTACTGAAGCAGCACTTTTCTGGATTTCAGCTACCTCACCCAGTGAAACGGAACCACCAGGTGAGATACACACCCCCACCATATGACTACCGCACACTTTATTGTTCACATCATCACACACCGGCCTTAATAAATGTGCCCTGCCCCTAACATTTTTATTTTTTAGGAAATGTCTGTACACATTTTAAATTTGTCCACCCTGTACATTTGTCTAGACGTATTGTATATATATCATATACCTGTATATCTATCTGATGATATATGTACAAATGTAGTAAGTGCTAGATGAACAGCCGTGACTAAGCTATTAACCTAGCAAGCCAATGCACTCTATGCTATTACCATGGTACACAATTCATACACTTCACATTAAACTGCACATTGCGTCACCTGGATAAATACCTTCCATATTTTTGGTTAATCTCTGGGTGCAGGAAATTATTCCTTTTGCATCTTTATGAATAATTATGAGTGACATAGGCAATATTCGAATTCGCAATATTTCGCAAATTTATGACTAAATATTCACCATAAATGCGCAAATTCGAGAATTCGTGATCTCCAGTCATTATTTACTTGATTGCGAAAATTGTCAATGTAATATATTCGCGATAAAAATTAGAATATTCGCGATCAACACTAAGGGGTAGGCAACTTGGCAACTTCCCTGTCGGTTGCTAGGGATGTTGCTAAGTGCTCATATTCGCGATAAATTCACGATTAGAATATTTGTGATCAACACTATACGTTAATAGGAATATATAGCACTATATTCTTAATATTCGCAAATTCTCAAAGTGGCAATATTTGCAATTAAAATTCGTGATTTGAATATTTGCGCTCAACACTATTTATAAAAACATAAGAAAATGCAATGCAGAGAAGAAAGCTGAACCTGTGGGAAATTTTCATTTTTAACGATCGGGCAGCCGGGGAAGACCACTAGTTCCCCATAGAGGACAGCATAGCAAAGCCAGCATTTTGCGAGCTGCGTCTTGGGAATCCTAGCTGTCAATCATTGCAATGGTTCAAATAACGGAATGGTGATTGATAGCTTCAGGTCCCAAGAGGTTCTGCGTGACCTGAAATATTCCAGTTTTACTTGTTGTCCTGGATGACTGGACTATTTCATTAGACTTCAGAAACCACTGATAAGCTTATAGCTGGAATGTGCAGACGTCTATCAGCTTTTCCAATTTTATGAATGATTGTTATTAGGATGTAAGATCTAGATTGTGGCTTTAACCAACGAGACTTGCAACCACAAGGGGTGTCTCCAGCTAACAAGTACAAAACCCCAGAGGGAGAGAGGGAAAACAGTGTATTGCATATATTGATTTGAGAGGGGGGTATGCAAAATAATGTCCTATCAGTGTACTTAAAGAGACTGTAATATATATTGTTGACAATTATTAATTATATATATATATATATATATATATATATATATATAATAAAATTTTAAATTCAGATTTTTTAATTCTCGTTTATGTACATGATTATGACTTCAGCCATCTTTCCTTAGCTGATGTTGACAGCATTCTGAGATATGCAGAGATATGCTTTACAGGAGCCAGATGGACCATAGTAGTGTGGAAATGTTCATTCACTGCTATAGCAGGTTGTAGTAAGGAAGGAAGGAAGGAGGTGAGTGGTGTGCTGCCTGTGACCATCACATATCCTAAATGAAGGTGTATATATATATATATATATATATATATATACACACACACACACACTTACACAGTATTATTGGCATTGTAATCCTGCCTGTGATGATAATGAGACAACTGCTGAGAAGTAATCTCTACAAAGACAGAAAGTGTCTGAATGTTATGAGGTTCAGTAGCCAGAGCAAAAGTTGCATTATTTTAGGATTTTTTTACATACACATAAAGACATGAAAAAAAAAAAGAAAAACATAACCAACAATTCTTAGGAACATCATATCTACACAACACATTTCCTTTACATTTAAAGAGGATTTGGAAAGTAGCAGTATAAGCATGGCCATGTGGTATAACTACAGATGACAAACTACCTTGAAATCTGTTTCGGGTCCAATTCTAATGAATCAGTCGACACATTAAATTTAGGTACAAATAAATTTGACCTAGAGATGAGCGAACACCTGGATGTTCGGGTTCGAGAAGTTCGGCCGAACTTCCCGGAAATGTTCGGGTTCGGGATTCGAACTCGATCCGAACTTTATCCCGAACCCGAACCCCATTGAAGTCAATGGGGACCCGAACTTTTAGGCACAAAAAAGGCTGTAAAATAGTCCAGGAAAGGGCTAGAGGGCTGCCAAAGGCAGCAAAGTGTAGAAAAATCCCCTGCAAACAAATGTGGATAGGGAAATGAATTAAAATTAAATAAAATAAATAAAAATTAACCAATATCAATTGAAGAGAGGTCCCACAGCAAGGAATCATGCGTCATATCACCCTGCACCGGAGAATGTCACTCATGTATTTTGGACCAGCACCCAGACAGAGGATACAGGTCCCACAGCAAGGAATCATGCGCCATATCACCCTGCACCGGAGAATGTCACTCATGTATTTTGGACCAGCACCCAGACAGAGGATACAGGTCCCACAGCATGGAATCATGCGTCATATCACCCACCACCGGAGAAGGCCACTCTCATGTATTTTGGACCAGCACCCAGACAGAGGATACAGGTCCCACAGCATGGAATCATGCGTCATATCACCCACCACCGGAGAAGGCCACTTCATGTATTTTGGACCAGCACCCAGACAGAGGATACAGGTCCCACAGCATGGAATCATGCGTCATATCACCCACCACCGGAGAAGGCCACTTCATGTATTTTGGACCAGCACCCAGACAGAGGATACAGGTCCCACAGCATGGAATCATGCGTCATATCACCCACCACCGGAGAAGGCCACTTCATGTATTTTGGACCAGCACCCAGACAGAGGATACAGGTCCCACAGCATGGAATCATGCGTCATATCACCCACCACCGGAGAAGGCCACTCATGTATTTTGGACCAGCACCCAGACAGAGGAGAGAGGTCCCACATCAAGGAATCATGAGTCATATCAACCACCACCGGAGAAGGCCACTCTCATTTATTTTGGACCAGCACCCAGACAGAGGATACAGGTCCCACAGCATGGAATCATGCGTCATATCACCCACCACCGGAGAAGGCCACTCTCATGTATTTTGGACCAGCACCCAGACAGAGGAGAGAGGTCCCACATCAAGGAATCATGAGTCATATCAACCACCACCGGAGAAGGCCACTCATTTATTTTGGACCAGCACCCAGACAGAGGATACAGGTCCCACATCAAGGAATCATGCGTCATATCAACCACCACCGGAGAAGGCCACTCTCATGTATTTTGGACCAGCACCCAGACAGAGGAGAGAGGTCCCACAGCAAGGAATAAGGCGTCATATCAACCCCCACCGGAGAAGGCCACTCATTTATTTTGGACCAGCACCCAGACAGAGGATACAGGTCCCACATCAAGGAATCATGCGTCATATCAACCACCACCGGAGAAGGCCACTCTCATTTATTTGGGACCAGCACCCAGACAGAGGAGAGGGGTTTTCACAGCAGAGAATCAGGCATTTAGATCACCCACCACAGGAGTAGGACACCATTTAATGGGACCCCGGCAACCATGTCAGATGGCACAAACATCAGCTTCACATCACCCAGCACAAGAGAAGGCCACTTTGAGAGACTTTGACCCTGCACCCAGGCGGAGGAGAGGGTTTTCACAGCAGAGAATCAGGCATTTAGATCACCCACCACAGGAGTAGGACACCATTTAATGGGACCCCGGCAACCATGTCAGATGGCACAAACATCAGCTTCACATCACCCAGCACAAGAGAAGGCCACTTTGAGAGACTTTGACCCTGCACCCAGACGGAGGAGAGAGGTTTTCACAGCAGAGAATCATGTATTTAGATCACCCACCACAGGAGTAGGACACCATTTAATGGGACCCCGGCAACCATGTCAGATGGCACAAACATCAGCTTCACATCACCCAGCACAAGAGAAGGCCACTTTGAGAGACTTTGACCCCTGCACCCAGGCGGAGGAGAGGGGTTTTCACAGCAGAGAATCAGGCATTTAGATCACCCACCACAGGAGTAGGACACCATTTAATGGGACCCCGGCAACCATGTCAGATGGCACAAACATCAGCTTCACATCACCCAGCACAAGAGAAGGCCACTTTGAGAGACTTTGACCCCTGCACCCAGACGGAGGAGAGAGGTTTTCACAGCAGAGAATCATGTATTTAGATCACCCACCACAGGAGTAGGACACCATTTAATGGGACCCCGGCAACCATGTCAGATGGCACAAATATCAGCTTCACATCACCCAGCACAAGAGAAGGCCACTTTGAGAGACTTTGACCCCTGCACCCAGGCGGAGGAGAGGGGTTTTCACAGCAGAGAATCAGGCATTTAGATCACCCACCACAGGAGTAGGACACCATTTAATGGGACCCCGGCAACCATGTCAGATGGCACAAACATCAGCTTCACATCACCCACCACAAGAGAAGGCCACTTTGAGAGACTCTGACCCCTGCACCCAGACAGAGGATACAGGTCCCACAGCAAGGAATCATGCGTCATATCACCCTGCACCGGAGAATGTCACTCTCATGTATTTTGGACCAGCACCCAGACAGAGGATACAGGTCCCACAGCATGGAATCATGCGTCATATCACCCACCACCGGAGAAGGCCACTTCATGTATTTTGGACCAGCACCCAGACAGAGGATACAGGTCCCACAGCATGGAATCATGCGTCATATCACCCACCACCGGAGAAGGCCACTCTCATGTATTTTGGACCAGCACCCAGACAGAGGATACAGGTCCCACAGCATGGAATCATGCGTCATATCACCCACCACCGGAGAAGGCCACTCTCATGTATTTTGGACCAGCACCCAGACAGAGGATACAGGTCCCACAGCATGGAATCATGCGTCATATCACCCACCACCGGAGAATGTCACTCTCATTTATTTAGGCCCAGCACACAGACAGAGGAGAGAGGTCCCACAGCAAGGAATCATGCGTCATATCAACCACCAACGGAGAATGTCACTCTCATGTATTTTGGACCAGCACCCAGACAGAGGAGAGAGGTCCCACAGCAAGGAATCATGCGTCATATCAACCACCAACGGAGAATGTCACTCTCATGTATTTTGGACCAGCACCCAGACAGAGGAGAGGTTCATTCAACTTTGGGTTGCACCGCAAGATCATGGTAAAGTAAAAAAATGAGGATTCAATAAAGAAGTGCCCCAGAGTACAAGAATACATGGTTGATGGGGAGGGAAATGTCTATTCTGCACAAGGGAGGCACAGGTCCTGTGGGATCCATGCCTGGTTCATTTTTATGAACGTCAGCTTGTCCACGTTGGCTGTGGACAGGCGGCTGCGTTTGTCAGTAATGACGCCCCTGCCGTGCTGAATACACGTTCAGACAAAACGCTGGCCGCCGGGCAGGCCAGCACCTCCAAGGCATAAAATGCTAACTCTGGCCACGTGGACAATTTGGAGACCCAGAAGTTGAATGGGGCCGAACCATCAGTCAGTACGTGGAGGGGTGTGCAGACGTACTGTTCAACCATGTTAGTGAAATGCTGCCTCCTGCTAACACGTTCCGTATCAGGTGGTTGTGCAGTTAGCTGTGGCGTGGAGACAAAACTTTTCCACATTTCTGCCATGCTAACCCTGCCCTCAGAAGAGCTGGCCGTGACACTGCTGCGTTGGCGACCTCTTGCTCCTCTTCTGCCTTCGCCTTGGGCTTCCACCTGTTCCCCTGTGACATTTGGGAATGCTCTCAGGAGCGCCTCTACCAGCGTGCGCTTGAACTCGCGCATCTTCCTATCACGCTCCAGTGCAGGAAGTAAGGTGGGCACATTGTCTTTGTATCGGGGATCCAGCAGGGTGGCAACCCAGTAGTCCGCACACGTTAAAATGTGGGCAACTCTGCTGTCGTTGCGCAGGCACTGCAGCATGTAGTCGCTCATGTGTGCCAGGCTCCCCAGAGGTAAGGACAAGCTGTCCTCTGTGGGAGGCGTATCGTCATCGTCCTCCGTATCCCCCAGCCACGCACCAGTGATGGGCCTGAGCTGTGTCGGGTGCCACCCCGCTGTGAACCTGCTTCATCCTCATCCTCCTCCACCTCCTCCTCATCCTCCTCGTCCTCCAGTAGTGGGCCCTGGCTGGCCACATTTGTACCTGGCCTCTGCTGTTGCAAAAAACCTCCCTCTGAGCCACTTCTAACAGACTGGCCTGAAAGTGCTAAAAATGACCCCTCATCCTCCTCCTCCTCCTCCTCCTCCTCCTGGGCCACCTCCTCTTCCATCATCGCCCTAAGCGTTTTCTCAAGGAGACATAGAAGTGGTATTGTAACGCTGATAACGGTGTCATCGCCACTGGCCATGTTGGTGGAGTACTCGAAACAGCGCAACAGGGCACACAGGTCTCGCATGGAGGCCCAATCATTGGTGGTGAAGTGGTGCTGTTCCGCAGTGCGACTGACGCGTGCGTGCTGCAGCTGAAACTCCACTATGGCCTGCTGCTGCTCGCACAGTCTCTCCAGCATGTGCAAGGTGGAGTTCCACCTGGTGGGCACGTCGCATATGAGGCGGTGAGCGGGAAGGCCGAGGTTACGCTGTAGCGCAGACAGGCGAGCAGCGGCAGGATGTGAACGCCGGAATCGCGCACAGACGGCCCTCACTTTATGCAGCAGCTCTGACATGTTGGGGTAGTTGTGAATGAACTTCTGCACCACCAAATTCAGCACATGCGCCAGGCAAGGGATGTGCGTCAAACCGGCTAGTCCCAGAGCTGCGGCGAGATTTCGCCCATTATCGCACACCACCAGGCCGGGCTTGAGGCCCACCGGCAGCAACCACTGGTCGGTCTGTTGTTCAATACCCCGCCACAACTCCTGCGCGGTGTGGGGCCTGTCCCCAAACATATGAGTTTCAGAATGGCCTGCTGACGTTTACCCGGGCTGTGCTGAAGTTGGTGGTGAAGGTGTGTGGCTGACTGGATGAGCTGGTGGAAGCAGAGGAGGAGGAAGCCGAGTAGGAGGAGGAGGCTACAGGAGGCAAACAATGATGCCCTGTGATCCTTGGCGGCGGAAGGACGTGCGCCAAGGAACTCTCCGCCTGGGGCCCAGCCGCCACTACATTTACCCAGTGTGCAGTTAGGGAGATATAGCGTCCCTGGCCGTGCTTACTGGTCCACGTATCTGTGGTTAGGTGGACCTTGCCACAAATGGCGTTGCGCAGTGCACACTTGATTTTATCGGACACTTGCATGTGCAGGAAGGCACGGCTGTCTTGGAGAAGTAGTGGCGGCTGGGGACAACATACTGTGGGACAGCCATGGACATCAGCTGTTTGAAGCTGTCTGTGTCCACCAGCCTGAATGACAGCATTTCAAAGGCCAGTAGTTTAGAAATGCTGGCATTCAGGCCCAGAGGCTCGAGGGTGGCTAGGTGGGAATTTACGCTTTCTCTCCAAGGTTTGTGAGATGGAGAGCTGAGCGCTGCCGTGTGACATGGTGGAGATGCTTGGTGACGCAGGTGGTGGTGTCGCTGGCACATCCTCTGTTTGGTGGGCGGCAGGTGCCAACATTCCTCCCGAGGCGGAGGAAGAGGCCGAGGCAGCAGCAGAAGAGGGAGCAGGGGAGCCTGAGTGAGTTCCTTGCTTTTAAGGTGTTTACTCCACTGCAGTTCATGCTTTGCATGTAGATGCCTGGTCATGCAGGTTGTGCTAAGGTTCAGAACGTTAATGCCTCGCTTCAGGATCTGATGGCACAGCGTGCAAACCACTCGGGTCTTGTCGTCAGCACATTGTTTAAAGAAGTGCCATGCCAGGGAACTCCTTGAAGCTGCCTTTGGGGTGCTCGGTCCCTGGTGGCGGTGGCCTGTATCAGGCGAACTCTCTTGGCGGCGGCTGTTCTGCTTTTGCCCCCTGCTCCCTCTTTTGCTACGCTGTTGGCTCGGTCTCACCACTGCCTCTTCCTCTGAACTATGAAAGTCAGTGGCACGACCTTCATTCCATGTGGGGTCTAGGACCTCATCGTCCCCTGCATCGTCTTCCACACAGTCTTCCTCCCTGTCCTCCTGTTCGGTCTGCACACTGCAGAAAGAGCGCAGCAGTTGGCACCTGTGTTTCGTCATCATCAGAGACGTGCGGACTCCGATGAGGTGGTATTCCCATGTCCTCATCATCAGTAAACATCAGAGGTTGTGCATCAGTGCATTCTATGTCTTCCACCACAGGGGAAGGGCTAGGTGGATTCCCTTGGGAAACCCTGCCAGCAGAGTCTTCAAACAGCATAAGAGACTGCTGCATAACTTGAGGCTCAGACAGTTTCCCTGATATGCATGGGGGTGATGTGACAGACTGATGGGCTTGGTTTTCAGGTGCCACCTGTGCGCTTTCTGCAGAAGACTTGGTGGGAGATAATGTTGTGAACATGCTGGATCCACTGTCGGCCACCCAATTGACTAGCGCCTGTACCTGCTCAGGCCTTACCATCCTTAGAACGGCATTGGGCCCCACCAAATATCGCTGTAAATTCTGGCGGGTACTGGAACCTGAGGTAGTTGGTTCACTAGGATGTGTGGCTGTGGCAGAATGGCCACGTCCTCTCCCAGCACCAGAGGGTACACTAACACCACCACGACCGCGTCCGCGTCCCTTACTAGATGTTTTCCTCATTGTTACCGTTCACCAAGCACCACAATAAGGAAAAAAATATTTGGCCCAATGTATTGATTTCAAATTCAGGCCTTTTTTACAGGCACCTACCACTATCTGCCTATTTGTTTATGTAGCTTATTACACTAATCCAGGCACAGCAGTAACCACTGATTTAGGGGAATATCTCTTTTAGGGCAAGTATTTAGGCCCTGGATGAAAGGTATCCTTTTATGGACAGATTTACAATGGGCCTGCAACAGCTGTGACACCAGATTTAGAGGTATTGCTATTTTGGCAAGTGAATTTCACCCCAGAACAAAATATATGTTTTTGCGGATAATAATATAGTTTGCCAGGCTCAGCTGTGACACCAGATTTAGTGGATTGCTATTTTGGCAAGTGAATTTCACCCCAGAAGAAAATATATGTTTTTGCGGATACTAATATAGTTTGCCAGGCTCAGCTGTGACACCAGATTTAGAGGATTGCTATTTTGGCAAGTGAATTTCACCCCAGAACAAAATATATGTTTTTGCGGATACTAATATAGTTTGCCAGGCTCAGCTGTGACACCAGATTTAGGGTGTTGCTATTTTGGCAAGTGAATTTCACCCCAGAAGAAAATATATGTTTTTGCGGATACTAATATAGTTTGCCAGGCTCAGCTGTGACACCAGATTTAGAGGATTGCTATTTTGGCAAGTGAATTTCACCCCAGAACAAAATATATGTTTTTGCGGATACTAATATAGTTTGCCAGGCTCAGCTGTGACACCAGATTTAGTGGATTGCTATTTTGGCAAGTGAATTTCACCCCAGAACAAAATATATGTTTTTGCGGATACTAATATAGTTTGCCAGGCTCAGCTGTGACACCAGATTTAGTGGATTGCTATTTTGGCAAGTGAATTTCACCCCAGAACAAAATATATGTTTTTGCGGATACTAATATAGTTTGCCAGGCTCAGCTGTGACACCAGATTTAGGGTGTTGCTATTTTGGCAAGTGAATTTCACCCCAGAAGAAAATATATGTTTTTGCGGATACTAATATAGTTTGCCAGGCTCAGCTGTGACACCAGATTTAGAGTGATTGCTATTTTGGCAAGTGAATTTCACCCCAGAACAAAATATATGTTTTTGCGGATACTAATATAGTTTGCCAGGCTCAGCTGTGACACCAGATTTAGTGGATTGCTATTTTGGCAAGTGAATTTCACCCCAGAACAAAATATATGTTTTTGCGGATAATAATATAGTTTGCCAGGCTCAGCTGTGACACCAGATTTAGTGGATTGCTATTTTGGCAAGTGAATTTCACCCCAGAACAAAATATATGTTTTTGCGGATACTAATATAGTTTGCCAGGCTCAGCTGTGACACCAGATTTAGTGGATTGCTATTTTGGCAAGTGAATTTCACCCCAGAAGAAAATATATGTTTTTACGGATACTAATATAGTTTGCCAGGCTCAGCTGTGACACCAGATTTAGGGTGTTGCTATTTTGGCAAGTGAATTTCACCCCAGAAGAAAATATATGTTTTTGCGGATACTAATATAGTTTGCCAGGCTCAGCTGTGACACCAGATTTAGAGGATTGCTATTTTGGCAAGTGAATTTCACCCCAGAACAAAATATATGTTTTTGCGGATAATAATATAGTTTGCCAGGCTCAGCTGTGACACCAGATTTAGTGGATTGCTATTTTGGCAAGTGAATTTCACCCCAGAACAAAATATATGTTTTTGCGGATACTAATATAGTTTGCCAGGCTCAGCTGTGACACCAGATTTAGTGGATTGCTATTTTGGCAAGTGAATTTCACCCCAGAACAAAATATATGTTTTTGCGGATACTAATATAGTTTGCCAGGCTCAGCTGTGACACCAGATTTAGGGTGTTGCTATTTTGGCAAGTGAATTTCACCCCAGAAGAAAATATATGTTTTTGCGGATACTAATATAGTTTGCCAGGCTCAGCTGTGACACCAGATTTAGAGGATTGCTATTTTGGCAAGTGAATTTCACCCCAGAACAAAATATATGTTTTTGCGGATACTAATATAGTTTGCCAGGCTCAGCTGTGACACCAGATTTAGTGGATTGCTATTTTGGCAAGTGAATTTCACCCCAGAACAAAATATATGTTTTTGCGGATACTAATATAGTTTGCCAGGCTCAGCTGTGACACCAGATTTAGTGGTGTTGCTATTTTGGCAAGTGAATTTCACCCCAGAAGAAAATATATGTTTTTGCGGATACTAATATAGTTTGCCAGGCTCAGCTGTGACACCAGATTTAGAGGATTGCTATTTTGGCAAGTGAATTTCACCCCAGAACAAAATATATGTTTTTGCGGATACTAATATAGTTTGCCAGGCTCAGCTGTGACACCAGATTTAGGGATTGCTATTTTGGCAAGTGAATTTCACCCCAGAACAAAATATATGTTTTTGCGGATACTAATATAGTTTGCCAGGCTCAGCTGTGACACCAGATTTAGTGGATTGCTATTTTGGCAAGTGAATTTCACCCCAGAACAAAATATATGTTTTTGCGGATACTAATATAGTTTGCCAGGCTCAGCTGTGACACCAGATTTAGGGTGTTGCTATTTTGGCAAGTGAATTTCACCCCAGAAGAAAATATATGTTTTTGCGGATACTAATATAGTTTGCCAGGCTCAGCTGTGACACCAGATTTAGAGGATTGCTATTTTGGCAAGTGAATTTCACCCCAGAACAAAATATATGTTTTTGCGGATACTAATATAGTTTGCCAGGCTCAGCTGTGACACCAGATTTAGGGTGATTGCTATTTTGGCAAGTGAATTTCACCCCAGAAGAAAATATATGTTTTTGCGGATACTAATATAGTTTGCCAGGCTCAGCTGTGACACCAGATTTAGAGGTGTTGCTATTTTGGCAAGTGAATTTCACCCCAGAAGAAAATATATGTTTTTGCGGATACTAATATAGTTTGCCAGGCTCAGCTGTGACACCAGATTTAGAGGATTGCTATTTTGGCAAGTGAATTTCACCCCAGAACAAAATATATGTTTTTGCGGATACTAATATAGTTTGCCAGGCTCAGCTGTGACACCAGATTTAGTGGATTGCTATTTTGGCAAGTGAATTTCACCCCAGAAGAAAATATATGTTTTTGCGGATACTAATATAGTTTGCCAGGCTCAGCTGTGACACCAGATTTAGGGTGTTGCTATTTTGGCAAGTGAATTTCACCCCAGAAGAAAATATATGTTTTTGCGGATACTAATATAGTTTGCCAGGCTCAGCTGTGACACCAGATTTAGAGGATTGCTATTTTGGCAAGTGAATTTCACCCCAGAACAAAATATATGTTTTTGCGGATAATAATATAGTTTGCCAGGCTCAGCTGTGACACCAGATTTAGTGGATTGCTATTTTGGCAAGTGAATTTCACCCCAGAAGAAAATATATGTTTTTACGGATACTAATATAGTTTGCCAGGCTCAGCTGTGACACCAGATTTAGGGTGTTGCTATTTTGGCAAGTGAATTTCACCCCAGAAGAAAATATATGTTTTTGCGGATACTAATATAGTTTGCCAGGCTCAGCTGTGACACCAGATTTAGAGGATTGCTATTTTGGCAAGTGAATTTCACCCCAGAACAAAATATATGTTTTTGCGGATACTAATATAGTTTGCCAGGCTCAGCTGTGACACCAGATTAAGGCCTCATGCACACGACCGTTTTTTTATGCTGTCCGCAAAAAGGGGTTCCGTTGTTCAGTGATCCGTGTCCGTTTTTGCCTTACGTTGTGTTTCCGTGTGTCTTCCGTTTTTTTAGCAGACATGACCCAAAAGATTTTACCAAAGACAGGCTGACAATTTTTCCCAAAGTGCCTGCCAAGGGATCCAAAAAAAGCGGACCACGGGCAGCGGATGACCACGGATGGCCATCCGCATTTTTCTAGAACCCATTGACTTGAATGGGTCCGTGAACCGTTTTTCCACGGTTAAGAATAGGACAGGTTATATTTTTGGACTGGAATCACGGACCACGGAGCGCGGAGGACAAACGGTGCATTTGCCGAGGTTTTCACGGACCCATTGAAAACCAATGGGTCCGCAGAAAATCACGAAAAACGGAGCAACGGACACGGAATCAAACAACGGTCGTGTGCATGAGGCCTTAGGGTGTTGCTATTTTGGCAAGTGAATTTCACCCCAGAAGAAAATATATGTTTTTGCGGATAATAATATAGTTTGCCAGGCTCAGCTGTGACACCAGATTTAGTGGATTGCTATTTTGGCAAGTGAATTTCACCCCAGAAGAAAATATATGTTTTTACGGATACTAATATAGTTTGCCAGGCTCAGCTGTGACACCAGATTTAGGGTGTTGCTATTTTGGCAAGTGAATTTCACCCCAGAAGAAAATATATGTTTTTGCGGATACTAATATAGTTTGCCAGGCTCAGCTGTGACACCAGATTTAGAGGATTGCTATTTTGGCAAGTGAATTTCACCCCAGAACAAAATATATGTTTTTATGGATACTAATATAGTTTGCCAGGCTCAGCTGTGACACCAGATTTAGTGGATTGCTATTTTGGCAAGTGAATTTCACCCCAGAAGAAAATATATGTTTTTACGGATACTAATATAGTTTGCCAGGCTCAGCTGTGACACCAGATTTAGGTGTTGCTATTTTGGCAAGTGAATTTCACCCCAGAAGAAAATATATGTTTTTATGGATACTAATATAGTTTGCCAGGCTCAGCTGTGACACCAGATTTAGAGGATTGCTATTTTGGCAAGTGAATTTCACCCCAGAACAAAATATATGTTTTTATGGATAATAATATAGTTTGCCAGGCTCAGCTGTGACACCAGATTTAGTGGATTGCTATTTTGGCAAGTGAATTTCACCCCAGAAGAAAATATATGTTTTTAGTGGATACTAATATAGTTTGCCAGGCTCAGCTGTGACACCAGATTTAGAGGATTGCTATTTTGGCAAGTGAATTTCACCCCAGAACAAAATATATGTTTTTACGGATACTAATATAGTTTGCCAGGCTCAGCTGTGACACCAGATTTAGGGTGATTGCTATTTTGGCAAGTGAATTTCACCCCAGAAGAAAATATATGTTTTTGCGGATACTAATATAGTTTGCCAGGCTCAGCTGTGACACCAGATTTAGAGGATTGCTATTTTGGCAAGTGAATTTCACCCCAGAACAAAATATATGTTTTTAAGTGGATAATAATATAGTTTGCCAGGCTCAGCTGTGACACCAGATTTAGTGGATTGCTATTTTGGCAAGTGAATTTCACCCCAGAACAAAATATATGTTTTTACGGATACTAATATAGTTTGCCAGGCTCAGCTGTGACACCAGATTTAGGGTGTTGCTATTTTGGCAAGTGAATTTCACCCCAGAAGAAAATATATGTTTTTGCGGATACTAATATAGTTTGCCAGGCTCAGCTGTGACACCAGATTTAGAGGATTGCTATTTTGGCAAGTGAATTTCACCCCAGAACAAAATATATGTTTTTATGGATACTAATATAGTTTGCCAGGCTCAGCTGTGACACCAGATTTAGTGGTATTGCTATTTTGGCAAGTGAATTTCACCCCAGAAGAAAATATATGTTTTTAAGTGATACTAATATAGTTTGCCAGGCTCAGCTGTGACACCAGATTTAGAGGATTGCTATTTTGGCAAGTGAATTTCACCCCAGAACAAAATATATGTTTTTATGGATACTAATATAGTTTGCCAGGCTCAGCTGTGACACCAGATTTAGTGGATTGCTATTTTGGCAAGTGAATTTCACCCCAGAAGAAAATATATGTTTTTATGGATACTAATATAGTTTGCCAGGCTCAGCTGTGACACCAGATTTAGTGGATTGCTATTTTGGCAAGTGAATTTCACCCCAGAACAAAATATATGTTTTTATGGATAATAATATAGTTTGCCAGGCTCAGCTGTGACACCAGATTTAGTGGATTGCTATTTTGGCAAGTGAATTTCACCCCAGAAGAAAATATATGTTTTTACGGATACTAATATAGTTTGCCAGGCTCAGCTGTGACACCAGATTTAGGTGTTGCTATTTTGGCAAGTGAATTTCACCCCAGAAGAAAATATATGTTTTTATGGATACTAATATAGTTTGCCAGGCTCAGCTGTGACACCAGATTTAGAGGATTGCTATTTTGGCAAGTGAATTTCACCCCAGAACAAAATATATGTTTTTATGGATACTAATATAGTTTGCCAGGCTCAGCTGTGACACCAGATTTAGTGGATTGCTATTTTGGCAAGTGAATTTCACCCCAGAAGAAAATATATGTTTTTACGGATACTAATATAGTTTGCCAGGCTCAGCTGTGACACCAGATTTAGGGGATTGCTATTTTGGCAAGTGAATTTCACCCCAGAACAAAATATATGTTTTTGCGGATACTAATATAGTTTGCCAGGCTCAGCTGTGACACCAGATTTAGTGGATTGCTATTTTGGCAAGTGAATTTCACCCCAGAACAAAATATATGTTTTTATGGATACTAATATAGTTTGCCAGGCTCAGCTGTGACACCAGATTTAGTGGATTGCTATTTTGGCAAGTGAATTTCACCCCAGAACAAAATATATGTTTTTACGGATACTAATATAGTTTGCCAGGCTCAGCTGTGACACCAGATTTAGGGTGATTGCTATTTTGGCAAGTGAATTTCACCCCAGAACGAAAATATATGTTTTTGCGGATACTAATATAGTTTGCCAGGCTCAGCTGTGACACCAGATTTAGAGGATTGCTATTTTGGCAAGTGAATTTCACCCCAGAACGAAAATATATGTTTTTACGGATACTAATATAGTTTGCCAGGCTCAGCTGTGACACTAGATATTAAGGCCTCATGGCAACCGTTATTTTTACTGCCGCAAAAAAGGGGTTCCGTTGTTCAGTGATCCGGTCCGTTTTGACACATTCACGATTGTGTTTCCGTGTGTCTTCCTTTAGCGGACATGGCCAAATAGATTTTGCCAAAGACAGGCTGACAGTTTTCCTAGTGTTGCCAAGGGATCCGCCAAAAAAACGGACATGTGTACGCGGATGACACATGATGGCCATCCGCATTTTCACAGACCCATTGACTTGAATATGTCCGTGAACCGTTTTCACGGACAAGAATAGGACAGGTTATATGTTTTTGACGGACTGGAATCACGGACCACGGACAGCTGAGGACAAACGGCATTTGCCGAGGTGCCACGACCTATTGAAAGCCAATGGGTCCGCAGAAAATCACGAAAAACGGAGCAGGACACGGAATCAAACAGCGATCGGTGTGCATGAGGCCTTAGAGTGCTGCTATTTTGGCAAGTGAATTTCACCCCAGAACAAAATATATGTTTTTGCGGATAATAATATAGTTTGCCAGGCTCAGCTGTGACACCAGATTTAGTGGATTGCTATTTTGGCAAGTGAATTTCACCCCAGAAGAAAATATATGTTTTTACGGATACTAATATAGTTTGCCAGGCTCAGCTGTGACACCAGATTTAGGGTGTTGCTATTTTGGCAAGTGAATTTCACCCCAGAAGAAAATATATGTTTTTGCGGATACTAATATAGTTTGCCAGGCTCAGCTGTGACACCAGATTTAGAGGATTGCTATTTTGGCAAGTGAATTTCACCCCAGAACAAAATATATGTTTTTGCGGATAATAATATAGTTTGCCAGGCTCAGCTGTGACACCAGATTTAGGGGATTGCTATTTTGGCAAGTGAATTTCACCCCAGAACAAAATATATGTTTTTGCGGATACTAATATAGTTTGCCAGGCTCAGCTGTGACACCAGATTTAGTGGATTGCTATTTTGGCAAGTGAATTTCACCCCAGAAGAAAATATATGTTTTTACGGATACTAATATAGTTTGCCAGGCTCAGCTGTGACACCAGATTTAGGGTGTTGCTATTTTGGCAAGTGAATTTCACCCCAGAAGAAAATATATGTTTTTGCGGATACTAATATAGTTTGCCAGGCTCAGCTGTGACACCAGATTTAGAGGATTGCTATTTTGGCAAGTGAATTTCACCCCAGAACAAAATATATGTTTTTGCGGATACTAATATAGTTTGCCAGGCTCAGCTGTGACACCAGATTTAGAGTGATTGCTATTTTGGCAAGTGAATTTCACCCCAGAAGAAAATATATGTTTTTGCGGATACTAATATAGTTTGCCAGGCTCAGCTGTGACACCAGATTTAGAGGATTGCTATTTTGGCAAGTGAATTTCACCCCAGAACAAAATATATGTTTTTGCGGATAATAATATAGTTTGCCAGGCTCAGCTGTGACACCAGATTTAGTGGATTGCTATTTTGGCAAGTGAATTTCACCCCAGAACAAAATATATGTTTTTGCGGATAATAATATAGTTTGCCAGGCTCAGCTGTGACACCAGATTTAGTGGATTGCTATTTTGGCAAGTGAATTTCACCCCAGAACAAAATATATGTTTTTGCGGATACTAATATAGTTTGCCAGGCTCAGCTGTGACACCAGATTTAGTGGATTGCTATTTTGGCAAGTGAATTTCACCCCAGAAGAAAATATATGTTTTTGCGGATACTAATATAGTTTGCCAGGCTCAGCTGTGACACCAGATTTAGTGGTGTTGCTATTTTGGCAAGTGAATTTCACCCCAGAAGAAAATATATGTTTTGCGGATACTAATATAGTTTGCCAGGCTCAGCTGTGACACCAGATTTAGAGGATTGCTATTTTGGCAAGTGAATTTCACCCCAGAACAAAATATATGTTTTTGCGGATACTAATATAGTTTGCCAGGCTCAGCTGTGACACCAGATTTAGTGGATTGCTATTTTGGCAAGTGAATTTCACCCCAGAAGAAAATATATGTTTTTGCGGATACTAATATAGTTTGCCAGGCTCAGCTGTGACACCAGATTTAGAGGGTTGCTATTTTGGCAAGTGAATTTCACCCCAGAACAAAATATATGTTTTTGCGGATACTAATATAGTTTGCCAGGCTCAGCTGTGACACCAGATTTAGTGGATTGCTATTTTGGCAAGTGAATTTCACCCCAGAACAAAATATATGTTTTTGCGGATACTAATATAGTTTGCCAGGCTCAGCTGTGACACCAGATTTAGTGGTATTGCTATTTTGGCAAGTGAATTTCACCCCAGAACAAAATATATGTTTTTGCGGATACTAATATAGTTTGCCAGGCTCAGCTGTGACACCAGATTTAGTGGATTGCTATTTTGGCAAGTGAATTTCACCCCAGAACAAAATATATGTTTTTGCGGATACTAATATAGTTTGCCAGGCTCAGCTGTGACACCAGATTTAGGGTGTTGCTATTTTGGCAAGTGAATTTCACCCCAGAAGAAAATATATGTTTTTGCGGATACTAATATAGTTTGCCAGGCTCAGCTGTGACACCAGATTTAGTGGATTGCTATTTTGGCAAGTGAATTTCACCCCAGAAGAAAATATATGTTTTTGCGGATACTAATATAGTTTGCCAGGCTCAGCTGTGACACCAGATTTAGGGTGTTGCTATTTTGGCAAGTGAATTTCACCCCAGAAGAAAATATATGTTTTTGCGGATACTAATATAGTTTGCCAGGCTCAGCTGTGACACCAGATTTAGAGGATTGCTATTTTGGCAAGTGAATTTCACCCCAGAACAAAATATATGTTTTTGCGGATAATAATATAGTTTGCCAGGCTCAGCTGTGACACCAGATTTAGTGGATTGCTATTTTGGCAAGTGAATTTCACCCCAGAAGAAAATATATGTTTTTGCGGATACTAATATAGTTTGCCAGGCTCAGCTGTGACACCAGATTTAGGGGATTGCTATTTTGGCAAGTGAATTTCACCCCAGAACAAAATATATGTTTTTGCGGATACTAATATAGTTTGCCAGGCTCAGCTGTGACACCAGATTTAGTGGATTGCTATTTTGGCAAGTGAATTTCACCCCAGAACGAAAATATATGTTTTTGCGGATACTAATATAGTTTGCCAGGCTCAGCTGTGACACCAGATTTAGGGTGTTGCTATTTTGGCAAGTGAATTTCACCCCAGAAGAAAATATATGTTTTTGCGGATACTAATATAGTTTGCCAGGCTCAGCTGTGACACCAGATTTAGAGGATTGCTATTTTGGCAAGTGAATTTCACCCCAGAACAAAATATATGTTTTTGCGGATACTAATATAGTTTGCCAGGCTCAGCTGTGACACCAGATTTAGGGTGTTGCTATTTTGGCAAGTGAATTTCACCCCAGAAGAAAATATATGTTTTTGCGGATACTAATATAGTTTGCCAGGCTCAGCTGTGACACCAGATTTAGAGGATTGCTATTTTGGCAAGTGAATTTCACCCCAGAACAAAATATATGTTTTTGCGGATACTAATATAGTTTGCCAGGCTCAGCTGTGACACCAGATTTAGGGTGTTGCTATTTTGGCAATTGAATTTAACCCCAAACCAAAATATCTGTTTTGGCGGACACTATTATATTTTGCCAGCCACTGCTGAAACCACTGATGTATGGTTTTGCTATTTTGCCAATTGAATTTCACCCCAGAAAATAATCTATCCTTTGCCAGACAGCAGACAGTATTATGCTTGTCTAGCCAAAGCTGGAACACCAGATTTAGGGGATTGGTATTTGGGCAATTGTATTTAACCCCTTAATAAAATATAGAAATTGCTATCCTGAGTTTCTAGGGGTGACAATTAGCACAGCCAAGCCCCTGATGGAGGATATAGCAAAAAAAAAATAGTATTGAAGCATTGATGGATGTGTGGCAGCTTGTTCTGGAGCACCACAAGTCACAAAATGGCCGCCGATCAACCCAGAAAATAAGTGACAGAAAAACGCTCTGTGCAGCCAAAAAACCAGCAATCAAGTAAATAGCAGAAGTTCACTGATTCTCAGCTGCAGATCGATCCGTTCATTAGGTGCTGTTGCTGACTTTTCCCTGCCTATCTCGCCCTCACAGAAGCTGCATCCTCTCCCTACACTAGTCAGAGCAGTGTGACGTGCGGCGCTACGTGACTCCAGCTTAAATAGAGGCTGGGTCACATGCTGCACTTGGCCAATCACAGCCATGCCATTAGTAGGCATGGCTGTGATGGCTTCTTAGGGCAAGAAGTAAGACGCTAGCTGATTGGCTGCTGTGCAGCCCTTCAGAAAGCGGTAAGAAATCGACGAACACCGAACCCGAACCCGAACTTTTTTGAAAATGTCCGGGTTCGGGTCCGGGTCCCGGACACCCCAAAATTCGGTACGAACCCGAACGATGCGCGAACTGTTCGCTCAACACTAATTTGACCCAAATGAAAAGTGCTTAGAATGCCCTGAAAAGTTTTATATTATATTTAGGGTTTTCCTAGGACTGTATCTAACCCCTTGCAAGCTCTATAAAAACAAGACATCATTAGTAATCTCAGAGTGACAGCAACATATATGTCTATGGGTAAATGGATGGGAGACGGTAGTAACAAACAGCCTCTTTAATAACACACTGCACTGTCAGATTTTATTTTTAAATTAAAACATGGTCCACATATTATTTCTTTTTGGTGTCTCCTGACCTGTTAAATAGTGGGCACCTTTTTGAGAGATTCATCTGAACCTTTCAAGATTCGGTAAGATTCAGGGTCACCAAATTAAAGCCCACGATTCTCTCAATAAAACATGCAAGCTAGATATTTTTCTATAAGGACAAGAGAACCACAAGGTCTTAATAAAAATTGGCCTTGCTTGATTGACTAGCCTTGTAGGGTACTCTTCCGGGTACTCTGTGTCATTAGGGAGACTAAAAAATATGCATGAGTATTGTATGCCAGGTGACACTACTCTGGGTTTCCAGGAGGAATATATACAAATTTGCATACCTTAAAGGGGTTGTCTGCGTTTTACTACTGATGACCTATCCTCAGGATAGGTAAACAATATCAGATGGGGTCTAAATCCCAGGGCCCCTGACGATAAGCTGTTTGAAGAGAAAGCAGGACTGACTTCTCTGCTCTGTTTACCTGCTTACTGCAGTTGCAGTGGTGAGAAAGTATAATTACAAGTATTGCATCCCCATTCACCATGAGCCAGCTCTGTCTGTTTAGGTGTATAGGTAGGCCCTATCCCATAGAAGTGAATGGGGATGCCATACTTTTAATTGCATCTACTCATCACTGCAATTGTGGCAAACAGGTAAACAGAGCAGAGAAAGCAGTACTGCTTTATCCTCAAATAGCTTATCAGCAAGGGTGCTGGGTGTTGGACCACAGCCAATCTGATATTGATTACCTATCCTCAGGATAGATCATCAATAGTAAAAAGTGGACAACTGCTTTAATTCTTATGGCATTTTTAGTATTTCTATCATTATTATTTCTATTATGGAGACCAATAATAGCTTATAATTAGACCTAAGGGGATCACACCTTCATCATGAAACAAAACCTAAAGAGATTGGTGTGCATACCCAACAAATTAGCACATGACTCCAGCAACATAGTAAAATGTAATTTATTAGATATCACTTAAAAAATACATATAGCAAGGGGAGTAAACATGAACCAGTGAGGATAACACATGGGAAGAGGATAATAATAGTCATATACAAGTGCAGAGAGTCATATGTGATAATACTGAATGGAGGCCAGAACATGCCTGGTCCACTGCACACCACCAAAATGAGGGAAATGTGCAGGGATCAAGCAAGCACACAGCCTGCAAGCGTAACAGCAGTACTGCACAGGGTTTACAGAATGTAAATACAATCACTGTCGACAAGTTACAAAGTTAGTCAAACAAGATAGTAATCCCCTTCCCAGTGTCATCTCACCTGCCCAAAACTGTTTAGCGAAACTCGTTGGGCAGGTGAGGGGACATTGGGAAGGAGATTACTATCTTGTTTGACTAACTTTGTAACTTGTTGACAGTGATTGTATTTACATGTCATTATTTACAAGAAGACAATCGATTTACAAAAAGAAAGAAAATGTTCATTACTATAAGGACAGATAGTGCAGTACTGCTGTTATGCTTGCAGGCTGTGTGCTTGCTTGATCCCTGCACATTTCCCTCATTTTGGTGGTGTGCAGTGGAGAAGGCATGTTCCGGCCTCCATTTAGTATTATCACATATGACTCTCTGCACTTGTATATGACTATTATTATCCCCTTCCCATGTGTTCTCCTCATATTCTTGCTACCCCACTGGTTCATGTTTACTCCCCTTGCTATATGTATTTTTTTAAGTGATATCTAATAAATTACATTTTACTATGTTGCTGGACTCATGTGCTAATTTGTTGAGTATTCATATCAATCTCTTTAGGTTTTGTTATTATGGAGACCAGTTAATATTTGTGGTGACTATTGTAGGCTATATAATGCTCCTCTTGGTTTCTGGGAAAAATATATGCAAATTATCATGTATAACATGCTCTGGCATCTGATTACAAAAGCTAATTAGAATATCTCCCAGAAACCTATAAAGTCATTGCTTGGCCTACAATACTGCTCAAACGTACTAAGAATACTAGGCGCTCTCCATAGTAAGAAAGATTTGCCCCTGTGACAACACATATATATTGCCAAGAAATACAAAGTAGCATCGCTCTCCCTCTCCAGTCCAATTATGGTTGTCTCATATTAGTGATACTCAGATCACCTGATCCATCCTACCTAGAGTAAATAGAACAGGTCATGTATTGTTCGCATACACACATTACACTAAACTGCTTAAAACTTCTTATAAGCATTATTCAAGACAACATGTGATCAAGGCATCATAAATGAGAAATGCAGCATGAAGTTTCTTACCCCTCCCCCCCACCTTTCAAAAGTGATGAGAGTAGCTTAAAAGCACAAAAAGTCACACATTTTTGGTAAAATATGGCTTGCCTCAAAATTGGACATGCAAAACTTAATAAATCCCACAAATACAGATACATATACAATGTCTATCTGTCCTTATAGTAATGAACATTTTCTTTCTTTTTGTAAATTGATTGTCTTCTTGTAAATAATGACAATCTGTTATCATTCCTAAAGGATATGGATTTTTTTGTAACATTGAGTCAATACGTAATTGCTGTTTAATCAGAGTCATTTATTCCTCTGGCTAAAATAAAAGGGACCAACCGCATGAATCGCCAAACAATTTGTTAGGAAAAGTGTTATTGTATTAATTTATTGCTGTGCCGAAAAACAATGACCATCAAAATGAATATATTTATATGTAATCTATACATGCCATGCTTTATTAATGACCTTTTGCAGCCAAGCCATGGTTTTATTGTGATTTACTGCTGAAGAATAAACAGGTTAATAAGAGCTGGCACCGGGTTCAACGCATATATACATAATAATAGGAATACAATGTATTCGCTGTGTTTATTTATTTATTTTTCAAAAATGTAGTTTAAAACATTAACAAAAATAATAAACACCATACAATTTGAGTGACACCAAGAGCTGTTGATATTTCATGTCATTGACTGATAAAAAATAGAATATTGCCCATCCTCGTGAGAAGTAATCACAGCCTATAGTAATAAGATTATTTCCCTCTTGGAAAATTCACAGAAAGCTTTCGATCCATGCTGAGCTCATTCAAAGACAGAGCGCTAGGCATACTCCCTCTCTGGTTCATTATCATTCCTAGGTTATCCAAGCCAAGTGAATCAGGAAAGCAAATGAATTAGTGAGAATTAAGAAGCCTCTGCGGTCTGAACCCTCTCCAAATCTCAGCAAAGATGAAAGGTAGACGCTGATGTCTCATGTCCCAGGGTTCTCAGAAATAGAGCCTCAGCTCCCAGCCGCTTCCTCCTGAGTCCTGCTGAAATACACAGCCAGTTAATGTTCCCTAATGTCTCCTGACCGAAGGTTTATCCATAGGGGAAAAATTTTGCCTGCCTAAAAGACAAAAACACAAAAACTCCATTCACTCCATTAATTACTATAGTAGATGACAATCAATACAATGCAAGAACATACAACATGACTACAGTATATTCAGAGAAGAATAGTTATCCATCATTCTATCTATCTATCTATCTATCTATCTATCTATCTATCTATCAATCTATCTATCTATGAATCCATTATCTATCTATCTATCTATCTATCTATCCATCTATCTATGAATCCATTATCTATCTATCTATCTATCTATCCATCTATCTATCCATCCAAAGTCCAATGCATGTGAACCGCACAGCTGAATATATAGTAGTCGGGTGCCAGCGACTGATGGAGTGATCCGTTCCTCCAGGACAAATAGTACAATGTGTCCACGGCACTTCCTTGGGTAGAAAAGTGTTGATTTATTCACCAGTAACTGGTGAATAAATCAACACTTTTCTACCCAAGGAAGTGTCGTAGATACTTTGTACTATCTATCTATCTATCTATCTATCTATCTATCTATCTATCTATCTATCTATCTATCTCTCCTATGTACAGTATTTATGTATTTATTTCAAATTTAATTCTATTAATATCATATCTACAGTGTATATTTTGATCTACAGTATGTGAAAAACCTGTGAAGAGAAAAATGATAAATAAATGTCATACATTGATATTCTAATAATAAAATGCATACGGTAATTATTTGCTCAACTGGGGGAAGGTATTGAGTGTATATTCAATGTATGCACATTAACTATTTGCATATATCCTTTATTGTTTATAATGCATATGTAAAACCCCTGAGAGCTAGGATAATTTAGTGGCTTTAATCAGGTTGACAGAACTGTATCATTTTATATATTTTGAAACTTGAGTCCCCCCTCAAAAAACAAAAAATAAAAATTAATAAATATATTTAAAAATTCTGATGCCTATCTACCTAACAACTTTTTAGAGTAATAATTATAGATGAGCGAAGTTAGCAAAAGTTTGATTCAGCTGCTTTGCTGAATTTCACAAAGAAATTCGCCTTGTGACAAATTGCTGTGTCACAAAGCGTATTTCTTTGTTAGTAGCGGGCGCAATGATGGGGAACGGTGATTGCGCCTCAACCAGTCATTGAACCCCTCAGATGCCATGTTCGTCGCTGATCTGACATGAAAAATTAGGGCTTCCAGGGGTTGATCAATAAAAATAAAAAATACTCACCTTATCTATTTGAGCGCAAAGAGGCAGCCACAGCAATCTTAATTTTAGGTTCATGTGGTGCTTAATGACATAATCACGCTGGCTGGCCTGATGACATCATACGTCACCACGCATGAGATTTCTCGCAGAACCTTCAATCAAGGTGTCATGGCGGCCGTGGGAATAGATGAGGTGAGTATGATTTTTTTTTTTTTTACCACCATTTCAGTGAAAATTGATTCATGAAGCATGAGGAAATTCGGCTTTGCGGTGAATCAAATTTTTCCTAAAATTCGGATCGAAGTCCACTTTGGATACTTAAATTCGCTCAACGCTAATACTAATAATACTCAGACTCATTACTCAGACTTGTAAAGGAATTTCAGCATTGAGCTATACATGAACGGCAAAATTTCTGATTGTCAAAAGAAAATATGTAATTATTTGAAATATTTTACGATGTTAGTATTCTTTTCATTTGCACGGTTCAAATCCTAGAAATGAATGCCTCACATTATGGACATCCCATTAACAAGCTGCATTTCAATATGTATTAACAAGTGTTTTTTTTTTTTTTTTCCACACATGTTTTAATGAGAAGAAGATATGACAAACCCAATTAACAGTTTAACAGTCAATAACAAACTAATTTGGTGGAAACAGTCATTACCGAGGAGCGTAATAATGATAAATATCCACAAGGACAGAGAACAGTACATGAGATGAATGAAAGTGTCTGTAGCGTGTTGCAGAAGAGCTCTGGAGTAAGTACAGGATCTCGGCCTGCTCTTTGGCTGGTCACAAATGACCAGAGAAATCCCTAAGGTCCTCTTGCATTTCTGCATTCTCATTTCATCATCTGCAAACTATCCGCTGTTCAGGTCCCTCCCTGGGCAAAATGACATCTGCCAGTCTGCGAAACAAGGACAAATTAATGTTTATCTTCAAACTGGATCTCAGTAATAAGTGGCTGGCAGTGGTGAGAACAATTTTCTAGCACACTGCTAAACTTTGCAATTTAATTCCAATCACTTCTGCTGTAAGCTGGCTGTAATAAACAGATTATCATTCTGTACTGGGCAATTAGGATGTGATTTAAGGGAACTGAATCCATCGGGTAATTGGATACAACATTTCTGCACTTAACTATTTTAAATATTGGAGACACTGGGTTCTATTTTACGCCCACCAGCAATTTGGAGACACATTAATTGGTGGAACTAAATGGACTGATAGACCAGATTCTAATAGGATCTTCAATCCCAAGGACTGCTCACTAAAAGAACAAAAAAATAAAAAAAATGCCATTAATGCTGTTGCCTATTTCACAGTACACATAGTACCTAATTTTGCACAAATTCTTATGTTAGCTCTCATGTCACATCAAGTTACACTATGTTGTATCTTATGTGGCGGAATGGAGCATGACAAGACGTAATGCAATGTAACGCACTGTATAAAAAAAATGTAAATAATACACTTTTGGGGTTTGGGTTTTTGCTGTCAATTCATATCTCAGATACTTGAATTTATTGAGGCGGATAGAGGCATAGTGAACACCAGACTATCCGCGGTGTTTGGGAAGAGGCGTACATTACACTTCAATGCTCATTTCAATTACTTTTGGGCAGTTTGAGACAAGTATAGTTTTGCTGCGCTACATGTTTAAATAAAGGTTTTGGAGTTCTGGAGCTGTTTATCCATTTGTCCGAATAAAAAAAAAGAAGAAGAAAAACTAGAAATACATAAAGATGTGTCCATCCTTTAGCTCAATTTTGGTAAAGGACTTGTATTTCTTGGGAAATAAACTCAATACAATATTGCATATTTAAGAAAATTCTTGACAGATTTGAATATATAACACAACCAGTTAATGGCTGCATGTAGACATATAGGGTAGACATCCTGTAGCATGTCTTGTGTCAGACATCTTGGATTATGATGAGCCTACAGAAAAGGTAAGGAAGGACAAATCTTCTTTTCAGATGTCTCCTACATGGGAGAAATATACTAATTGACCACTAATAATGGCCACGATAGTGCCCATAGGGGATTTCACCATTCTCAGAACCAGTGTGGGTACTTTCGACCCACCATGGGCATACACCTACTGATGGTTATTAGAATAAAATGATCGATTTGGAGAAACTGCTGACTTTTTTTTATATACACCTAAAAAGCTCAGCAGTATCGACGGAGTCCTGGACAGGATACAGTAGCTTCTTCACCTTCCTGTCCTACGATCACTGCTGCACCAAGACTAGTAAGACAGAAAGGAGGGAAAACTGCTGCTGTATCCGATCTCTACAGTCAGCAATGTTGCTGTTGCTGGCTCTCTTTATGAACAGATAGTTTGCCATACCTGATACAGTGTTGGATAGTGGATCCCCCAACCAAAAATAATATTTTTTGGGTCACAGTGGCTCTGAACACAGATGACTCCTGGCCTCTTCTCCTCACCCCAACTACTACCTGCTGTTTTCTGCATTTTTTTGCTTTGCGTCTAGCTTTCCCTTGTCCCCAGGACCCTCTCTTGCTACTTTCTACAGTCCTTTGCCCCCTCTGGCTACTTGCTTAGGTATTCTTTCATCTTGGCCTTCTGTAGCCACTTTCTATAATTTTTTTTTCCCATCTAGCTGCTCTATGCTGTCTTCTGTCCACTGGGCTCTCTGTAGCCTCTTTCTATAATTCTTTGCCCCATCTAGCTGCTCTCTGCTGTCTTCTGTGCGCTGGTCCCTCTGTAGCCACTTTCTATAATCATTTTTCCCATCTAGCTGCTTTCGGTTCTCAATTCTATTTTTTTTCTTTTCCAATGCTCATTTACTAATGGCTTACCGACACTGCTTTCCTGGGATAAAATCACAGGGTAAAGAAGGCACCTACTTTTTTAGGCTGCCTACATTTTCAGATTGCCATCTGCAGAAAAAGTAAGTTTAATTGAAATGTGTGTGTAATGAGCCATTGAGTGTTGTGGTTGTAAATGTGTTCAATAGAAATATATGTGCAAAATGTGTATATGCATGTTTAGTGCATATAGTGTTTGTTATATGCATATGTGCTTGTGCTAATTAACAAGTTTTCTACTTTTATTCAGTTTATAAAAAGATACCCCTTTTTCATGGAAGTGCCCTGAACTGTAGTTTTACAGACCCCTGTAGTAACTGAAGAGTTACCTCAAAGGCAAAGGAAGACCTTATGAAGTATATGTAAAAGTGTTTTCAGTGATTAAGGCCACTTTCACATCTCTGGTTATACTATTCGGCAGGCTGTTCTGGTAGAGAACAACTTAATGGAGCTCACTGGATACGGCATTACCGGATTCTACAGTTTACCTCCGTGTTCCTATGGAGTATAATTGGATCTGGCTGTGAGCCAGCATAAATGTCAGTTTCGACCCTGCAAATACAGCTGCATGCGTTTTTTGATCAACTGACATTTATGCTGGAACAGCCTGCCGGATTAGACATGCCAGAAATGTGACAGTAGCCTTACGGAAATTTTGTGTCCCCCAAGTACCGTATTTCCACTTTATAAGACGCACTTTCCCCCCCGCCCCCCAAGTGGGGGGGAAGTCAGTGCGTCTTATAAAGCGAATGTGCCTCAAATCAAGATGGCCGTCCCTATTGCAGGATAGCAGGAGATGTTACTAAGCCTGTTCCTGAGCATGCTTATGTGCTTAAGAGTGGGGCGGGTGGCGGCAGTTAAGCATTCAGTAAAGCTGAATGCTGCCAGCCCACACGTCCTTACCACAGTTATGCCGGCCTGACAGCTCAATACCAGAGGATGAGGAGAAGAGAGTAGAGCAGTTCTTCTCCTCTGCATTGCCGCCAGCATGTAACGCTGATTGGTGAAGTGCGTCGGCGGGAATAACTGCTGCTCCATTTTTTTACCAATCAGCTTACTCCCTCCCAAAAATGCGGGTAACCGCTTTCATCATCATTTTGCCTTATCTCCTCTCCTCTGTGGCTAATGGCTGAAAGTCCTAAAATAGGACCCCTCTATTAACTGAATAAAAGTCAATTTAATAAGAATACATTTCCAAAAAAAAAGCATACATACACAGTATCTGTATATAAGGTTATATCCAAGACTGACGCATACAAAAACCACGTGGAACAGCTCATCATCATTAATCTAGATATATCTGAGCTTTACTTATGGTTATGGCCCTTTTGGTAGCACAAATAATGGCTAGTGTGTAAAAATAAATTCTTTCCATCATTCTTTATGTCAATATATTTTAACCTGTATTTTTTTTTACATTGCTGCAAATGTGCAATAACAGAAGCGGTGTAATAGGCATGGCTTTTGTTCTTACTGATTTATCATAGTGCTTTGTTTACTATGTCTTCGTTTTCATTAGTGTGCTATGGGTTGATTTTAAAATTTACATACACCCCTATCTTTCATCATTTGCAAGTCATTAAGAATCGCCCTGCATCATGACATTCACTGCATGCAATTACAGGCAGAAATGATAAGAATACCATTAGTTAATTGGTTTCACCAGTTTGTGTAAAAATTTTCTGTCGTTCCACGCTTCCCTCTTTGGCCCTATATATTTATTTATTTTGTGGAACGCCAGGATAAGAAGGTCATTGTACAGAATACAATACAACAGATTTTAGGATCAGACATCTATGACTGACAAGTAATCGAGGGTCCTTCTATTTGGCATATTATACCAGGCTCTCAAGGGATCTTGTAAGAAGATAAATATTTTTATCCTTTAACCCTCAATCCAAAAGAAACAAAAACAAAGTGCTTTGCACACAATATGCAGTTTGTGAGTTATGAAGACCAACATATCTCAGCAACCTTCAGTGGCTTATCATGGTCACGCCAAATTGATTAGTATTGGGTAACTAAATGAGAGAAACTTACTTTAAGTCAAGGACTTTAGGCTATAAGAACATAGGTAAGATCTGAACATAAACATCAAACATTTCCTAAGAGAAGTTTTACTATCAAAACAGGAGGATGAAGTCCAACACAGACCAGTTTGACTATCACCAGACACATAACAAGTAACCTTGGGGCCTGTTTGAAAAGCTTCCAAAGAAGGCTTACTTCATCATGTCCACCATGAAAAACTTGTGTAGAGATGGAAAGGTTCTTAACTGGTTCCTGCCATCATGCTGTTCTCTTGGTACTTTCCTTCTTTAAATGTTGCCTTCTTTAAATGTAGTCCATTAGTCACAACATCCCAGTCTTCCATTTTTTTATTGGAAAAGTGACCATTTTCTTTAAAATGCTTCTTTAAATGTTGCCATACACATTGAATGAATATAGACTATATAGGGCTAACCATGTTAACCATCTTATCTACTTCTGAACTCTGTTCTTGAGATATATAAGCTGCCGCCAGAAGTGTCTGGCAGTGGTTTAGTTACTTCTCCCTACTGAGAATACCTGCACATTTGGCAAAGTTGAGCATTCCTGTGAAAAAAGGTTGGAAGTAACAGCTGAAGGCCAAATGAGAGTTCTGTTCAAACCAAAGGGCCATGGTCACCTTACCAGTGGAAGCCACCTCAGCTCCCAGGTCCTATACCCTACTACTGATTTTCTTGGTCTACACATGTACAGTACCTTTAGACACAAAGGAGTGAAGGTGGCCAGTCTCAGTTGCTGGACCCAATAGCAATTCGTAGTGACACCCTTGATTGTCATGGTTTGCATATATAGAACCACATCACTCAGCAGTTATTCAGATGTCTAGATATTCAATCTTACTGTATTGTGGAAGATTACCCAAAATTTCCTTAATCTGTCATCATGGAAAACCTCCCTGAATCACTGTGATGGCTGGAGTGGATAGCTCAAAAGGCATAGATGCAAAATATGTACTTGTTAGCTTTCTAAGAACTGTGCTGCATGCGAGTACATATCAAGGACTCCTAAGCACTGAGATATAATGGAGAGGACTCCTAAATGTTTCAGCACATGGAATCCTTGCAAGTGAGTCGAAAGGTAACAACATATTCTAAATGTGTGTTGTAAGAGGGTGCAAGGTGTTGTTTTTGATAGCAGGTACGTGTCACCGAGGTTGCTGGCCTCGGTGAGGTAAGAGCCGGGGTTTTTGGTCTGCAGCAGCTAGTGCTGCTCTGTTAAATAGCATGGCTGCAAAGCCGATCCGGGCCGGCTCTTACTGGGAGCAGCTAAAGAGTAGGGTGGGTGGCTGCTCCCCACGGTCCAGTCCATGTTTTGGGGCTGGGTATAAAACGCAGCCAGCAGCTGTGTCTGTGTGTGTGTGATTATCCTGGAGCCTGCAAACAGGGCTGAGGAATTCTCTGTCCTGGAGGAAGGAGCTCAGCAAGGTGGTGTTGCCCTGCGACCTGAAGGTGGAATCGCCTGCGGCTGAGCCGACTGCTAGGTGTGAACCCGCACCTAAACCACCCAAGGTGACTGGACCGTGTGTTGGCCTGTTTTTGGTTTTTCCACATGATTTCTGTTGTGTATGAACTGTCACCAAGAGACTGTTTTCATTTCTGGTGTGCAAGTGTGAATAAAACACTGTTTGATGCACAATCTGGACTCCTTGTTTTGCCTCTAAACTGCACCCGCACCGCTGTCTACCAGAGCGACTCCCACATTTGGTGTCGGATGCGGGCATGCGCAGTGAGGCTGGCGTGAACGCCAAACTTTGTTTTTGCTGGGCAAAAGTGAATGTCCTATATTAAGCCGGCAAAGTTGCAGCCTGTGATCCCCGACAAAATGGAGGCGGCTGTGAAAGCCCTCATAGAGGCTAACGTGCAGCAGCGGGAGACCAGCCAGCTACTGCTACAGCACGTGATGGCGTTGCAAGCAGCAGGAGCGTCGCACCGCGTCCACGATGCCCGGAAAGCTGTCCGTACCGCGATCCCTAAGATGACCCCTCGGATGATGTTGAGACTTATCTGGCGGTGTTCGAGAAGGTGGCCGTGAGGAGAAATTACCTCGAGAACAGTGGGCAGAGGTCATCGCTCCGTTCCTGGCGTCTGGACCCCAGCAAGTATTTTTGACCTCCCAGGTGACCAAGCAGCTGACTACCCGACTGTGAAAGGTGAGATCCTGGCAAGACTGGGGTGAATGTTTTGGTCCGGGCCCAGCGGGTGCATCAGTGGGAGTTTAACCCGGCTGAACCCGCCCGGCCACAATACTATGACTTGCTACAGCGGTTGCAAAAATGGCTGCAGCCAGACATACTGACTCCCACTGCTATGCTCGACCGTCTGTTAGCCGATGTCTTCTGGAGGGCTTTGCCTTACCCTCTCCAGCACTGGATCGGCCAGGTATCGCCCACCAATGCCCTGGAGATGAGTCGAGCCTGGTGGAGCGATGCGAGGCCACCAGAAACCTGCAGGGAGTCTTGCTGGGAAGGGTCAGTTAAACCCGGAGGCCTCTGCCCCAGTTCCAACGTCCGGCGACAGAGCGGCCTGCACGGAATATACCCCTGCGAGCCCGCCTCCCGTGGTATGCTGGAGGTGTCAGGAGCCAGGCCACATCAGGGCCGACTGTCCGCGTCGGGATGAGCTGATGGAGGTGAACTACGGGGTCGCCACTCCTTGTATGCACGGAAGCTGTGCGCAACTGGCACCCGTGAGGTACAAGACCATAACCACCTGTGTCAGGTAGAGGTGGGAGATTCGCTGGCGGTGGCTCTGCTGGACTCCGGGAGTTTAGTCTCCCTGGTAAGGGCTGCCCTGGTACGGCCTGCGGAGTATACTGGCCGTAAAGTCGGGGTCCTGTGCATCCACGGAGACCTGAAAGACTATCCCACTGCACTAGTGACTTTGTCCACAGCGGCTGGTAGGTGGACCCACGAGGTGGCTGTCGCTACTACACTCCCACGAACTAATACTTGGGAGGGACTTCCCGGTTTTCCGGCGCTGTGGCCGGCAATAAAGGTATCTGAGGACCCGAGACAGGGTGACCCTAGCAGAGTGGCCTGATACCGCTGGAAGGCCAGAACCCTGGGAGCCCGAGTCTGAAGGGCCGGCGGTAGGGGTGACCACTGCTCCGGCGGTAGAGGGAAACAACCCCACTGAGTGTAATGGTGGGAGACACGGAGGACTTGCCACCGGGACCTGAGTTGGCAGACCTCAATGTCTCCGGGGAAAATTTTGGGACCGCACAACACGGGACCAAACCTAACCAGGGCCTGGGAGAATGTGCTGGAAATTGATGGTAAACCCCAGAAACCAGGGGCTGAATTAATGTTCCCACGATTTATTGTTCTACAGGATATGTTGTATCGGGTGAACCAAGTCCGAGGTGAACCTGTTGAACAGTTGGTGGTGCCCACAGCGTATCGCAAGCTTGTCATGGAGCTTGCCCACCAACATGTTCTTGGGGACACCTGGGGTGGCAGAAAACCCAGGACCGCATACTGCAGCGGTTTTATTGGCCCGGTGTGTTCAAGGAGGTAGAAGATTATTGTAAGTCCTGTCCAACCTGTCAGATAACTAGCCCCCAGCCTCATTTCCGTAGTCCTCTGGTACCTCTGCCAATTATTGAAGTACCGTTTGAGCGAATCGCTATGGATTTAGTGGGCCTGTACCAAAGTCTGCCAGGGGCCACCAACACATTCTGGTAGTTCTCGACTATGCCACTCGGTATCCGGAGGCGGTGCCTCTGCGACATACCTCAGCTAGGCTCATTGCCAAAGAGTTAATGGAGATGTTTTCCCGTGTGGGCCTGCCAAAGAGGTTCTGACAGACCAAGGGACCCCTTTTATGTCCAAAGTAATGAAGGAACTGTGTAAATTGTTGCGTATAAAGCAGTTACGGACGTCCGTTTACCATCCGCAAACAGACGGTCTTGTTGAGAGGTTTAACCAAACTCTAAAAAATATGTTAAAAGGGTGGTGTCTAGAGATGGGAAGGACTGGGACCTGCTTCTGCCCTATCTCATGTTCGCAGTGCGAGAGGTACCCCAGGCCTCTACTGGGTTCTCGCCCTTCGAACTGCTTTATGGCAGACACCCTCGGGGCCTGTTGGATATCGCCAAGGAAGCATGGGAACAACAGCCTGTCCCCACAAAAGTGTCATTGAGTATGTCACCCAGATGCAGGAACGGATAGAAAGGGTGTTGCCGCTGGTCCGGGAGCATATGGAGGCAGCGCAACAAGCCCAGAGTAGGGTGTATAATCGTCAGGCTCGAGTGCGGGGCTTCCATCCGGGAGATCGGGTTTTGGTTCTGGTACCCACCCTTGACAGCAAGTTCCTAGCTAGGTGGCAGGGCCCCTATGAGGTGATCGAGAAGGTAGGGAAGTAAATTACAAAGTACACCAGCCAGGGCGGCGCAAGCCGGAGCAGGTGTACCACGTGAATTTACTTAAGCCGTGGAAAGATAGGGACACAGCCGGCGACCACAGCCCCCGGCCAGGGCTTCTAGAGTGAAAGGGTCCAGCCCCACAGTTCGAGGCCTGTGAAGCAGTAACCACGGTAAAAATTGCAGACAGCCTGTCTTCCAAACAAGTTCAGGAAGTCAGGGAGTTCATCAGTCGGAACACGGATGTGTTCTCGGACCTCCCTGGCCGCACGTCTCTCATCCAACATGACATCGTCACTGAGCCTCAGGCCAAGATCCGGTTAAAACCATACCGGGTACCCGAGGCTCGGCGGCGGACCATCGCGGAGGAAGTACAGTTAATGTTGAAGCTCGATGTCATTGAGGAGTCGAAAAGTGAGTGGGCCAGTCCCATAGTCCTAATACCCAAGCCGGATGGGACGTTGCGGTTCTGCAACGACTTTCATAAGATTAAATGAAGTATCCAAGTTTGGCGCGTATCCCATGCCCGAGTAGACGAGCTGGTTGAAAGTTTAGGACAAGCCCGTTATTTTTCTGTGCTGGACCTCACTAAAGGGTACTGGCAGGTACCCTTAGCGAGTCGGCTAAGGAAAAACCGCATTTGTTACCCCGCAGGGCCTGTATCACTACAAGGTGTTACCCTTTGGCCTGCATGGCGCCCCCGCCACTTTCCAAGGTTAATGGACATAGTGCTGCGACCACATCGTCGGTGCGCCTCGGCCTACTTAGATGATGTAGTCATCCACAGCACCGACTGGGAAAGCCATTTACCCAAGGTGCAGGCGGTAGTGGATGCCCTGAGGAAAGCCGGACTGACCGCTAACCCAAAGAAGTGCTCCATAGGGTTAGAGGAGACAAAATATCTGGGATATGTAATTGGGCGGGGAGTCATCAAACCTCAGGTAACCAAGGTAGAGGCCATTCGTAACTGGCCCGACCGGTCACCACCAGGCAGGTAAAGTCGTTCCTGGGGATTGTAGGTTACTACATGAGGTTTGTGCCCCACTTTGCCACAATAGCAGCGCCGTTGACAGACCTCTTGAAGGGGCGAAAGTCTGGGAGGGTTAGCTGGAGTGAGAAGGCGGAGGAGGCTTTCGCCGCGTTGAAGTCGGCCCTGTGTGGGTCCCGGTTTTGGTGACACCCGACTTCAACAAGGAGTTTGTCGTACAGACCGGCGCCTCGGAGGTAGGCCTCGGTGCGGTACTGTCTCAGGAGGTCAACGGGGAAGAACATCCCGTTGTCTTCCTGAGCCGTAAGCTCAATCCCGCCGAGTCCAGATATAGTATAGTGGAGAGGAGTGCCTGGCTATCAAGTGGGCACTCGAAAGTCTCCGCTACTACCTGTTAGGGAGGAGGTTCCGTCTGGTGACCGACCATTCCCCCTCAAATGGATGAGTCAGGCCAAGGAGAGGAATGCTCGGGTCACCAGGTGGTTCCTATCTCTTCAGAATTTCAAATTCTTCGTGGAACACAGGGCAGGCCGCTTGCAGGGCAACGCAGATGCCCTGTCCCGCGTCCACTGCCTCACGTGTGTTCACCCCTCAGGGTTGAACAAAGGGGGTGTGTAAGAGGGTGCAAGGTGTTGTTTTTGATAGCAGGTACGTGTCACCGAGGTTGCTGGCCTCGGTGAGGTAAAGCCGGGGTTTTTGGTCTGCAGCAGCTAGTGCTGCTCTGTTAAATAGCATGGCTGCAAAGCCGATCCGGGCCGGCTCTTACTGGGAGCAGCTAAAGAGTAGGGTGGGTGGCTGCTCCCACGGTCCAGTCCATGTTTTGGGGCTGGGTATAAAACGCAGCCAGCAGCTGTGTCTGTGTGTGTGTGATTATCCTGGAGCCTGCAAACAGGGCTGAGGAATTCTCTGTCCTGGAGGAAGGAGCTCAGCAAGGTGGTGTTGCCCTGCGACCTGAAGGTGGAATCGCCTGCGGCTGAGCCGACTGCTAGGTGTGAACCCGCACCTAAACCACCCAAGGTGACTGGACCGTGTGTTGGCCTGTTTTTGGTTTTTCCACATGATTTCTTTTGTGTATGAACTGTCACCAAGAGACTGTTTTCTTTTCTGGTGTGCAAGTGTGAATAAAACACTGTTTGATGCACAATCTGGACTCCTTGTTTTGCCTCTAAACTGCACCCGCACCGCTGTCTACCAGAGCGACTCCCCACAGTGTATATTGAGAGAAAGGAAATACACTTCAGCTTTTGCGTGTTCAATCAAAAAACGTGTTTTATTCCAAAATGCGGTAAATCATAGAGTTACGCAACTCTATGATTTACCGCATTTTGGAATAAAACACGTTTTTTGAATTGAACACGCAAAAGCTAAAGTGTATTTCCTTTCTGACATTAAGGGGTGGGAACCCGACCTTCAGTAGCGTACCCACAAGAGAGTGCCACAAGCCTCTTTCTTCAACTGTGTGTATATTGAGTTATCCAATCATTAAAGTAGTTCAGGGTAGCGTTCTGCCGTAAACCATATAAAATTATCAAAAGAGAGTACACAGCGCTTGTAGCTTTTGAAATAAGAATGTAATGCATTTCTATCACATTACCTAGAGTTCAGTTCAAGATTGTGTGATGTTGTTGAGTTTAAAATGTTACTATTCTCATCGATCTTACATCCTCTGTAATAGAATAATATAATGTTTCTGTTACTGTTGTATGCCAATGAAAAAGCTATATTTGAGCTTACTACATAAACACTTTGAAAAAAAAAAACTAAACAATGAAGTTTATGAAATGCACGCTGTCTTTACTCCTTATGGGCCCTCCAGGCAAATCTTGGCTCAATGATGAAGAAAAATCGCTGGCCTCTCTGGTGGCCAGAACCATCGGAGTGCACATAAGCTGGTACTTTTTTCTATAGTGTACAAGCATGGCCACCGCTGCTGGATTTCAGAGTGGCTGTAACCATGGAAACGAGCAGTGTATAATGTGATGGAAAAATTAATCCAGCCAGCATAGTAAGCAATATGGACAATTACAATACAGTCAGTGTCTTGTATTAACTTTGACTACATGATAAATGTCACTTGCGCTGAATGAGACAACCCCTATACGTTTTTTTTTTTGTTTTGTTTTTTTTTAAGAAAAGAGGCAGAATCAGTTTAGATTATAAAATGAGAATTACTCAGTGTTTGGTTAAACTGATATTTCTTGCCATTTCCTGGGTGTGGACCAGCAGGGACCCATTAGACATCAAAACATCAGAGGCAGGGAATTAGAGAGGTGAGTAGTGCTTTGTTTATTTTTTTTTACCCAATTCTGTCCCTTTTCTAAAGTTTTATCTTACCCAACAACTTCTATAGTAGAATAATAGAATTATTCTATGTGAAGGAAAAAGCACCACATGAACACAAGACCAGACAAACTATCCAGGAGATGCATAAATAATAAATCATTTGGGCAAGAAAGGCAAGCAAATATAATATAGCAAGCACATATGGGTCCTTCCTTACATTAACTGGAATTTTTGTAAGAATTTCAATTTCTCATTAAACAAATTCAACATTCTGGGGGACAGTTATCATTAATGGCAAAATGTGTGCCAAAAAAATCCTAACTTTACAAATCAAAAGTGTTGATTTGTTTCTCCTCATATATCAAAAGGTTCACACCACTTGTAAAATTTGACTTTGTAAAATATAAACTTGATTTTTCGCCTTTTTCTCTTGATTTGCGACATTTTAGCTCCAATAGCACTAAAATGCGACTTTTATAAACTGAAATGTGCCATTTCTGCCACCCCTGCCCAGATCACACTTGCCTCTTTTGAAACATATTTGAGACTTTTGAATCACATTTCCTGTGATAAATTGCGACTTTTATCTCAGACTCCGTACATTTTATTATTTTGTTTTTGTTGAAGGACAATTTATTGACAAAACCCAGCTGTTTAGCTCATTTATATCATCCTCTTTAAATGTTTACCTATCCCTTGTTCCCATGACAAGTTGGTTTTTCTTTTAATAAATGTGACTTTTTGACAAAAAAAATCGCCTCTTTATGCCATAAATGCGACTTTTTACACAAAACACCACCACATAAGCTGTCTTAATTGTCCACAACAATCTGAGCCATTCCTGCCAATAAGGGGGTGATAAATGAGGTGTAATATGCATCAATTTGATAGCCCCACCCACTTTGACATATCTAACTCATTTCTGGCATGATGCATTCTTTATGGTGGAAATTCTAGAGAAAACAGTTGATATATTTTGCGCAAATAAAAATGCCATTCTATTTGGTGCATTATAAGCCAGAATTCTGGCACAGCGTGCTTAGTAAACGTCTTCCATTATCTCAACACTCTAGCAAAGCTCTAGAGAAACTGCAACACAACCACTGGGTGGCCGCACATACACACTTATAGGACAGACATCTCGTGACACAATAAAATGTCATGAATTTTTTCTTTTTGTGTTCTTAAAGGTGGCCACCTTGGAGTCACACATCTTGGGATATATTGTGCTAATAGAAAATGGAAGGAATGATATATCTATATGTCAAATGCTTTAATCTTCTGCAGAAACTATTCAACATGGTGAGTACAAATAACTCCAAAAGTACTGTTGTTATCATAGTAAATTGGTTAAACTAAGCTATGACTTTTGTGGCTTTTGCTAGTATTAGTTGTTGCATTAAGTGTTAAACTTGATCTTTATTTCTTTACCCGACCATCCTATAACAAGGCTATGGCTGACCCAGAACTAGCAGACTAGACAATACAAATAACAATAATCTCAGTGCTTATGGTATTCTCTTTCACCGACTGAGACGGCTCAGATTTCTTTTCCCCTTTTCTTAGTTTGCAAAGTTTTCAAAAAGTTGAAAAAATGTTGTGACTTCAATGTGTAGAAAAAAAAAATCCTAGATACTTATGTAGCCCTTATTCATAGGGCGCAGAAGTGTGAAATTCTGCTTAATATTACATTCCCGGGAAAAAAATCCTGTAAGAACCGTAACTGTTATGGGTTTTAATTGTCCCAATAAACAAGCTTTTAAAACAGTGCTAAAATGTTTTATAATAACAAGCTTTGGTCTTTATCCCTACAACTGTAGAAATAATTAGAAGTAAGTGCCGTTGTGTACAATGCCTTCTGGACTAGGCTGAAGGTGAAGGAGAGAGTATCATGCTACCCTTGTCAGCTGCAAGGGTAATTACTGCTGGCTGAAATTACTCAACATTTGTTTATAAGCTCCCTAGAGCATGCTCCAAATAGATTGTCTGTTATAGTCCAATCATATTAAAACCCGGCTCCTTGCAAGCAGCTACCTCCTGTTTTCTGTGAGCTAGGATGGGAAATCCTGCTGCTCACTTGCCGAACGCTGCACGATGCAGATTTATGCGTAATGTGATTGATTTTATGAGCTGCTGTAAAACAGATAGCATGCTTATTGTATTTTAGGTTTACTTACTATGTAATTGCTAAGGCGGATTCAAACTGTGAATATAAAATGCAGCTGTAAAAGAGTTGAATACCAGAAATGGAGATTTGCTCTCCCGTAAGAATTGTGATTGGTTCCCAATTAAAAAAAAGAGGGGGGGGGGATCTAAAATGTGCACATCAGCATGGGTGTAGCTACCACCATGTAGCTGCTATGGGGTCCAGCAACTAACACGGCTCATCTTAACTCAGAAATTAGCGTAGTATGCGATGACTACGGGTGTAACACATATGTGCTGTAATATGACTGTATTGTTCATTGAACATACAGAGTGACATCATTTTATTTTTCTTTCCCATGCTGTGATGTCACTGTGTACATGAGGAGGGTACGTTATGCCTCTGCAAAAATATGTGATCAAGGTGTAATGGTGTGCATTATCCATTTCCCTTGAACTGTTTGTTTGATTTCTCTGCTGTAACATCACTGTATAGATTATTACCTGTCCTGTGACATTACTGTGTGCATTATTCCAGTGCTGTAACTTTACTGTGAGCGTTATCCCACTATTATGACTAGTGTTGAGCGAACAGTTCAAAAATCATTCGGGTCCGTACCGAATTTTGGGGTGTCCGTAACACGGACCCGAACCCGGGCATTTTCAAAAAAGTTCGGGTTCGGGTCCGGTGTTCGTCGATTACTTCCCGCTTTCTGAAGGGCTGCACAGCAGCCAATCAGCTAGCGTTTTACTTCTTGCCCTAAGAGCCCATCACAGCCATGCCTACTAATGGCATGGCTGTGATTGGCCAAGTGCAGCATGTGACCCAGCCTCTATTTAAGCTGGAGTCACGTAGCGCCGCACGTCACACTGCTCTGACTAGTGTAGGGAGAGGATGCAGCTTCTGTGAGTGCGAGATAGGCAGGGATAAAGAAGTGATTGAATGATCTACCTTTCTACACCTGTGCATCAGAACAACTCAGCTGAGCTGTTCACTGAAAGTCACTATTTTGTTGAGACTGGCCAGAGCGATTTTTACTGGCACATGTAACTGGGCTGACCGGCGGTGGCCATTTTGGGACTTGTGGTGCGCCAGCACAAGCTGCCACAGAGTCTAAACCAAAGCTCCAAAGAAGTGAAAAATCTACACCTGTGAATCAGAACAACAGCGATTCAGCTGCTCAGTCAAAGTCAATTTTTTTTTCTGGCTGGGCAGACCGTTTTCTGGCACATGTTACTGGGCTGATAGGCGGCGGCCATTTTGGGACTTGTGGTGCTACAGCAAAAGCTGCCACAACGTCCATTAATCTCATGTAATAGTCGATTTTTTCATAGATATACTACATCATGGGTTTGGCTGTGCTTGTGTCACCCATACTAACTGCAAAGATATTTAATATATCAGTGGTGAAACTGAAAGTAACCCACTTGGATAGCAAATCCCATGAATGTGCTGTTCCAGCTAGGCTAGCCAGTGCCACTACAGCCAAGTCCAATACTGTCAGCCAGAAATATATATTTTTTTATGTGTCAGAAATATAAATTAGAAAAAGCTTTCACCGTAATAATAAAATTATTCTGGTGTTAGACCAGAAGAAGCACTCATGTTGTAATTAAAACTGTAAAAAGGCTTAGGCAATATTTCTCACAGTGTGGGAAATTTATCTAGCAAAACTAGCATTTTAAAAATTCCGGTGATCTGAAATACCAGCAGTCCTCTTGTAATTAATACCGCAAAAAGGCATTATATCGTCCAGTGTTGTAATTTTGGTGAAAAAAAGGCCAATTTAATCAATCTGGTGTTAGTTACACCAGAAACAGTAGGCCTCACGTTCTTACTCCTGTAAAAAGGAATTAATACCGCAAAAAGGCATTACATTGTCCAGTGTTGTAATTTTGGTGAAAAAAAGGCCAATTTAATCAATCTGGTGTTTGTTAGACCAGAAACAGTAGGCCTCACGTTTTTACTCCTGTAAAAGGAATTATATCTCCCGTGTGGGAATCTATGTACCAAAACTAGCATATTAAAAATTCTGGTGTCCAATTTGCAGCAGTTTTCTTGTAATTAATACCGGAAAATGGAATTATATCTTCCAGTGTGGGAATTTATGTACACAAACTAGCATTTAAAAATTCTGGTGTCCAATTAGCAGCAGTCTTCTTGTAATTAATACCGCAAAAGGCATTACATTGTCCAGTGTTGTAATTTTGGTGAAAAAAGGCCAATTTAATCAATCTGGTGTTTGTTAGACCAGAAACAGTAGGCCTCACGTTTTTACTCCTGTAAAATGGAATTATATCTCCCGTGTGGGAATCTATGTACCAAAACTAGCATTTTAAAAATTCTGGTGTCCAATTTGCAGCAGTTTTCTTGCAATTAATACCGGAAAAAGGAATTATATCTTCCAGTGTGGGAATTTATGTACACAAACTAGCATTTAAAAATTCTGGTGTCCAATTAGCAGCAGTCTTCTTGTAATTAATACCGCAAAAAGGCATTACATTGTCCAGTGTTGTAATTTTGGTGAAAAAAGGCCAATTTAATCAATCTGGTGTTTGTTAGACCAGAAACAGTAGGCCTCACGTTTTTACTCCTGTAAAAGGAATTATATCTCCCGTGTGGGAATCTATGTACCAAAACTAGCATATTAAAAATTCTGGTGTCCAATTTGCAGCAGTTTTCTTGTAATTAATACCGGAAAAAGAATTATATCTTCCAGTGTGGGAATTTTGGGGCTAAAAAATAATATATTTTATTGTGGTGCGAGTTGAATCGCAACAATGAGAAACATTCTATTAAGGGACGAGGACGCGGTAGTGGTGGTGTCCGTGGAGCCTCTGTTGCTGGCAGAGGACGTGGCCGTTCGGCCTCAGGCGCACAAAGTAGTGAACCAACTCCCTCAAGTAGCCGGCAGAATTTACAGCGATATTTGGTGGGGCCCAATGCCGTTATGAGGATGGTAAGGCCTGAGCAGGTACAGGCATTAGTCGATTGGGTGGCCGACAGTGCTTCCAGCACGTTCACCACATTGTCTTCCGCCCAGTCTTCTGCGGAAGCGCACAGGTGGCACCTGAAAACCAAGCCCATCAGTCTGTCACATCACCCCCATGCATATCAGGGAAACTGGCTGAGCCTCAAGTTATGCAGCAGTCTCTTATTCTGTTTGAAGACTCTGCTCCCACGGTTTTCAGGGGCGTCCACCTAGCCCTTCCCCAGCGGTGGAAGACATTCCATGCACTGACGCACAACCACTTATGTATCCAGATGATGAGGACATGGGAATACCACCACAGCAGAGTGACCGAGTCTCTGATGATGACGAAACACTGGTGCCCACTGCCGCGTCTTATTGCAGTGTGCAGACTGAACAGGAGGAGGTCAGGGAGGAAGACTGGGTGGAAGACGATGCAGAGGACGATGAGGTCTTAGACCCCACATGGACTGAAGGTCGTGCCGCTGACTTAAGTAGTTCAGAGGACGAGGCAGTGGTGAGACCGAGACAACAGCGAAGCCAAAGACGGAGCAGGGGCAAAAGCAGAACAGCCGCCGTCCAGAGAGTTCGCCTGCTATTGGCCAGCGCCAACAGGGACCCAGCACCCCAAAGGCATCTTCAAGGAGTTCCCTGGCATGGCACTTCTTCAAACAATGTGCTGACGACAAGACCAGAGTGGTTTGCACGCTGTGCCATCAGACTCTGAGTCGAGGCATTAACGTTCTTAACCTGAGCACCACCTGCATGATCAGGCATCTACATGCAAAGCATGAACTGCAGTGGAGTACACACCTTAAAAACAAGGAACCCGCTCAGGCTCCCCCTGCTCCCTCTAGCGCTGCTGCCTCGGCTTGTGCCTCGAGAGGAATGTTGCCACCTGCCGAGCAGCAAACAGAGGATGTGCCACCGACACCACCACCACCACCGTCACCTAGCGTCTCCACTATTTCACACAGCAGCGTTCAGCTCTCCATCTCTCAAACCTTTGAGAGGAAGCGCAAATTCCCACCTAGTCACCCTCGAGCCCTGAATGCCAGTATTTCTAAACTACTGGCCTTTGAAATGCTGTCATTCCGGCTGGTGGACACAGACAGCTTCAAACAGCTGATGGCCATGGCTGTCCCCCAGTATGTGGTTCCCAGCCGCCACTACTTCTCCAAGACAGCCGTGCCTTCCCTGCACATGCAAGTGTCCGATAAAATCAAGTGTGCACTGCGCAACGCCATTTGTGGCAAGGTCCACCTAACCACAGATACGTGGACCAGTAAGCACGGCCAGGGACGCTATATCTCCCTAACTGCACACTGGGTAAATGTAGTGGCGGCTGGGCCCCAGGCGGAGAGTTCCTTGGCGCACGTCCTTCCGCCGCCAAGGATCACAGGGCATCATTCTTTGCCTCCTGTAGCCTCCTCCTCCTACTCGGCTTCCTCCTCCTCCTCCTCTGCTTCCACAGCTCATCCAGTCAGCCACACACCTTCACCACCAACTTCAGCACAGCCCGGGGTAAACGTCAGCAGGCCATTCTGAAACTCATATGTTTGGGGGACAGGCCCCACACCGCGCAGGAGTTGTGGCGGGGTATTGAACGCACAACCCTTGCCTGGCGCATGTGCTGAATTTGGTGGTGCAAAAGTTCATTCACAACTACCCAGACATGTCAGAGCTGCTGCATAAAGTGCGGGCCGTCTGTGCGCGCTTCCGGCGTTCATCCTGCCGCTGCTCGCTTGTCAGCGCTACAGCGGAACTTCGGCCTTCCCGCTCACCGCCTAATATGCGACGTGCCCACCCGGTGGAACTCCACCTTGCACATGCTGGAGAGACTGTGCGAGCAGCAGCAGGCCATAGTGGAGTTTCAGCTGCAGCACGCACGGGTCAGTCGCACTGCGGAACAGCACCACTTCACCACCAATGATTGGGCCTCCATGCGAGACCTGTGTGCCCTGTTGCGCTGTTTAGAGTACGCCACCAACATGGCCAGTGGCGATTCCACTGTTATCAGCGTGACGATACCAATTCTATGTCTCCTAGAGAAAACGCTTAGGGCGATGATGGAAGAGGAGGTGGGCCAGGGCCAGGAGGAGGAGGAGGAGGATGACGGGTCGTTTTTAGCACTTTCAGGCCAGTCTGTTAGAAGTGGCTCAGAGGGAGGTTTTTGCAACAGCAGAGGGCAGGTACAAATGTGGCCAGCCAGGGACCACTACTGGAGGACGAGGAGGATGAGGAGGAGGTGGAGGAGGATGAGGATGAAGCAGGTTCACAGCGGGGTGGCACCCAGCACAGCGCAGGCACATCCCTGGTGCGTGGCTGGGGGGATACAGAGGATGATGACGATACGCCTCCCACAGAGGACAGCTTGTCCTTACCTCTGGGGAGCCTGGCACACATGAGCGATTACATGCTGCAGTGCCTGCGCAATGACAGCAGAGTTGCCCACATTTTAACGTGTGCTGACTACTGGGTGGCCACCCTGCTGGATCCACGGTACAAAGACAATGTGCCCACTTTACTTCCTGCACTGGAGCGTGATAGGAAGATGCTGCGAGTACAAGCGCACACTGGTAGACGCGCTCCTGAGAGCATTCCCAACTGTCACAGGGGAACAGGTGGAAGGCCAAGGCAGAGGAGGAGCTAGAGGTCGCCCACGCAGCAGTGTCACGGCCAGCTCCTCTGAGGGCAGGGTTAGCATGGCAGAAATGTGGAAAAGTTTTGTCTCCACGCCACAGCTAACTGCCCCACCACCTGATAGCGGAACGTGTTAGCAGGAGGCAACATTTCACTAACATGGTTGAACAGTACGTCTGCACACAACTCCACGTACTGACGGATGGTTCGGCCCCATTCAACTTCTGGGTTTCCAAATTGTCCACGTGGCCAGAATTAGCATGTTATGCCTTGGAGGTGCTGGCCTGCCTGGCGGCCAGCGTTTTATCTGAACGTGTATCCAGCATGGCAGGGGGCGTCATTACTGACAAACGCAGCCGCCTGTCTGCAGCCAACGTGGACAAGCTGACGTTTATAAAAATGAACCAGGCATGGATCCCACAAGACCTGACCCTCCCTTGTGCAGAGTAGTCCTTAATAACTGCCTTAAACCATGTTGTCTTGTACTCCTGGCCACTTCTTCATTGACAAATCAATTTTTGAAATTAAGTAGGATCTTGGTGTGCAACCCAGAGTTGAATGAACCTTCCCTCTGTCTGGGTGCCGGGGCCAAAGTACATGAAAGTGTCCTTCTCCTGTGCTGGGTGATATGAATGTTATACTTGTGCTGTCTGACATGTCTCCTTTGTGTGGGTGCAGGGGGCCAAAGTCACTGAAAGCGGCCTTCTCCTGTGCTGGCTGATATAAATGCCTGAATCTCTGCTGTGGGACCTATCTCCTCTTTCTGGGTGCAGGGGTCAAAGAAACAAAAGGTGGCCTACTCCTGTGGTGGTTGACATGATGCCTGATTCTCTGCTGTGGGACCTCTCTCCTCCGTGTGGCTGCAGGGGTCAAAGTCTCTAAAAGTGCCCTTCTCGTGTGGTGGTTGATGTAAAACTGATGCTTGTGCTGTCTGATATGTCTCCTTTGTGTGGGTGCAGTGGGCCAAAGTCACTGAAAGCGGCCTTCTCCTGTGCTGGCTGATATAAATGCCTGAATCTCTGCTGTGAAACCTCTCTCCTCCGTCTGGGTGCAGGGGTCAAAGTCTCTCAAAGTCGCCTTCTCCTGTGCTGGGTGATGTAAAACTGATGCTTGTGCCATCTGACATGGTTGCCGGGGTCCCATTAAATGGTGGCCTACTCCGGTGGTGGGTGATCTAAATGCCTGATTCTCTGCTGTGAAACCTCTCTCCTCCGTCTGGGTGCAGGGGTCAAAGTCTCTCAAAGTCGCCTTCTCCTGTGCTGGGTGATGTAAAACTGATGCTTGTGCCATCTGACATGGTTGCCGGGGTCCGATTAAATGGTGGCCTACTCCTGTGGTGGGTGATCTAAATGCATGATTCTCTGCTGTGAAAACCTCTCTCCTCCGTCTGGGTGCAGGGGTCAAAGTCTCTCAAAGTGGCCTTCTCTTGTGCTGGGTGATGTGAAACTGATGCTTGTGCCATCTGACATGGTTGCCGGGGTCCCATTAAATGGTGGCCTACTCCTGTGGTGGGTGATCTAAATGCCTGATTCTCTGCTGTGAAACCTCTCTCCTCCGTCTGGGTGCAGGGGTCAAAGTCTCTCAAAGTCGCCTTCTCCTGTGCTGGGTGATGTAAAACTGATGCTTGTGCCATCTGACATGGTTGCCGGGGTCCCATTAAATGGTGGCCTACTCCTGTGGTGGGTGATCTAAATGCCTGATTCTCTGCTGTGAAACCTCTCTCCTCCGTCTGGGTGCAGGGGTCAAAGTCTCTCAAAGTGGCCTTCTCTTGTGCTGGGTGATGTGAAACTGATGCTTGTGCCATCTGACATGGTTGCCGGGGTCCCATTAAATGGTGGCCTACTCCTGTGGTGGGTGATCTAAATGCCTGATTCTCTGCTGTGAAACCTCTCTCCTCCGTCTGGGTGCAGGGGTCAAAGTCTCTCAAAGTCGCCTTCTTCTGTGCTGGGTGATGTAAAACTGATGCTTGTGCCATCTGACATGGTTGCCGGGGTCCCATTAAATGGTGGCCTACTCCTGTGGTGGGTGATCTAAATGCCTGATTCTCTGCTGTGAAACCTCTCTCCTCCGTCTGGGTGCAGGGGTCAAAGTCTCTCAAAGTGGCCTTCTCTTGTGCTGGGTGATGTGAAACTGATGCATGTGCCATCTGACATGGTTGCCGGGGTCCCATTAAATGGTGGCCTACTCCTGTGGTGGGTGATCTAAATGCCTGATTCTCTGCTGTGAAACCTCTCTCCTCCGTCTGGGTGCAGGGGTCAAAGTCTCTCAAAGTCGCCTTCTCCTGTGCTGGGTGATGTGAAACTGATGCTTGTGCCATCTGACATGGTTGCCGGGGTCCCATTAAATGATGGCCTACTCCTGTGGTGGGTGATCTAAATGCCTGATTCTCTGCTGTGAAAACCTCTCTCCTCCGTCTGGGTGCAGGGGTCAAAGTCTCTAAAAGTGGCCTTCTCTTGTGCTGGGTGATGTAAAACTGATGCTTGTACCAGCTGACATGGGTGCAGGGGTCAAATTAACTAAATGGTGGCCTACTCCTGTGGTGGGTGATATGATGCCTGAATATGTGCTGTGGGGCCTCTCTCCTCTTTCTGGGTGCAGGGGTCAAAGTAACTAAAAGTGGCCTTCTCCTGTGCTGGATGGTATAAATGTAATGCTTGTGCTATCTGACATGTCTCCTCTGTCTGGGTGCTAAGGCCTAAGTCACTGAAAGTGGCCTTCTCCTGTGGTGGTTGATATGATGCCAGATTCTCTGCTATGGGACCTCTCTCCTTTGTCTGGATGCTGGGGTCGAAATAATAGTAAGCGACCTTCTCCATTGCTGGGTGATTTGAAGCCTGATTATGGGACCTAACTCCAATTAATATTGGTTAATTTTATTTTATTTTGTGTTAAGTCATCATTTCCCTATCTACATTTGTTTGCAGGGGATTTACCTACATTTTGCTGCCTTTTGCAGCCCTCTAGCCCTTTCCGGGAGTCTTTTACAGCCTTTTTAGTGCCCAAAAGTTCGGGTCCCCATTGACTTCTATGGGGTTCGGGTTCGGGATGAAGTTTGGGTTGAGTTCGGATGACGAACCCGGACATTTTCCAGAAGTTCGGCCGAACCTCTCGAACCCGATCATCCAGGTGTTCGCTCATCTCTAATTATGGCATCACTATGTACATTTTTTCTATGCCTTAGAGGAATCAAAATAATCCTAAATGTTATGTCACCATGTTGTGTGAAGTTACTTTTACTAGCAGATCAGACACCATGTTCAGGTTTTCTTTAAAATACAAAAAAATATATAATAATAATGATAATAATAATAATAAAGAGGATTTTTTAATGTACTGGCATTTCATTTTTATATTTATTTTTTTAGTTGATCCTTTGAAAACTTTACCATGTATTACTGTAGGCATATGTAACATTCTAACATTTCTATTGATTGTCAAATCACTCCACATATTTTTCACATGAGTGGGGTGCTGCTAAGAAGGCTTCTAATGAATTGCCCAAATTTTCACCACATGTATACTTGTTTCAGTACAGAATTATGGACCTTAACCCTTCAGATACTGGAAGTTTTTGAATCCCTATCTTCTTTGAGCCATAACTTTCTTATTTTTCCGGCCATGACGGCTGCTGCATGCCATGTTTGCACTTCGCTCAAGCGCCGTACATGTACAGCCCTGGTTGTGACAGGGTTAAACAAATTAAATATGTGTAGAATTATATATAAGTTTTTAAAAAATGATATATAGAAAACTGGGAAATCCTTTTAACACTTTCAAGCCTGGGCCATTTTTCATTTTGCGTTTTCGTTTTTCACTCCCCGTCTTCCCATAGTCCTAACTTTTTTATTTTTCTATTTACATAGCCTTATAAGGGCTGATTTTTTGAGGGACAAATTGTACTTACTAATCAGCCATTTACAGTTGCATACCATGTAGTGGAAAGCGGAATTTTTTTTCCAAATGGGGTATAATTGGGAAAAAACACAATTCTGATAAAGGTTTTTGTTTTTTATTACATTGTACACTATGTGGTAAAATTGACCTGTTATCTTTATTATCCAGGTCAGTACGGTTCCAACAGTACCAAACTTGTATTATTTACTTGCGTTTTAATACTGGGAAAAAAATTCTAACCTTTTTGTAATTTTGTAAACATATTCTGATCCCTATAACTTTTTACTAATTATGTGTACGGAGCTGTGCGAGGGCTCATTTTTTGCAGGACGATCTGTTCTTTTCAGTGATACCAATTTGAAGTGTGTGCGACTTTTTAATTACTTTTTATTAAAAAATTATTGGGTAGTTGAAGTGACAAAAATTGGCAAATTGGCTGTTTTTTAATTTAATTCCCGTTACGCCATTAGCCGAAAGCCCCTAATATTGTTATATTTTAATAGTATGGGCATTTCGCACACGGCGATGCCAATGATATTAATATTTTTCAGTGGTTAAGTATTTTTATTTTAAGAAAAGGGGGGGTTATTTGAGCTTTTTGGTTTTTATATTTTTTTATATTTGTAAACACTTTCATTCACTTTTTTTTCCTTTTTTTAAGTCACATTGGGTGACAATAACTGGCAATCATTAGATTGCCCATTGTGTTCATTGATATCTATATGTACATTAATAAACATTTCATTTGCACTATACCAATACAATGCTGCCACCTAGTGGCCTGACTTGGTATATTACTGCTTGAGGCTTCGGGCTATTTCAGAGATGTAAAAGGTTCCTCGATTTCAGTCGGGGAACGATGTTACCGGAGTGGAAGCACGCGACTTCCGCTTCCGGACTGATCAAATGCCATGGTCACATTTGACCACGGCATATGAAGGGTAAAATGTGCGGGATGAGCCTAATGGCTCATCGCATACATGTGCCGCCGGCCTGGGCTATTTAAAATAGAAGAAACCCCGCAGCTATAGCGCCCGCTGTGTACGCAAGAGGGCGCCCTGTTTAAAGACCGGCCTGATTACATACATGTATGTAATCGGGGATGAAAGGGTTAAAAGGATTGTCCATGATTTTACCATTGGTGTCCTATGTTCAGAGTAGGCTATCAACATCTGATTGGTGGGGTTAAGGCTCCGTCTGGTCAGCTGCTTTTGGGTAACTCCCATACTAGAACAACACAGCTCTGTTCATTGTGTAGTAGATGGAGCTGGTTATTGCAGTGCTACTCTTATTTACTTCAATGGACAAACCCTTTAAGTTGGTCTTAACTAACAAATTAAAAACAAAATAAATGTTGGTGTATTATGTTGTTGTCTGTAATTTATGTTACCATTGTTGTTCAATCAGTGGCCTTGTATAAATCATTTAAAAAAAATATATAAAGCCATCGGAGGATTGTAGCCATAGGGTCACCATATTTGAATCTGGGTGAAGCTTATACTTTACCAGATGTGAAGTCTGCAGGTGAATCACTTGGATAAATCACACTCTCAGTGAAGATTTAATAGTGTCATTGTCACTGGAATACCAGTTGTAGATTGCTAAGGAATTGATTTTCTTCTCCTTCACTAAAAATACACTAAAGGCAAAACAGCACATAGTCCTCAAGGTAAAAGTCCCTGAGTGATTTGCAGCCTCTATAGATATAATGTATTTATGTTCCTTGTCAGCCTTTTAATCAAATAACAAAATAAGGACATAGAAGCCGAAACATTATTTTATTTTACAACCTTTAGAATGAACTTCTCTTGACGACCGTCATTGGTGGGTGTTTTGCCATAAAGGATACAAAACATACAGACAGACTTATAGAAGCAAAACACTAACAAAAATACAATTTTTTTTAATGTATTAATGATTATTTCACACAGATTTATATATTAAAATATATATTTTATATGTTCATTTGACATCAAATTGATTAAGTATCTTTTCCTTTTGCTGTTATAACTAGTGTTGAGTGAATTTCAGGATAACTTCAATTTGCCGTGAAGCCGAATTTCTTCATGCTTCATGGCAGCAAAATGATTTTACCAGAAATAGTGTAAAAAACTATAAAAAACCCATACTTTCCTCATCCATTTGCCCGCAATGGGCTGCCTGCCACCATCTTGCTTGAAGATCTCGCAAGAAATCCCGTTTGCGGTGACGTATGGCATCATCACCGGCCTGCGTGAGATTTCGAGCCAGATCTTTGATCAAGATGGTGCTGGTCAGTAGAGTTGAGCGAACTTGTGTTTTAAGTTCAGCTTCCAAAGTTCGGGTTATCCAAGCATCCCGTTATGGATTCCGCTACCACGGACCATAACGGCATTTGGAATCCGAGGTGAAGGACCTGGGGTGACGTCACCGTCATGTGATCAGTGCAGGGGGCGTGGCTCAGTACTGGATTGAATAAGAGGTCGTAGGCTACCACCTCTTATCTAATCCAGTACTGAGCCACGCCCCCTGCACTGATCACATGACGGTGACGTCACCCCAGATCCTCCGTGTTGTCCAAGGTTCGGGTTCATTGAAGAATCCCCTTATGGATTCCAAATGCCGTTATGGTCCGTGGTAGCGGAATCCATAACGGGATGCTTGGATAACCCGAACCCGAACTTTGGAAGCCGAACTTAAAACAGAAGTTCGCTCAGCTCTACCGCCTGTCATGAGCAAATGGATGAGGTAAGTATGATTTAATTTTCTTACTTCCGGATGTTGCTGTGACATGCCGCGATCATGTATGAACGCAGCATCTGAGGGGTACAGTGACAGGGAGCTGCGCAATCGCTCCCTGTCATTGCACCCTCTTTTTATAAAGAAATGCGCTTTGTGACGAAGTAGTAGTTAGTCACAAAGCAAATTTTTTTGTAAAATTCGACGAAGCAGCCGAATCAAATTTTCCAATACTTCGCTCATCTCTACTTATAACGCCTGGTATCTCTCCCTTTAACAGAAACAACTTAAAAAAATAATACAGATTCTCATAGTTTGTAATTCCATGCACAGTTTTGTGTTGCTTTTTGACACAATTTGGCATAAATATATTTTTTTGTTTTACAATAAAGTAAACCAGCAATCAAATTTAACATGTAAATAAAAACATTACTCCAACAAATCAAACGTACAAAAGGAGAGTAAAGTTCCAGGCATAAGAGGCCTTTATAAACTCACCATCTGATATCATATTTATATACACATGGCAATGACATACAGCTCCACCTGCTGGTGACATTACATGTACATGTAAGCATAAACCCATCATTAAAACTATAGCATAAAATCATTTATGATATTAGTGTGGCAGTGGTAATCTCATAGATTACTGCTACAGATATGAGCAAAGTAGACCATGTGGGTTTAACAGTGCACATATGGTCTAACCAGAAACTTGTGTGAACAAACCCTAAACCACAAAAGCATATCAAGCAATTTATGTGAAAAATCACCATCTATCACCTCCATCTTTGCCGCTAAGTCCGTATAGCCCACCATCTTGCTTATTTTCCTCTCCTACTATATATAACACCCTCTTCCCTGAACTATCTATCTACTTTAGCATGGTGTTGAATGTGTTTGCCAGACTGTCATTTGCTGACAAGTTCTGTGGGGCAAGTTTCAGGCTTTAGAGATATCTAGCTGCCAGGGGAAATAATATTGGAACTAGTGTTATGAAAATCGAGGCATCTGAAGTGGAATTCAATAGGAAGTTTAGGGAAATTTTCCCTTGCTCTTTAAACGAATCAGTTTTTTTCCTAAAATGGCAGCTGCACATGTTACAAAGTGAAAGTTAGAAGCCCAGGAATGCGACATCACCCCTAATGCCATGCAGCCAGCCAATCAGCAGCCAGCCCCTGTGATGTCACAGCCCTTTAAAAGCACAGAGTTATCTAATTGAACGGTGTCGACAGTGATTAATAGAAAAACAATTATCTTGGACCCGATTCCCAAATGGGGTGAATAACCTGTTTAATTCTACTGTTATTGGAGCATCTACCTTGCTTAATAGATAAACAATTCCATTATGCCTTGATTCTCAAATTTGGGTGATTTACACTCAGTTCACACTTTCGCGTAAAACGCTGCGTTCGAACGCGCAAAAAAACGCACAACAGTACAGGAACCATGCATTCCAATGGGGGTGGTTCACACTTGCGCGTTTTTATGGGCGTTCGAACTCGCCTAAAAACGTCCGACACATAAGCAAGTATGTTCGCGTTAATTCGGGCGTTTTTCGAGCGTTTGGTGCCAATATACTTCAATGGGAAATGCGATACGTGTGTTGTTCGGGCGTTTGTGCAGCGTAAAACGCCCCTATGGACGCGCATTTTTCAAAGTTTCCAACATGCTGGATCAGCCACCATGGAATTTCACACCTCTAAAGCACTCAGATTGGCCAAACTATATATAGCGAGGGCTGTTTGGTCATTGGCCAACTATGCAGTCAATCACATAAACGCGCGTCAAACGCGCCTACACTATTTACCAAAACGCTTGAAAAAAACACGCGTTAACGCCCGTCTTGAACGCTCAGAAAACGCTAGGCTTCAAAATGCTCAGGTCTGAACCCAGTGTTAGGGTACTTTCACACTTGCTGCATGGCTATCCAGCAGGATATTTCTGCGGGTGAACAGCCCGCCGGATCCGCCATGCCGCAAGTACCAGTGTGCTGCCGTGCTGCTGCTCTGTCCCCATTGACTATAATAGGGGCGGGGGGCGGAGCTACGGCGCAGCACGGCAGTGGTCGCCGGACTAAAAAGTCGCACCTGCAGTACTTTTAGTCCGCTGCACATGGGTACTTGCGGCATGGCGGATCTGGTGGGTTGTTCACCCGCCGGAACAGCCTGCCGGATAGCCATGCCGCAAGTGTGAAAGTACCCTAACGTGCCTTGTTCTATATAGTGTATGCGGCCTGCCTGTCATAGTAACTGTTTCACTACCAGTAAAGACTAGCTATGCATGTAGCTGCAGTGTACAGTGATGTATACCGAGATACACTCTCCATGCAGGCCGGGATATAGCTGATTTAACACGTTTTGTGACGAATTAAAAAGGAACAAAGTAAATTTCTTGGAGAAATTTGGTAAAGCATCCGAATCAAATGTTTCAAAAATTCGCTGATCTCTTATTGGAGCCATCCCAAGAGTGATGGTCATGTTTCTTATAGTAGCATTATATTAGAGAATTCCTATTCATGGTCTTCAAATGGGAGACATTGGTCCTCCTTGTGGATAGCTAGCTAGGTTAGGAGTCTTAAAGGGAATATTCCCATTAAAAAATATGCAAATTATCCTTTAGTTGGAAGAAAACTGTCTGACCAATTAAAACATCTTAAAACATTGCTAGGTTGTCACCCAAGCAATAAATGGGTATATATGGTTTGGTTGATATCCACAATCATGATTCCAAGCTCTTTTAGGAATTGACTTAAATGGTAGCTGCCTATAGATGTATAGCCTATAGTTTTCTTCTGCTATGTGCCACTCCAGGTTCCTGCAAAGTTGTCTTTGTCTCCATCTGCTTTAGCAGAGCTGTATTATCTTTTTTGTTTTGTGCTCTGTTTCCATACAACATGATGTTTTTTTCCTAGATGGAATCTATGATATCATCAAGGCTTTCTATTTAGACCCGGCTGGGTATTGTAGTCATTGCCTGGACATCAAAGAACAAACCTTTCCTGGCTCCTGTCTACTTACTATTGTGAACTACTATACTGTACTGATATTATCTAACACTCTCGTCCCTGACCTTGACTTTGCCTAGGTGTCTTTTTTTGTCTGCCTGATACTTGCGGGGCTTCCTGAATTCTGCCCTCAGCCTTGTTTCTGACCTTGCTTGTGTACTTCATTAGGCACTGTCATGTTCCTCCGATCCCAACCTCTAGCTTACCCATGACTACACTTATGGATTACTCTTACTCCTGAAACCTCTTGTCTACCTTCATGTTTGCAAACTCCAACTCGGTTTCTGACCTCATTACTATCCCAAGACTACAGTTGTCAATCCAGGACTACTCCTGGAATTGTGACCAGAGCATGCCCTGCTGCAAAGTCCATATTCCTGTACAATAATTGAAGATTGTAAACCAAGGAATCTCTTAAAGACTCCACTCCTTAGTTTAGCCAACAACAATCAAATTGAGGCTATGAGGGTCCACTGATGCTACTTTCTTATATGTGAACCATAACATCTCCTGGAGGAAAGCTAATGTATATGCTCTTCACTAAAGTAGTCTTTGCAGTTTGCACTATTTGACTTCTGCAGTTGAGAAGCATTCGCCGAAAAGGTAGATCACTTGTAATAATGATGAAGACATCTACCAGCCATCTTACAAAGAATAGGCAAACACATTATTTAATTCTGTGCAGAATATTTTTTCAATGCACCAAAATGTGTACAAGCTTCAAAAGAGTAAAACAGATTGTTCAAGTGCTGCGGAAAATACATTGCTCTCACTGGGTAATCACCCATGTGTGATAGCACATCTCCCCCTCCCCCACTGAACTTGTTTTCTTTCATCACATCTTATGATGCCATTTGAAATCAATCATTAAAACAAATATTAGCTTTCTTCTAGCATGTGCTCCATTAGAAAGTTATAGCTAATGAAACGGTCCTTTACTTTGTGAAAATGCCACTGCAAGGTACATGATAGAGAAAGGGAACTATAGCGAGCTAATGAACATTATCCATTAGCTCTACAAATTTCTCATTTATATTGTTAATGTGGACAGAAGCCTGAGCACGTTGTTACAGAAAATCACAATCCTAATTCTCGGACATTACTCTCCTGTGTTGTGCCATTAGTGGAAATTTTCAATTGCTATCAGTGTTGGCCAACCAGAAGAAGTAGAGAGTCTATCTGCCACCTATACAAAATATGTGTCGGTCCACCCTTAACTCTTTAACACCTAATTGCTGTCTTTTTTTGTGTCACTACACTAGAGGGAGAATAGCTCTTCATTAAGCACTCCTGCACTAAGAACAAGATGTTACTAACAGATCTTGTTCTTATAGCAGTCTTCCACTCTATGCATGCCATTACTAGAACCTCCAGTCCTGACCGTTTAACCCTTGACCGCCAAAGCCTGTGACTATGCCACGATCGAAGGGAACTTCCCTCTTTGATTGGTTTATAAAATTTCCCAGTGACATACAGTAATTGGAGATGAGGGAACCTCTCTGTAGTCAGCCCTGGGGACTTAGCAAGGACCCCAGGGCTGTCTGTTCAGTAAGTCCATTTTTATAGTCCTTATAACAGTCTTTGTCACAGTGACACAGATTGTAATTCATTGTATAGGACAGTGGTGGCGAACTTATAGCACGAGTGCCAGAAGCAGCACTCAGAGCCCTCTCTGTGGGCACCGACAACCTAGAAAAAGTCTATGGTGTACCAATACCCCTTAGACTTCTCCTGCTATTCATTAACGCAGGGCTCGCTGTGAACGGCCCAGACATTCAATGTAGTCAGGCTATTATAGCTAAATGATAAAGTACATGAAAAATATACTATATTGGACTGTAGTATTCAGGGTAAATTGCCATGTTAGCAATTTGCGATAAATAAGTGGGTTTTGGGTTGCAGTTTGGGCACTTGGTCTCTAAAAAGTTTACCGTCACTGGTATAGGACAATGCTAATAAAGGTACCATCTTCCCTGCCTGATGATCGACGAGTCTGAGAGAAGACAGCTGATTTTTTTGGGCTTTGGGAAACAAGCCTCATATCAGCTTCTTAAGGTTTAGTCTGTTTTGGACCTTAGGAATAGGGACCTAGCAATTTTGTAGCCCTTTCCTAGTGCCATATTTTATTTTTATGTAGAGAAAGAGATAGCTGTATGAGGGCTTATGTTTTTTTTTTTTTTTTCAATGGCACAATTCTGGTTTACATATCTATAATAGTTATCTTTTATTTTTATTTTTTAAGAGGATGCAAATCTGTAATTCTGCAATTGTTTTTATATTTTCTTCCTCATGCTTTAACATGCTGTTAAAATAACCTTTATTCTATGGGTTGGAACTTGTGGCAGTTAGTGATGAGCAAATTCCTCAAAAATTTGATTCGGACAGTTCGCTGAATTTTCCCAAAAAATTTGGTTTGATCCGAATTTATTTGTGGCAAATCACATTAAAATAGCTATTTCCTAGCTGCAGAGAGCCTTTATAGTGCTGTAGAACACTGTGCCCTGCAGTAAAATGCATAGGGAGTCTGCTGTGGTAGTGAAATAATACTGTGAGTCAGTATGACATGCAGATGACAGGCATCGCTCTTAGAATCACTGCACACTTTACTTATTTAGGCAGGTACAGTGCCAAAACTGAGCAAATAACTCAAGTGTAAATTCAGCCTTACAGGTCGATGTTAGCATCCAGAAAAGCGCACTCCTTTCACACAGTCATCAGTTGATTCCACATAGAGATCTACAGAATCTATTCTATTAAACACTTATACAAGTAGAGCCCCCCCGACAGAGTGGAGATGGTGTCAGCATTAAGTTTGTCTTGACGTCGCTGATTATTTTGCACATCCTCTGATCCGTTAGAACAACAAACTCCAAAAAACGGATACTGTCTGTTGAGCATCTGTTTTCACTGGGTCAGAATTTGGTCAATAATCCATCAGTATTGTTAATGTCCAAAAAAAACAAAACGGAGTGGATCCAAAACAGAGATGACACGTGAATGGAATATTTGAATGTCTTCTGTGTTTTGTACCCACTCCTGCTTTTGGCTACCAAATCATAAGCCAATTCTGATGCAAAATAGGGACCATGTCATGCAAGCCTTACAGCTGTCACATAGACAGGTCCATTGTGCGTCTCATTTTTCCTTCCTTCTAACAGATCAGAAGAAGGGTCAAATAAATGATGATGTCAGGCCAAAAAACATAAAGTGGGGAGGTTGGGAACAGCATGAGAAGTCCACAGAGTGGCCTTATGACATAGTGGTGAGGTGGAAGCAGCATGAGGAGACCACAGAGTGGCCCAATGACAGAAGGAGGCCACAGAGTGGCACAATGACAGTGTGGTGGTGGCATCAGCATCAGGAGGCCACAGTTCTGCTGCTGCAGCTGAAGGAGGGTGTGCTTTGTGGTGTACGAGTGGCTGAAGTGCATGCAAAGTTTGCTGGCTATTTTTAGGATGTCTTGCAGATGGGTGGAAGACTTAAGGAATCGCTTGACAACCAGATTGAACATGTGTGCCATGCAGGGAGCTTGGCTCAGACCTCCTTGAATGCAGCGCCGACACCCTGTTCTTCCCGTTGTCAGTCACCATTAGTGTTGATCGAGCACCAAAGTGCTCGGGCCGAACGCATCAGGATGAACAGAGTACCCGAGCACAATGGAAGTCAATTGGAGAACCAGAGCATTAAACCAGGCACCCCCTGCTCTGAAGAGGGGAGGGTGTCTTATCCCACAGGAAAAGAACAGAAATTGATGGAAACACCACTGAAATGATTCGGGAATAGCATGGGGACAATGTCTGGATGCACCTTGGACTCCCAGCCAGGTCGTATACAAGGAGATATATAACTTATACCAGCTATACATGCATAATTATATACAGGAGATACCCAGGTTATATCAGCACACTTCATATCACTATATACAAGGAGATATACAACTTATACCAGCCGTAAATATATAATTATTTACAGGAGATAGCCAGGTTATACCAGCATGGGTCCATATCACTATATACAAAAAGATGTCTAACTTATACCAGCCATAAATATATAATTATATACAGGAGATAGCCAGTTTATACTAGCATGGTCCATAAAAATAGATATTATGTAAAAAGGTTGAGATGTACCTTTTCTTCAGAATGTTATCCAGATACAAAGAAGCCCACAGCATATAATACTTGTCTGGCTGAGGGAACAGAAAAGGACAGAGGCAGATTGAGGACAGGTGAGGGCACAGGGCCTGATCTCTGGCCAGGCCAACTAAGGGTTGTGTCTGACGAACCCACCGACTGTTGCCTGGGGGTGTCTGATGTCACTTGGACGAAGTGGATGACCGAGCCAACCATTCAAGAACTGCTGGGTTGTTGGTCAATACACAACCGCTAGATGACACCGGGAGCTCAGGCCTCCCGCTGCGACTCCTGCTGCCATGCCCCCTTACTCTGCTGCGACCTGGGCCTGCGCCAGAATCATTTAGGCCTCTGCCACGCCTGTGCAGGGCCTGGCACTTCTCTGTCTGACATACTGTTAGATCAAATAAATAAAAATGAAATTAAAGAACCCCAAAAAAGTCTGTAATTCTCTCACTTCACCACACTCACTAATAAGCCCTTTTCCCCCCCCACTAATACACGCCAAAGAAGCTTTAGAACATATACATATAATATATTTTTCTTTTTTCCACTGTTACACGCCAAATAGGGCTGTAATTTTCTCACTTCACCACACAACGGCATATACTTTTTTTGTGCCAAAAATACACGCAAAAAAGGGCTTTAGAACATATAACTGCACCGCTGAACGGCAAATAGGCCCTTACATTTTTCCACTTATACACGCCACAAAAGGCTTTAGAACATATAACTGCACCGCAGAACGGCAAATAAGAAATATTTTTTTGCCACTAATACATGCCAAAAAGGGCTGTGATTTTCTCACTTCACCACACAACATCTAATAAGCCCTTTTTTCCCACTAATACAAGCCAAAAAAAGTGCTTTAGAACATACAGTATAACTGCAACGCACAAGGGCAAATAACACATAGAAATAGTTTATTGTAATAAACCCTGTTAATGGCTGTATCAAACAGTAGTTGCACCCTAATAACAAGAACTGTTTGCTGGAATTACAGAGCTGAATAATGGCAATTTGGATCCCCAGTTAGTGCAGCAAGGTGTAATATGATTGTTTCTATTACCCAGGCTGTAAACTCCGCTACTGAACCCTGTTCTGCTTCAATACTGTGGAATGATTCCTCCTTATCCTTTCCCTGAACTTCTAAACAGCAAAATAAAAGTTTTAAAGTCTTTTCTACCACTTTCCCTAGCTCCTGCTGACTTCGCTACCTTCACTAAGTTCCCTGAAAACTGTCAAATCCAAGATGGCTGAGGCTATTTATAGGGCTGTGACATCACAGGGATGGCTGGCTGCTGATTGGCTGCATGCAGGGCATTGTGGGTGATCCCTCCTTCCCAGAGTTCCTTGCTCAATGTTCTAACCTGTGCAGCAGCCATTTCAGGAAAAAATGCAATTCGTTAGGAAGAAGTGTGAGTAAATTCAGATTCGGTGCGAAACGAATTTTTCCGGAAATTAAGATCAAATTCCACTTTGTCATCTTTGATTCACTCATCGCTAATGGCAGTACCCAATCTGTGGAATTTTTTCTTTTTTTTATGTTTTAGTACTTACAATAAAAACATGCTTTATCGGGAAAAAAAGTCATTTTGGTGGTTTTACATTCTGAGAACCAGAACTTTTTCATTTTTCTCCTAATGTTCATTAACATCTTGGGGACCGCGCAGCAGTGATCGGAACAAGCTGCCTGCTGAAATCATTTAGCAGGCACCTTGGTACAATGCCGAGAGGGGTCCTGTGACCCCCCGCATTGGCGATTGCTGCCACCCACAGTACAATTCAGACCTGCAGTTTGCAGTGCTTTCGAAAGTTTCTGATCCCTGTGGTCAGCACACTGCTGACACTTTGCTTGAAACAGCTGACACCTGACACAGATGTGAGCTGTTTAACCCCTTCCATGCCGCGGTCCGTAGGGACCGCTGTATGAAACGGGTTAACAGAGAGGGAACTCCCTTCCTCTCCAATCGGACATAGGACAATCGCCCCAAAAAATGCAAAAACATGGCTCTCAGACTATGGAGACACTAAAACATGTTTTTTTTTTCAAAAATGCTGTTATTGTGTTAAAGTAAAATAAAAATAAAAAGTTTACATATTATGTATCGCCACGTCCGTAAGAACCTGCTCTATAAAAATATTGCATGACCTAACCCCTCAGGTAAACACCGTAAAAAAAAAAAACAGTGTCAAAAAAGCCATTTTTGTCACCTCACATCACAAAAAGTGTGATAGCAAGCAGTCAAAAAGATATATGCACCCCAAAATAGTTCCAATCAAACCGTCATCTCATCCCGCCAAAAAATAATACCCTACCTAAGACAATCGCCCAAAAAAAAAAAATAAATAACTCTCAGACTATGGAGACATTAAAACATGATTCTTTTTGTTTCAAAAACATAGACATATTAGGTATCGCCACGTCCGGAAAAACCTGATCTATAAAAATAACACATGACCTAACCCCTCAGGTGAACACAGCAAAAAAAAATAATAATACTGTGTCAAAAGCCATTTTTGTCACCTTACATTACAGAAAGTGTAATAGCAAGCGACCAAAATGTCATATGCACCTCAAGAAAGCGCCAATCAAACCGATATCTCAAAAATGAGCCCCTACATAAGACAGTCACCCAAGAATTTGGAGACACAAAAAAATCTTTTTTTTTCAAACATGCTTTATTATGTAAAACTGAAATAAAAGCCCTCAAAAAGTAGTCATATTTGGTATTGTCACGTCTGTAACAACCTGCTCTATAGAAATAGCATACAATCTAACCTGTCAGATCAACGATGTAAATAACAAAAAATTAAAAACGGTCCCAAAACAGCTATTTATTTTAACAAAGCAAGGGTTAACAGCCTATCAAAACTCAATATTTATTGCCCTTAATCTGTAGTTTGCAGAAACACTCCATATGTGGTCGTAGAAGGGCAGGGCACAGAAGGAAGGGAACGCCATATGGTTTTTGGAAGGCAGATTTTGCTGGACGGTTTTTTGTACCCCTAGAGTAGAAACTCCAAAAAAGTGACTCATCTAAGAAACTACACCCATCGAGGTATTAAAAACTGATTTTACAAACTTTGTTAACCCTTTAGGAGCTCCACAAGAGTTATTGGCAAATGGTAAGATTTCAGAATTTCTATTTTTTGTTACCTTTCCTCAAAAAAAGTGTAATATAGAGCAACCAAAAATCATATTTACCCTAAAATAGCACCAAGAAAACTGCCACCTTATCCCGTAGTTTCCAAAATGGGGTCACTTTTTTGGAGTTTCTACTCTAGGGGAGCTTCAAATGGCATATAGTGTAAATAAACCAGTCCAGCAAAATCTGCCTTCCAAAAACCATATGGCGTTCCCTTCCTTCTGTGCCCTGCCGTTTGGCCATAGAACATTTTACGACCACATATTGGGTATTTCTGCAAACAACAGAATCAGGGCAATAAATATTGTGTTTTGTTTGGCTGTTAACCCTTGCTTAAAATGCATTAAAATTTAAAATTTGCTATTAACTCTTATGGAACACCTAAAGGGTTAAAAAAAAGTTTCTCAAATCAGTTTTGAATACCTTGAGGGGTGTAGTTTCTAGGATGTGGTCATTTTTGGGAGGTTTCTGTTATGTTATGTAAGCCTCGCAAAATGACTTCATAGATGCCCGTGATGAAAATATAGTCTTACCACTTTATAAATCACTAGTCAGACCACACATGGAGTACTGTGTACAGTTCTGGGCTCCCGTGAACAAGGCAGACATAGCAGAGCTAGAGAGGGTTCAGAGGAGGGCAACTAAAGTAATAACTGGAATGGGGCAACTACAGTACCCTGAAAGGGTATCAAAATTAGGGTTATTCACTCTAGAAAAAAGACGACTAAGGGGAGATCTAATAACTATGTATAAATATATCAGGGGTCAGTACAAAGATCTCTCCCATCATCTATTTATCCCCAGGACTGTGACTGTGACGAGGGGACATCCTCTGCGTCTGGAGGAAAGAAGGTTTGTACACAAACATAGAAAAGGGTTCTTCACGGTAAGAGCAGTGAGACTATGGAACTCTCTGCCTGAGGAGGTGGTGATGGTGAGTACAATAAAGGAATTCAAGAGGGGCCTGGATGTATTTCTGGACCGTAATAATATTTCAGGCTATAGCTACTAAAGATGGGTCGTTGATCCAGGGAGTTATTCTGACTGCCTGATTGGAGTTGGGAAGGAATTTTTTCCCCTTAAGTGGGGAAAATTGGCTCTACCTCACAGGGGTTTTTTGCCTTCCTCTGGATCAACTTGCAGGAAACAGGTCGAACTGGATGGACAAAAGTCTTTTTTCGGCCTTATATACTATGTTACTATGTTACTATGTTACTAGACCTGAACTGGTCCTTAAAAAGTGGGTTTTGGAAATTTTCAAGATTTGCTTCTAAACTTCTCAGCCTTGTAACGTCCACATCAGATTGGTCTGTTCACATTTGCACGTTATTTTTGGACACCATCCATTTTAACGAACCATTAAATGTTAAGTTTTAGGGTTACCCTTGAATTATGTTGTCTGAGTTGAGGTAATCTTTAGTACTGGTATCTATTAGTCATGTCTTTCATAGTCAATTTCTACGCCTTGTAACATCCGCAAAAAATAAAATTTAATTCCCAAAATGTTCCAAACATGAAGTATACATATAGGGGAATGTAAATTAATAACTACTTTTGGAGGTATTACTATGTATTATAGAAGTAGAGAAATTGAAACTTGGAAATTTGCAAATTTTAAAAAATTCTTGATAAATTTGATATATATTTTTTTTTAATAAAAATGAATTTCTTTGACTCCATTTGACCAATTGTCATGAAGTAAAATATGTGACGAAAAAACTATCTTAGAATGGCCTGGATAAGTGAAAGCGTTTTAAAGTTATTCACACATAAAGTTACACTGGTGAAAATGAGCCTCGGTCCATAAGGAGTTAATGAGACCTTTTTTTTAGCTTTTTTTCAGGATTCATTGTAATTTATATTGGTACCATTGTGGGGTGGATTTAACTTATTGAATATTTTTATTTTTGGGAGGTAATAGCAGGAGCTTGGCTGTCAGTTACAGCTTGGCACCTGCTGTTGATCTCACAATCATCCTGATGTACCTAGTCCCGTAAAGTGCCTGTGTCAGCATGATCAACCCTCTTAAACTAGACATACAGCCTGGTAGGATTGATCATGCAAAAAAACAAACAAACAAAAAAAAAAACATGATAGGCTTTTGGCTGAGAAAAACAAATTTCTATGCTTATCTAACTCATTGAGATCAGGAGATACAGCCAAACGTAGATGACAGGTGTAGGTGCTTGTTTTGTTCTCCTGTTGCTCTCCAAGCACAGAGATCTGTCATCTGTGCCAATCCCAGCAATGGATTTGTGGAGATATAGTCACAGATGACAGGTCTCAGTGCTTGGCAAACACAGAACAAGCCCTGTGACTGGGCGAGCAGGCACAAGAAGACATGGCTATACCCAATATCTAGTGCTACAATTTCAGAGAAAAAGGGAAGGACCTGAATGTGAATGGGTGTAACAAACTTGTGCTCCAAGGGCTTTGGCAGGCCCCTCAGTTCTCCAGTTATATCATAAGTATATAAATAAAAATGTGTTTTTTCTTAGCAATAGGGTCACATATATTCACAATAAAGGTATAGTGTTTATCAGGTAGATCAACCCTACCAATTTGTGTGCCTGTTTTAATAGGTTTAATCATGCTGACAGATGCTTTTAAAGTTTGGCAATCCATGGCATACAGGTATGTCATGGTGCGGTAAGTGGTTGTTTGTGATGAGACAATTCCTTTAAGGAGTGAGAAAAACAATAAAAGCTGAATACAATCTGTAAGCAAAAAAAATCAAAAAAGCGGGAAAGCTCTTACACTTTCAAGCATAAGAAATTGTTTCAATAAAGGCTGACAGGCATTTTTCAAACTGTTCAAAGACATTTATAAAAAAGAAAATTTAAAATATATCCATTGGTGTGAATAAATGATCAGTGTCTGAATGGTTTGTCGTATTCCACAGTACAGAAGCAAATAGCTTATTGTTCTAGTGCTAATTAGCTAATAGTATCATGTGTACTATTGTCTGTATCTCGGCAAGGGGTCATTTCTGCTGCTAAATAATATCTTGAATTAGCCATAGGGAACACTGAATGCTAAACATTTGGACTCAAAACATATAATCACACAGAATTTGTATATACAAAGTGAGACTTGGCATAGTGGAGATATGAGTTGTAAAAAACAAAACAAAAAAAAACAATTATCTATATTCTACAGATTATTAGAAATAGAGGTCCTTCCCAAGGCGGTCAGTTCATAATTGGATTGATGCCCAACAAAACTCTAACTTATTAATGTCATGTGTGTGCTATAATAATATCAAAGTTTTAAAAGCAAAGAAAAGTACAGTTTACACGTTCTGTACAGATGGGGAATGGGCCCGCAAGATCATCTTCTTTAGTGGACCTAAGGAACCCCAGTGCCGGTCCTTCTCAATGTGGTCTGTTTATAATTGGATTGATTCACAACAAAACTGTTTAACTTTTTAATGCTATGTGTGTGCTATAATAGTATCAAAGTTTTAAAAGCAAATAAAAGTAAAGTGCGCATGTTCTGTACAGATGAGGAATGGGCCCACAAAATCCTCTTCTTTGGAGGACCCAAGGAACCCCAGTGCAACATTGCAGAAACCTACCATTGCTCATTCTAATAAGTATTGATCAAGTTATCTTCAACACAGCACAGAAAAACCTCTACATTGGAACTTGACATGGACAGTGGTTATAAATATAACTTATATAAAAATAAAAAAATTATATATATATATATATACAGTCATGTGAAAAAATTAGGACACCCTTTGAAAGCATGTGGTTTTTTGTAACATTTTTAATAAATGGTTATTTCATCTCCGTTTCAACAATACAGAGAGATTAAAGTAATCCAACTAAACAAAGAAAACTGAAGAAAAGTCTTTTCAAGATCTTCTGTAAATGTCATTCTACAAAAATGCCTATTCTAACTGAGGAAAAAGATAGGACACCCTCACATGTATTCCCTCTTAAATTGGCTCAGATCTCACACAGGTATATCACACCAGGTGCACATAATTAGTAGATCGTTACTCTGCATGTTGAATGAGGCTTGCCCTATTTAAACCTCAGACATTTAGTTTGGTGTGCTCCTGACTGTTGAAGTGAGAGTGAGCACCATGGTGAGAGCAAAAGAGCTGTCAGAGGACTTCAGAAAAAGATTGTAGCAGCCTATGAGTCTGGGAAGGGATTTAAAAAGATCTCAAAGATTTTGAAATCAGCCATTCCACTGTCCGGAAGATAGTCTACAAGTGGAGGGCTTTCAAAACAACTGCCAACATGCCCAGGACTGGTCGCCCCAGCAAGTTCACCCCAAGAGCAGACCGCAAGATGCTAAAAGAGGTCTCCAAAAACCCTAAAGTGTCATCTCGAGAACTACAGCAGGCTCTGGCTACTGTTGATGTAGAAGTACATGCCTCTACAATCAGAAAGAGACTGTACAAGTTTAACTTGCATGGGAGGTGTGCAAGGAGGAAACCTTTGCTTTCCAAGAGAAACATCGAGGCCAGACTGACATTTGCCAGAGATAAAGTTGACAAAGACCAGGACTTCTGGAATAATGTTCTTTGGACAGATGAGTCCAAAATTGAATTATTTGGACACAACAGCAGAGGACATGTTTGGCGTAAACCAAACACAGCATTCCAAGAAAAGAACCTCATACCAACTGTGAAGCATGGAGGTGGAAGTGTCATGGTTTGGGGCTGCTTTGCTGCAGCAGGACCTGGTCAGCTCACCATCATAGAATCCACGATGAATTCTACTGTGTATCAGAAGGTGCTTGAAGAACATGTGAGACCATCAGTTAGAAAATTAAAGCTGAAGCGGAACTGGACCATGCAACATGACAATGACCCAAAACATACTAGTAAATCAACCAAAGATTGGCTGAAAAAGAAGAAATGGAGAGTCCTGGAATGGCCAAGTCAAAGTCCAGATTTGAATCCCATTGAGATGCTGTGGGGTGACTTGAAAAGGGCTGTACGTGCAAGAAACCCCTCAAACATCTCACAGCTGAAAAAGTTCTGCATTGAGGAGTGGGGTAAAATTTCCTCAGACCGATGTCGAAGACTGGTAGATGGCTACAAGAACCGTCTCACTGCAGTTATTTCAGCCAAAGGAGGTAACACTCGCTATTAGGGGCAAGGGTGTCCTATCTTTTTCCTCAGTTAGAATAGGCATTTTTGTAGAATGACATTTACAGAAGATCTTGAACAGACTTTTCTTCAGTTTTCTTTGTTTAGTCGGATTACTTTAATCTCTCTGTATTGTTGAAACGGAGATGAAATAACCATTTATTAAAAATGTTACAAAAAACCACATGCTTTCAAAGGGTGTCCTAATTTTTTCACATGACTGTATATATATATATATATATATATATATAGAGAGAGAGAGAGAGAGAGAGAGAGAGAGACTTAGATGAAGCAATGACATATGTTCCATGGAGAGTTTTCAAATACCACAAATGATTTTATTTAAAGCTCTATGTTGCAACATCGGACTAAACACGGCAGGAATATGACCTTGTGTTCGTGCTCACACATGCTATTATAATTCTTTTTGTTTGATTACATTCTTTCTTTTTATTTAATTGGATGCTTGTGTCCTTGCAGATAGATGCATGCTTTCACTTGAATAGTCTCCAGTGAGACAGTATTTTAAGAGGTATAAATGAATATAAATGCTGATTGTATTAAGAATGCTTATTCATATTTTCCTGAATTTTACTGAAAAGAAAAGATAAAGGCATGTTGAACGTTCAGTTGTCTTGTTCTTAGTTCTGCATGCTTCATTTGAATGGAGGACAGCAATATAATATGTTTCTGCATTTATTTTGATTGTAGATTATATAGTTCCTGATTATTCCTATTAATTATATACAGTATTGTACCTAACAAATAAAAAATCATTTTATATTCTTGTAAGTTCTTTGCTTTGTCCTGATACATAGTGACATTGAGGCACATTACTTATCCTGTCCAATATTTAGACAGTGTAGACAGTGTAAGGATGTACCATATGGATCAAAGTGGTCCATGCTGAATGATAACTTTGTGCATATATTTTTGTCAAACTTTACACCACCTACTGGGTGGCTTTTTTAACACCAAAATTTTTACCCTTAAACAATTTTCTTTAGTTTAGGCAAAGTAAACCAGCAATGCGTGGTAAGAACACTTCTGTCAATCAGAATTTAACTATGAGGATGGGTAGGGTTCACATTTTTAACAATTTCCCTACTTTGCTGACAATGATAAGCATGTAGGGTGCCTGCAGAGTAGGGCACTGACTAGAATGTACAATGGTTGATATATGAAACAAGTCAATAGGCAATCAAAGTTATTATTTACAAATAAATTCACAGGACTAACTATCTTTGAGTGGAGACATTCTTTTTCTGTTTCTTCTGTTTCTGTTTCTTCTTGAGCACCATGATGAATTCTCCAGAATTGATCATAATAACTCATCTCTTACAGTTTGCTGCTGAGTTATTTTTTTCTCTTTGCAGTTGTGGCCTAAATAGTTACTTCTCATAATTCCACACACTGTTTCCCCTGAACATAATTGCAGTGCACACTGAATTACATGCTCAAAATAATGCTGCTACACACGGTGCTCCCTTAAAACAGTGCAGCACGCAGTGCCTTTAAATATAGCGGTGCTACACACTGGGCTCCCTGAAAGCACTACCACACACAATTCTCCTGAATGCATACCATTCCCCTTAAAATAATGATACTACAGATAATGGCATATGAAAATCTCAATGCAACCCAAAGTACAAATATAATAAACACACAGATATCATCTCTAAAAGTTTTAGTGCCCCATAATGTCAAACTTACCTTCCAATTACCATGTTGCCTTCAAATGATACAGGCCAGCCCTTGGCTGTGGAATGACACAAGTTATACAACAATGATGTTCTGCCAATGGCGCTCAGTGGCAGGACGGGGAGCTGATCATGGCTCCCTTGCACCCGTTTGTGCTTATCAACATGCTCAATTTTATCGACAACCTAAGAACATAGATAGAATTTAGTTCGGAGTGGAACTAGGAGTTGTTTTAAAACAGGTTCAGGTGAACTAACTGAAAACTTTCACTTTGGATGTCTGTGTATTGTATGAACAAGTCTAATAGGTCAGTCACATCACTTGGATCCTCTTGTCAAAGCCACCATGACTGTTTCCTATGTCATTTTGTGTGTATTATTTTTATAGTGACTTTACCTTTGCACTATACCTGTTCTGCCTATTATATTTTGCCAGTCTCACCAAGGAGAAACTTCAAGTGGTTATCTGGTAAATTATATTTTGATGACCCATCCTTAGGTCATCAATATCAGATGGTGGGGTCTGACACCTGGAAGAGCCGATCAGCTGTTAGAAGAGGTCGGGCGCTGCATGAGCACCACAACCTCTTCCTTGGCCATGTGTCATCACCGTGCATCAGTCACATGGCCTAATTGCAACTCGGCTCCACTGAAGTGAATTGGGCTGATCTGCAATACCAAGAACAGCCACTATACTATGTACGATACTGTGTTTGGTAAGCTGCTGGGAGTCTGCAGCGCCTCCCTAAAGCAGTTGATTGGTGGGATGTGATAATGATAACCTATCTTAAGGAAAGGTTATCATTTCATGGACAACCCCTTTAAAGAGGTAATGCAGTGCAAAGATATTGATGACCTATCCTCAGGTAATTTTGAAGCAGATGCAGGGCTCATGTACATGCCCCTACCCTTAAATAAGGTGGTTGGTGGGGCTGCAGGGAGTCAGACCCTCGACGATCCGATATTGATGACTCTCCAGCAGATAAATCATCAATATCTTTGCACTGCACATCCCCTTTAATTTCTGAAACCCACATAAAAGTTCTCTCAGCCACTGAAACCAATACTCCATTCTGCCTTGATGAGGGGCAACAACCCAGAAAAAAAACTGTCTGCAGATGGGTGTTTTTTCATTTTTTTCGGGGAAAAGACTGGTTTTAGCCATATCCCTATTCATTTTTCCAACTGCCCATTTAAAGTGAGAGATATTGACTTATAGGTCAGTCATCCAATAGGGGGGGACCAGATAGTCAGCTTGTGTCCTTTTGGACAAAAGCTTATTTACTTTTCCAAAAAGAATCTGATATCAGTCATTTGCCTCCTGCTCACAAATCTCAAACAAGATATGTCAATGGCTGTAAATCACCAGGCTACTGCAGGAGCTCTCCCCCATTGATCTGTCTGCTATAGGATACCAGCCACAATAAGCTCCCCTCCTTTAATGAAGATCTGCTTGTCCAAAATGGGAGGGATAAGTAGAAAAAATCTATATCAGTTTGACTTACATTAAGCCATAAGACTGATGCACAAAATGTTGTCAAAATCCTGATAATTATTAAATTCACCAGTATTTAAAGAGCTGTCACCTAACGTCAGTAAAAATTATAACAGCACTGAACAAAGGAGATGAAAAGAAAAGACGAAAAAATAGAACCACTGCATTCAATATGAAGATGGAAAAACAGCCATAGAAACCAGCCACATAAATAGTCATGAAATGAAAAGTTTCAGATTTGTATTGAAGTAAAAAAAAAAAAAACTACTTAGAGAAAGGCCAACAGGCCAGACTAAATAATCCTCGACTTAACGTCCAATTCTGAATCACATATTAGCTGCAGAGATTTTAATGTAAATATGCCATTACACTGTCATTACAGTGATCACACCGCATGGCTCACAGGTCACATCCCAGCCACTGTTAATTTTGCAGGCAAAAGCTTTTTTTCTCTTGAAATGTTAATAACTTTCTATTAGTTAATGTAGCGTGACTAAAATTCAGATTAGATATAATTCATTTTAATATCTGTGACTGGCTATCCTGATCATTTAGCAATGGTTTCTAGCTCAATACAAGATGCTAAATTGGACTCATTTGCATAGCCCTGTTACAAGCCGACCATTCTGCAAGTCCAGGCGTCTTCAAATTAATTTAAAAGATTTTTTATTTATTTATTTTTTGTTCGCTACCTTTCGCTTTCCTGTATAAAATCTTTTGCTTTCGACTAATTGAAGATACCGTAAGCCCATAACACTTTTTTTTTTTTTTTCGCCCAGCTAGAACAAATGACTAGCTAATGTCATGAGTGGTTGTTAATCGGTGCAGGATAAAATAACTGGATACTGCTTCAGAATACAAATAAGGCTTAAATTGGTAACTTTATGTAAGCCAGTCAGAACTATTAAAAATGCCTAAAAAGCATTAAATGCGGGAAATACCCAATTAAGCCACTGCAAGTCAAAAGTTGCCTCTTCTTAAATGGCCATTGGGCAATGGGTGCATATTTAATTGATATAAGAAAGAAAAAAACATTATGTTTGTACAACAACATATAAAAGAACATTAGAGATGAGTGAATCGAATTTGTGGAATTCAATCCAATTTGCTCCGAATCCGAATTTCCTCAAGCTTCGTGGTAACAAATCATGGCTGCTGTAAGAGTGAGGACATGGAGCAAGGAACTCTGGGAAGGCATGATCACCCATAATACCATGCATGCAACCTATCAGCAGCCAGGCAGCCCTGTGATGTTACAGCCCTATAAATAGCCCGAGCCATCTCGGAATTTGCCATTTTCCAGTGTACTCAGTGCAGGGAGAGACGTCAGCAGGCTCTAGAGACAGTGCTATAAAAAACATTATTGTGCTAAAAAAATGATTTATAAGTTCAGTGAAAGATTATTCAAGGTGTATGGAAAGGATAGGGAGGGATCATTCCACAGCATTTATGTTGAACAGGGTTCAGTAGGGGAGGTTACAGCCTGGGTTATAGGAAAAATCCTATTACACCTTGCTGCACTGACTGGGGACCCAAATTGCCATTATACAGCTCTGTAATTCCATCAAAAAATGTGTTATTAGGGTGAAACTGCTGTTTGATACATCCATTAACAGGGTTTATTACAATATTTCTATGTCTTATTTACCCTTGTGTAGTGCAGTTATATGTTCTAAAGCATTTTTTTGGCTTGTATTAGTGAGAAAAAAGGGCTTATTAGCCGTTGTGTGGTGAACTACTAAAATTACAGCCATTTTGGTGTGTATTAGTGGCAACAGAAAAATATATTTGCCGTTCAGAGGTGCAGTTATATGTTCTAAATACCTTTTTGTTGTGTATTAGTGGTAGTGCAGTTATATGTTCTAAAGCCCTTTTTGGCATGTAATAATGACAAAATAAAAATATATTTGCTGTTCAGAGGTGCAGTTATATATTCTAAAGCCTTTTGTGTCGTGCATAAGTAGAAAAAATAAAAATATATTTGCCATTCAGTAGTGCAGTTATATGTTCTAATGCCTTTTGTGGCGTGTATATGAAAAAACATATATATTTGCCGTTCAGCAGTGCAGTTATATATTCTAAAGCCTTTTGTGTCATGCATACAGTGGAGGAAATAATTATTTGACCCCTCACTGATTTTGTAAGTTTGTCCAATGACAAAGAAATGAAAAGTCTCAGAACAGTATCATTTCAATGGTAGGTTTATTGTAACAGTGGCAGATAGCACATCAAAAGGAAAATCGAAAAAATAACTTTAAATAAAAGATAGCAACTGATTTGCATTTCATTGAGTGAAATAAGTATTTGAACCCTCTAACAAAAAAAGACTTAATACTTGGTGGAAAAACCCTTGTTTGCAAGCACAGAGGTCAAACGTTTCTTGTAATTGATGACCAAATTTGCGCACATTTTAGGAGGAATGTTGGTCCACTCCTCTTTGCAGATCATCTCTAAATCCCTAAGGTTTCGAGGCTGTCTCTGTGCAACTCTGAGCTTGAGCTCCATCCATAGGTTTTCGATTGGATTAAGGTCCGGGAGACTGACTAGGCCACTCCATGACCTTAATGTGCTTCTTCTTGAGCCACTCCTTTGTTGCCTTTGCTGTATGTTTTGGGTCATTGTCGTGCTGGAACACCCATCCACGACCCATTTTCAGTTTCCTGGCAGAGGGAAGGAGGTTGTCGCTCAGGATTTCACGATACATGGCTCCGTCCATTTTCCCGTTAATGCGAATAAGTTGTCCTGTGCCCTTAGCAGAAAAACACCCCCAAAGCAAAATGTTTCCACCCCCATGCTTGACGGTGGGGACGGTGTTTTGGGGGTCATAGGCAGCATTTTTCTTCCTCCAAACACAGCGAGTTGAGTTAATGCCAAAGAGCTCTATTTTGGTCTCATCAGACCACAGCACCTTCTCCCAGTCACTCTCTGAATCATTCAGGTGTTCATTGGCAAACTTCAGACGGGCCTGCACATGTGCCTTCCTGAGCAGGGGGACCTTGCGAGCCCTGCAGGATTTTTAATCCATTGCGGTGTAATGTGTTTCCAATGGTTTTCTTGGTGACTGTGGTCCCTGCTAATTTGAGGTCATTAACTAACTCCTCCCGTGTAGTTCTAGGATGCTTTTTCACCTTTCTCAGAACCATTGACACCTCACGAGGTGAGATCTTGCGTGGAGCCCCAGAGCGAGGTCGATTGATGGTCATTTTGTGCTCCTTCCATTTTCGAACAATCGCACCAACAGTTGTCACCTTCTCTCCCAGCTTCTTGCTAATGGTTTTGTAGCCCATTCCAGCCTTGTGCAGGTCTACAATTTTGTCTCTGACATCCTTGGACAGCTCTTTGGTCTTTCCCATGTTGGAGAGTTTGGAGTCTGCTTGATTGATTGATTCTGTGGACAGGTGTCTTTTATACAGGTGACTAGTTAAGACAGGTGTCCTTAATGAGGGTGACTAATTGAGTAGAAGTGTCTAACCACTCTGTGGGAGCCAGAACTCTTAATGGTTGGTAGGGGTTCAAATACTTATTTCACTCAATGAAATGCAAATCAGTTGCTATCTTTTATTTAAAGTTATTTTTTCGATTTTCCTTTTGATGTGCTATCTGCCACTGTTACAATAAACCTACCATTGAAATGATACTGTTCTGAGACTTTTCATTTCTTTGTCATTGGACAAACTTACAAAATCAGTGAGGGGTCAAATAATTATTTCCTCCACTGTAAATGGAAAAAAGAAAAACATATTTGCAGTTCAGCAGTGCAGTTATATATTCTAAAGCCTTTTGTGTCATGCATAAATGGAAAAAAGAAAAACATATTTGCAGTTCAGCAGTGCAGTTATATATTCTAAAGCCTTTTTGTGGCATGTATAAGTGGAAAAAAGAAAAATATATTTGCTGTTCAGCAGTGAAGTTATATGTTCTAAAACATTTTGTGGTGTATACAAGTGGAAAAAAGAAAAATATATTTGCCGTTCAACGGTGCAGTTATATGTAGAGATGAGCAAACACCTGGATGTTCGGGTTCGAGAGGTTCGGCCGAACTTCCAGAAAATGTCCGGTTTCCTGATCCGAACTCAACCCGAACTTCATCCCGAACCCGAACCCCATAGAAGTCAATGGGGACCCGAACTTTTGGACACTAAAAAGGCTGTAAAAGACACCCAGAGGGATAATATACCGCAATAAACGCATTGCGATTACAACTTAGAGCTAACGATCACCATGGGAACGCCTCCTCCAGTAGAATGTACTGTCGGATCTGAGAATTAAGTTGAAATCGCAATGCGATTCTTATATATTTGCTTAATCGCATTGCGATTTCAACTTAGCATTGCTAAATAATTCCATCCATATCGTTAACTTACTGAGTCAGTAAGTTAACGAATATGGATGGAATTATTTAGCAATGCTAAGTTGAAACGGCAATGCGATTAAGCAGATATATAATAATCGCATTGCGATTTCAACTTAATTCTCACATCCGACAGTACATTCTACTTGAGGAGGCGTTCCCATGGTGATCGGTAGCTCAAAGTTGTATTCGCAATGCGATTAAGCAAATACATAAGAATCGCATTGCGATTCCAACTTTTTAGTACTCAACTTTTAAAATCGTACACCACTTTAAGTTCCAAAGTTGCAATCGCGTTCGAATAGAACTGAAAGCTGTCTCTTAGTCAGTTTTAGTATTGGTGTGCTGTAATAGAAGTTACATTCGTACGCGAATATAACTTAGAGCAATACAGTCAACTTTACACTGTTAGTTTTATTATCGCGATAATACAACTATTCAAGAATCGTGTACGTGCGTCTGTACGTGTGTGCGTTACCTCGGACACTATTCTATTTTGCCAGCCACAGCTGAAACCACTGATTTATGGTATTGCTATTTTGGCAATTGAATTTAACCCCAGAAAATAATCTATCCTTTGCCAGACAGCAGACAGTATTATACTTGTCTAACCAAAGCTGGAACACCAGATTTAGGGATTGGTATTTGGGCAATTGTATTTAACCCCTTAATAAAATATAGAAATTTCTTTCCTGAGTTTCTAGGGGTGACAATTAGCACAGCCAAGCCCCTGATGTAGGATATAGCAAAAAAAAAACTAGTATTGATGGATTGATGGACTTGGTGGCAGCTTCTTCTGGCGCACCACAAGTCACAAAATGGCCGCTGATCAACCCAGAAAATAAGTGACAGAAAAACGCTCTGTGCGGCCTAAAAACCAGCGAGCAAGTAACTAGCAGAAGTTCAATGATTCTCAGCTGTAAATTGATCCGTTCATTAGGTGCTGTTGCTGACTTTAACCTGCCTAATCTCGCCCTGACAGAAGCTGCGTCCTCTCCCTACACTAATCAGAGCAGTGTGACGTGCCGCGCTACGTGACTCCAGCTTAAATAGAGGCTGGGTCACATGCTGCACTTGGCCAATCACAGCCATGCCATTAGTAGGCATGGCTGTGATGGGCTCTTAGGGCAAAAAGTAAAACGCTAGCTGATTGGCTGCTGTGCAGCCCTTCAGAAAGCGGGAAGTAATCGACGAACACCGAACCCAAACCCGAACTTTTTTGAAAATGTCCGGGTTCGGGTCCGGGTCCCGGACACCCCAAAATTCGGTACGAACCCGAACTATTCTCGAACTGTTCGCTCAACACTAGTTATATCTTCTAAAGCCTTTTGTGGCATGTATAAGTGGAAAAAATATATATATATATTTGCCGTTCAGCAGTGCAGTTATATGTTCTAAAGCATTTTGTGGTGTGTATAAGTGGAAAAAAGAAAAATATATTTGCCGTTCAATGGTGCAGTTATATGTTCTAAAGCCTTTTGTGGCATGTATAAGTGGAAAAAATATATATATATTTGCCGTTCAGCAGTGCAGTTATATGTTCTAAAGCATTTTGTAGTGTGTATAAGTGAAAAAAGAAAAATATATTTTCCGTTCAGCAGTGCAGTTATATATTCTAAAGCCTTTCGTGGCATGTAGAAGTGGAAAAAAATAAAATATATTTGCTGTTGAGCAGTGCAGTTATATGTTCTAAAGTATTAGTGTCACAAAAAAAGTGTTTGCCATTGTGTGGTAAAGTGAGAAGATTACAGCCCTTTTTGGTGTGTATGTAACGGTCACATCAACACACACACAGGGGGAAGGATAGTGACCACTGTGCTCCACCCTCACCCCTGGCCCTGCCTACTTGCCTCACGAGTCCTGATGACAGGGAACAACTGGACGACAGTCTCTTACTTAGGATATTTGCAGGGAAGACAGACAAGACAAAATACAGAACGTGAACAGACCGGGTCAGAACCAAGAGAGCTACGCAGTACAAAGGGTTAAGCAAAGAACAGTCATGAGAAGCCAGGGTCAAATACCAGGAGAGTAGAGAAGTACCAGAAGAGTCCGCAAAGAGTAGTCAGGTGGGAGAAAAGGTTACAATACCAGGAGGGATGCGCAGTACAGGAGGAGCAGGCAAAGGATCGTCAGGGAACAGGATCAGGTGAGTATTCAGAAGTCCAAAAAATAGCCAGGAACCTAGAATTAACAAGCAACCTGTGGTCAGCAGGCTGCCTGTATTTATAGTGGGGTCTAAGGGTCATGTGACGTGACCAGCGTCACATGACAGACAGACTAGTCGAGCACCGAGTGATCAGCTCGGCACTCAAGGCAGACCTAGGAGCAGGGAGCCTCCCCGCTAGCAAAGCCGCCCTGGGAACGAGGCCAAACACAGATCCTTGCTCCCGAAACTAAGCAGCAGGTCTACAGCTTGATGGGAGACCGAGTTCGCCTTTGGAGCCCCGTGACAGTGTTTTAGTGGGGGAAAAAAGGGCTTATTAGCCGTTGTGTGGTAAAGTGAGAAAATTACAGACTTTTTTGGGGTGTTTTAATTTCCTTTTTATTTATTTAACTGATCTAACAGCATGTCAGACAGAGAAGTTCCAGGCTCTGCACAGGGGAGTGCCAGAGGCCTAAATGTAAGGGGGCATGGCAGCAGGAGTCGAAGAGAGAGAGGCAGGTTTCATTTAATGGTCGTTTCTTGACCAGCAACCCAGAGGTTCTTGAATGGTTGACTCGGTCATCTCTTTTTGGATCTATTCCTGTTTTTTGGGGCATTAGCAATACTAATAGATTACTGACCAAATGCTGACCGAGTGAAGCGGGATGCTCAACAGACAGGATCCGTTTTTGGGGGTTACTGTTCTGATGGATCAGAGAAAGGGCAAAATAATCAGTGACGTCAACACAAGCTTACTGCTGACACCCTCTCCACTCTGTCAGGGGGGCTCTACTTGTATAAGCGTTCAATAGAACAGGTTCTGTAGACATCTATGTGGAATCAGATGTAAAAGGAGTGCACTTCTTCTTGGCGCTAACATCGAGCTGTAAAGCTGAGTTCTTTAGTTATTTGGTCAGTTTTGGCCCCATGACTGCCCAAATAAGTGAAGTGTGCAGTGATTCTAAGAGTGATTGCTGTCATTTGCATGTCATACTGACTCACAGAATTATTTCACTGCCACAGCAGAGTCCCTATCCGTGTTTCTGCAAGGCACAGTGTTCTACACAACTATAAAAGCTTTCTACAGACAGGAAATAGCAGATTATTAACGCAACTCAACGCAAATAAATTTGGATCAAACCAAATTTTTTGAAAAAAATTAGGCGAACCGGCCGAATAGAATTTTGGAAAAATTCGCTCATCTCTAAAGAACATCATTTGATTGGAATGTACAGGCAGGGTAAAAAAGCCCTAGAAAGCATAGATATTGCGACTGATGTCTATTTTGCAGTGAAGCTTTGATATACAATGCATTGAAAACGCAATGAAATTAAAATGTATGAATATCATATCTTGTCTAGTTCACAACTAGAGATGAGCGGATCGAATCCCACGAAGTGAAACTCTATCCAAATTTCGATATAAATTCGATTCAGCTGAAAGCTGAATTTCCTCATGCTTCGTGTTAGCGAATCGATTTAACCTGAAAGTGTGTAAAAATCAAAAACATTCAAACTCACCTCCTCCATTTGCTCGTGACGGGCCGCCAGCCTCCATCTTGATTGAAGATCTTGGGCGAAATCCCGTGCATAGTGACGTATGTGCGCCGCGCAAGATTTGACTCCAGATCTTCAAGCAATATGGTTGGAGCCGGCCCGTCGCAAGCAAATGGAGGCGGTAAGTTTGATTTAATTATTTCTTATTGTTTATTGTTTTTACACTCAGATGCCGCGATAAACGCGGCATCTGAGGGGTACAATGACGTGTGCGGCGCAATAGCATCTCCCTGTCATTGCACCCGCTACTTACAAAAAAATGCGCTTCGTGACAAACTCACTCGTTACGAAGCAACTTTTTTTGTAAAATTTGGCGAATTAGCCGACTCGAATTTTTCAATTATTCGCTCATCTCTAATCACAAACAATTAAATTTTTTGCTGCCATTTTATAGAATTAAAATAAAAAAACATCTAAAATATAACATTTTTGTAATTATCAAACCATAATAGATTTTTATTTGTCATGTGTATATATTTTTTAAAATGCTGCATTGTCTGCATATCAGTTACATACTTGTAAGAATATTCACCTACAGTAATTTTTCCAGTACTGTTGGACATGCATGGAAGTAGGTGATTCCCTTTACAGTGCCCCATGATTGCTTTCCCTACCATGTTAAGTGTATTATCTCTACTGTGGATTAGTGATGGCCTTGCGGTTCGCCCAGTGGTAATTTTGCGATGATCTTTGCATGTTTTTTTGCATTGCGCCAAACTTTGACCCATGACACATTCATCAGGTGGGACAGGACAGCCAATTGAGATGTTTCGGCACATGGACACATCCCCAACCCTATAACAGAACCCGATCAGCCATTTTACATTATGTGTTTTGTCAGTGTAGGGAGAGGATGCATTTTGGAGCGGGGACCGGTTGTTAGGAACTTAGTGACACCAAACGCTAGCTAATAGGTCCACAAAAGTCCTTTAAAGGACTAGTAATGTTGTGCTATTGATAGGTGTGATACACAGAGGGGCGTGATATACTTATAATATACTTTCTAACATAGAAAATATATTATAGTGCATTTGCATGCTTGCAGAAAATAGTGATTGAGGTCTGCGATCTATCAGCTTCCACAAAATAGTGATGTAGGTTTTTCATATACCTGCTTCCACAAAATTACTGCTTAAGGGTGATATACCTGCTTTAACTAACAACTTATTAAGGGCTGCCATATATCATCTTCCACAAATACTGCCCTTCTCTACAGACTTAGGCACAAGGTCATTTAGAAAATGACAGGCCATTCCACAGGGATGGTAGGGGTCGGGCAGGTGCACCAGGCAAGAGCCTAAGTGGGAAGTTGGAGAATGTGTGTGCGATAACTTCAAAGGACGCACCACAGTTGGTTGAGTGGCTCACTCAGCCTTCCGCTTGTGCACCTCCAAAGACACCACCACCACCATAGCCCCTCCACTCAAGTCAGAGTTATTATTTTCCCATCCATTCCCAGACCTTACTGATGCACAGCCATCGGATAAGGAAGAGAAGGTACCACTGGCCGCCGCCCAGATCAGCCCAACGAGGGAGGTCCCCACTGTTGCTGCCTACTCTGAGATCTCTAATGTCAGTGGTGGTAAAGGTGACGATGATGACGTGTCGATGGACGTCACGTGGGTGCCCACAAGAGAGGAAGAGGAGGGGAGTTCGGAAGGAGAGACGGAGCAGCAGAGAAGGAGGAGGAGCAGGCAGAACTCACAGTGCACAGCAGGAAAAAAACAGACTGCAAATGTATCTGGAGCGAGCCATCCACCATGAACGGTCACTTCTGGCACTCCCAGGATGCCGGCACATGGCTCCGCAGTTTTTAACGTGTCAGCTGCTGACAATAGTGTTGCCATCTGCAGCCTGTGCTGTCAATGTATAAGTCGCGGTAAGCCCAACACTCACCTAGGCACAACCCACAAAGCCAGACTCCCGGCACTCAACATCCTGCCTCTTGTTCTTCTCCCCTCTCCTCCCATTTGTCCACCACTCCACCTTCCACCATGTCGTCGTCGCGTTCATCTGGCACAAAGCAGGCTTCGAGTGTAAGAAAAATGTTCGAGTGTAAAAAAAATGATGACGCTGGATAACCCTCTTGCCCAATGGCTGACTGCTGGCTTGTTGGAACTGCTAGCACGACAACTACTGCCATATAAATTGGCTGACACGAAGGCCTTTAGAATATTTGTGGCCATTGGCACACCGCAATAGAAGGTCCCCAGAATAAAATGTTTCTCCCAGAAGGGAATCTCTGAGCTATATGGCCACGTTCAGCGGCAAGTTAATATAACTCTGGCACCCAGTGTCGGTGCCAAGATACATCTGACCACAGACACGTGGTCTAGCAAACACGGGCAGGAAAGGCATATAACTTTTACTGCCCACTGGGTGAACCTTCCTACGGCCGTCAAGCATGTAACCCGTGGCACTCGTGTGGATTTGTTGTTACCGCCATGGATTGCATGCAGGTCTGCCTCTTCTTCTTCTCATCCTACTCCATCCTCTGTCTCCTCCTTGGCTGACTCCTCCTTTTCCACTGCTACCGCTTCTTCTGCTGCACCCCCCAAGCTCCCCAGAACCTATTTGATGTCCCAGGTGAGACACTGCCATGCTGTGCTGCGGCTGTTGTGCCTGGAAGCCAAGAGCCACACCGGTCCTGCACTAATTTAAGGTCTGTGGTCACAGTCTGATCAGTGGCTAACCCCACTCAATTTGACAGTTGGTAAAATGGTGTGCGACAACGGTGCCAATCTGCTGAGTGCTCTGAAACAGGGCAAAATTACACACGTGCCGTGCATGGCACACGTCTTAAACTTAGTCGTGCAGCGATTCATTGCCAAATACCCCAGGGTCCAGGACATCTTGCGGGAGGCCAGGAAAATCTCTGGCCATTTTAGAAGATCTTACACGGCCATGGCTCGTCTTGCTGAAGTTCAGCGGAGACACCACTTGCTCATCTGACGTCTTATTTTTGCCTGCCTGATGCACTGGAACCTTACCTTGTATATGCTTGATAGGCTGCTCCAGCAGAAGAGTGTCGTTAACGACTACCTGTACGAACTCTGCGGCAGAACAGGTTCTGGGGAGCTTGGTTTCTTTTTACCATGCCAGTGGCTGCTCATGCGCGATGCATGCAGACTTCTGCTGCGATTTGATTAAATCAACAAACTGGTCAGTCGCAGCCAGGGTGCAATCAGTGACATCGTACCTTACTCCTTCTTTCTGGGGCGTGCATTGCGTCGTGTCATTGATCAAGCCGTCAAGGAGCAGGAGCTGGAAGATGCAGAAGTTACAATGCTGAATGAATTCCCAGGGGGGCTACTCCATCTGAGACAAGTCAGCAGTGTTTGAAGAGGGACCCTCGTATAAAAAACATAAAAATCAAGGACCTGTACTGAGTAGCAACGTACTTAGACCCCCTGTACAAACACAAAATGGCAGACATGTTACCAGCATCACAGAGGGCTGGAAGAATGCAGCATTGCGAGCGAGATGCTGCCTTCTCCTATTGCGGGCACTGGCAGAGGAATTTCCATCCACATCGAAACAGGTGCGTGTACTAATCCTACCGCGCCTGCAAAAAGCGGTCGGTTTGAAGATGTGTTTGCCACTTCGGATATGAGATCATTCTTGCAGCCAACCCATCGACAGTCGCCCTCCGAATCCAGCTTCAGGAAATGCCTAGACCGACAGGTGTACGACTACATCGGTTTAATGGCCAATGTGGACGCTCTGAAAAGCGAGGAACCCCTTGTCTACTGGGTGTGCAGGCTTGACCTGTGACCAGAGCTGGCACAATTTGCCATGGAACTCTTGGCTTGCCCCTCGTCGAGTGTCCTGTTTGAAAGGATGTTCAGTGCAGCAGAGGGGATCATGACCGATAAGCGCACTCGTCGAGCTCAAGATAGTGTGGACAACTTCACATTTCTAAAAATGAATGAGGCATGGATCTCGGAGGAATTCAACACCTGTGATGACCACATGTAATTGATTTTCCTCATGCCAGCCCACACATATCCGCCACCACCCAGAGCACAAAGAATGGTCCTTGCCCTATGTATATACAGCGGCATAAAAGTCCTTTTCTGTCAGGTGAATGCCTAATTTTTGGGGCCGACAGTTACATTTTTATCCTGTGACCACCTAATGTACCTCCAGCCACAGAATCCAAAGTTCTTTGCTGTCAGGTGAATGCCTATTGGCTAATTTTTGGGGCCTGTACTGGCCAACAGTTATATTTTTATCCTGTGACCGCCTAATGTACCTCCAGCCACAGAATCCAAAGTTCTTTGCTGTCAGGTGAATGCCTATTGACAAATTTTTGGGGCCTGTAGTGGCTGACAGTTACATTTTTATCCTTTGACCGCCTTATGTACCTCCAGTCACAAAATCCAAAGTTCTTTGCTGTCAGTTGAATGCCTATTGGCTAATTTTTGGGGCCTGTAGAGGCCGACAGTTACATTTTTTTCCTGTGACCGCCAAATGTATTTCCAGCCACAGAATCCAATGTTCTTTGCTGTCAGGTGAATGCCTATTGGCTAACTTTTGGGACCTGTACTGGCCGACAGTTCATTTTTTTTATGTCTAGCCACATAATCACACCCCTGTCTCCCTGACCACCAGGACCAGGTAGCGCTCTGTCAGTACATGGTGGCATTTTCTCTATCCGCCTCGCTGCTCCACTGTGTACCGGTGCTTATTCTGACACTAGGGCTGGGTTCACATCCTATTTTTACAATCCGTGTAAAAATGTATGCGTTAACAGATGCCTCAGACTGATGCCACACAGTGACGTCCGTTCACCATACAGTTCCATGGTAGAAAAAAATGTTACGTTAAAGTATGCATTTTTTTACTGGACTCTGCAGGATACAAAAATGTGGAGTGCTGCACATGTGTATATATCAAACCGATAGGAAATAAAAAAAATTCCAGGCTCCAGCAGGGCACATTTTTGAGAGTTTCCCTTTAAGACGCATAAACATGGCCCCTGATTAAAATACATATTTTTTGTGGGAATTTTTGCCAATGATCCCCCTCACTGTCCATGTTGTGGGACTATTTGTGCACTCATAGTTTGTATTTGGTGGCTGCAAATATGACCTAAAGCTTTTTCAGGTTCGCCTGCTCTTAAAATCAATGGACGCGATGCGAATTTTGCGGTTCGCGAACCGTCCCGGCCGATGTTTGTCCATCACTACTGTGGATTTTTTTTGCCACAATTCCTGTTCTGTGACATCACTGCTATATCTATTTACTATGCCATTGCATGCAGTATGCCTAAACTTTAACATGAATATGTATTTTTTCCGATGTTGTGGTGCCTCTGTGTGCATGATGATGCTTTGTGTCTACATAACTTTGGGGTATCTAGCTGGCTTACATCGGCGTATTCCTTGCTGGCTTATATTTAGACCATTTTCTATGCCTAAAACAGAAAATAATGAATTAGATGGGCCTGCTGGTCCGTCTCCTTCCCCACCCACAACACGTCCACTTTTTTAGACCTGACGTGAGCAGGGAAAAGTCACAGATTATGGCACAAATAAGCTTTGCACAGCCATCTGCACCAGAAATATGCCTAATATAGGTGTACTGGATAGTAAATGACCCCTAATATCTTTACTATGACATCACTGTGCACAATATTTCTCTACTGTGACATGACTGTATGTGGTTTTTATTTCTTTTACTTTTTTTAAGTTATTTATTTCTTTACTATGACATTGTATTGTGTATTATTTCTATGTTGCGACATTGTTGTGTATATTATGCCCATGTATTACAGAAAATAATTGCTTTCTGTGTTTTTTATTAACTTCATCTCAACACAGAGCTCTTTATTTAACCCTAATTCCCCTCTACCTTTTAATGTTGGCTTCCTATACATAATTTGTTTTGCCGTAATATATTTTCTTTAGTTGGCAGTCCATCAAAGCCTAGTAACTTTCTACTTCTTATGCATTTCAAAGGTCTTTGTGTGGACCATCCTCTGGTAACTGAGTACAGGAGGAAGGTCTTGGAGAAATCCAAAGCACAGGGTAATGGCAGGTTTACACAGCCCAAGCAGTAATCAATTATTGGAAAGGAAGTGTTCAAACTTGCTGCTCGTTCAGTGTGGGTGAAGCTACTGCAGTCACTTGTCCTAATACAGCTGCATTGCTTCTGGGCAGCGGAGTGCTGTCTAGAAAGATCTGCTGCCTGCACAAACGACTGTTTCACCTGATGAACGAGCATTTTGCTCATTCATTGAGTGACCAGCTGCACCTTTATATGGGCAGATTGTCGAGAAGGAGCATTTGCAGCAACATTTGTCCCCATAATATGCCCAATAATCAGGCTGTGTACAGTCGTGGCCAAAAGTTTTGAGAATGACACAAATATTAGTTTTCACAAAGTTTGCTGCCAAACTGCTTTTAGATCTATGTTTCAGTTGTTTCTGTGATGTGGTTAAATATAATTACACGCACTTCATACGTTTCAAAGGCTTTTATCGACAATTACTTGACATTTATGCAAAGAGTCAGTATTTTCAGTGTTGGCCCTTCTTTTTCAGGACCTCTGCAATTCGACTGGGCATGCTCTCAATCAACTTCTGGGCCAATTCCTGACTGATAGAAACCCATTCTTTCATAATCACTTCTTGGAGTTTGTCAGAATTAGTGGCTTTTTGTTTGTCCACCCGCCTCTTGAGGATTGACGACAAGTTCTCAATGGGATTTAGATCTGGGGAGTTTCCAGGCCATGGACCCAAAACATCAACGTTTTGGTCCCCGAGCCACTTAGTGATCACATTTGCCTTATGACACGGTGCTCCATTGTGCTGGAAAATGCATTGTTCTTCACCAAACTGTTGTTGGATTGTTGGAAGAAGTTTCTGTTGGAGGGTGTTTTGGTACCATTCTTTATTCATGGCTGTGTTTTGGGGCAAAATTGTGAGTGAGCCCACTCCCTTGGATGAGAAGCAACCCCACACATGAATGGTCTCAGGATGCTTTACTGTTGGCATGACACAGGACTGATGGTAGCTCTCACCTTTTCTTCTCTGGACAAGCCTTTTTCCTGATACCCCAAACAATCGGAAAGAGGCTTTATTGGAGAATATGACTTTGCCCCAGTCCTCAGCAGTCCATTCCCCATACTTTCTGCAGAAGATCAATCTGTCACTGATGTTTTTTTGGAGAGAAGTGGCTTCTTTGCTGCCCTTCTTGACACCAGGCCATCTTCCAAAAGTCTTCGCCTCACTGTGCGTGCAGATGCACCCACACCTGCCTGCTGCCATTCCTGAGCAAGCTCTGCACTGGTGGCACTCCGATCCCGCAGCTGAATCCTCTTCAGGAGACGATGCTGGCACTTGCTGGACTTTCTTGGACGCCCTGAAGCCTTCTTAGCAAGAATTGAACCTCTTTCCTTAAAGTTCTTGATGATCCTATAAATTGTTGATTGAGGTGCAGTCTTAGTAGCCACAATATCCTTGCCTGTGAAGCCATTTTTATGCAACACAATGATGGCTGCACGTGTTTCTTTGCATGTCACCATGGTTAACAATGGAAGAACAATGATTTCAAGCATCACCCTTCTTTTAACATGTCAAGTCTGCCATTTTAACCCAATCAGCCAGACATAATGATCTCCAGCCTTGTGCTCGTCAACATTCTCACCTGAGTTAACAAGACGATTACTGAAATGATCTCAGCAGGTCCTTTAATGACTGCAATGAAATGCAGTGGAAAGTTTTTTTTTGGGATTAAGTTAATTTTCATGGCAAAGAAGGACTATGAAATTCATCTGATCACTCTTCATAACATTCTGGAGTATATGCAAATTGCTATTATAAACAATTAAGCAGCAACTTTTCCAATTTCCAATATTTATGTAATTCTCTAAACTTTTGGCCACGACTGTACACCCACCAGAAGTCTAATAACTCATTTGTTATGCTTAATCATGATGGAAGATTCCCAGCTCAGGAGTTTCATCTATGAGCCAGAGCAGAGAGCCACTGGTATACACTTAGCTAGGGTTATGAAAATCGAAGTATCCGAAGTGGACTTTGATTCAAATTTCAGAGAACATTTGATTTACTACTGAAATCGTGTTTAAAATGAAAAAATACATACGCAACTTAATAATTTCAGCGTGAAGAGGCTGCAGTTACCATCTTGATGATCCAGTGCAAAATCTTTTGTGCAGTGACATATGACATCACCACGCCAGCCAGTGTGATGACATCATCAGGCCCCTCACAAGATTTTGCGTGAGATATTCAATGAAGATAGCTGCGGCGCTCAAATGGATAAGGTGAGTTTTTTTTAACTGATTAACCCCTAAAATCTCTTATTTTTAATCAGATGCTCCGATCAGTGATGAACGCGGCATCTGAGGGGTTCAATGATGGCGGGGCAAGGCAATTGCTATTCCTCATCATTGTGCCTTCTACTTACAAAGAAATGCGCTTTGTGACAAAGTAATGTGTCTCAAAGAAAATTTCTTTGTAAAATTCGGCGAAGCAGCCAAATCTAATTTTAGTAAACTGGATATCTTTCCATAACACCTTATCTCTGAGTAGGCTTCGCAATAACTGATGGAAATAACTGTCCAGATAACTGAAGTGTGAACTCTTACGTGAATAACTTGAAATTAACTTAATAATTTGTAATTGAAAAATCCAGAAAGGTTTACAATCACCTCCCCTGAAGGGGTTTCTGGATCAATTCAATGTTATAAAATTGAAATGCAGTTAAGCTACCCCCTGACATGGGACAAAATGTTTTGTAGCGTCATTATTATTAACATTAGTCATATTGTTAGCCTTTAAAATGTGTACAGACTTTTTATTTTTTCTGGTGGTTCATACCACATACTTTAGACTGCACTTTTAAAACTCAATAATGTACACTAGATATTTGTAGCGTATTAGTAATGGGAAACGGTAAACTGAATTTGTTGTCACTGGAGTCATCCTTATTATTCTAATGTCAAAACCTCATCTACACATCCATTACTACCATGCGGAGATGAGTGAACTTCTTAACCCTGTAAGACCCAAATATTGAAAAAATAAGCAAAAAATTTTTTTGACCTCTCAGATATTGTTTTAGGAGGCCTCTGATGTAGGAATTAAAGTTTTTTTTTTATTTTTTACATTTTAGTAGGTTTTTAGGGAAATGTTGCAATATTGCAACGTTGGGCCTTGTTGTGAGCAGAATTTCTGTATTTGTTCGTTTTGGGTCCAATTCATCCAAATCAACCTTATGATTCAAATCCGTTATGAATCGATTCTACCTGGATCAAAAATCCTCTGAATGCCTACAAACTAAGTCACTTTATATTTCTAATTAATTCTGTCAGTGGAAATTAGATGGCAGACCTAAGGACCATTTACAGACCCTTGGTTGCCAAGGAAGCCCACTGGCATGTCATCTTTACAGCCAATGTGGTGAGAAAGGGAACCACCTCCCTCTGCCTCACCCCTTAGATAACAAAGGCTCTATTGAGACCAGCATCTAATGTTTTAATGACTCAGGATCAGCGTCAATTCTGATCCTGGCTGTTGCAGTAGTAGTAACATCTTTAATGTACAGGTGAAAACAGTGTCATATTTATACATTACATGTTGCGTTTGGGGTTGGGTTTGGGACTGTGTAAGTTTAAAGAAACAATTCTACATCTGATATGGCAACTTAGCTCCATTTCTATGAATGGGGAAGAGCTGCAATATCAGCCACAATTTATATACAAGAGTGGCACTGTTTTTCGAACAAAGCAGACATGTTTTTCTAATTCCAATCTGCCTCTTTAAACTGTTTTTTATCTAATTTACAGGAAAGCGAAAAATAGAACAAAGACATAAAAAAGTTAAGATTATGCAAAGGGATAATATAATTGGTGGGAAAACATTTTTTGCAGTTATTGACACTTTCCTCCGTCTCTTTGAATCATTTTAAATTTTACAGAAGCAAATTTTGTGTTTATAAAGTTTGTTAAAAATCACTGGAATTGTTTCAAATTAGTATTTAGCAAGATCTAAATTTAGATTATCCCATCTTGAAGTGTTGATTCTAACTTGCTAAATTCACCATATTTAAAATATTTCTTCAGCTTTAAATGAGCAAGTAAGCCTTTCAAAGAAATACCAACTTACAGTGTACTACAATTTAAAATGATTTGTGATGTTAGAAATTAAACTGGCATATGCAATCAAATATTAAATACAGATTTTAAATTTCACTCTGTGAAGCTAAAAAGATCAAAGAAAACTCTTAACTGTTCTTTGAATTTAGTATTATATTTCCTAGCAGGTCATTTACTCCCATAATTTAGTTTGACTTATTTTGGTTTCTTATCTATTACTAGTATGTGGCAAATTGACGGTCCCTCTCTGTCTGTACTTTGTAGTTTTAAACTTGGGCATTGGAGCCTATGGAGGAAACGCCTGAAAGGAGATGAGCTGCTGAAATAGTAATACGACGGATTTCAAATCTTTTCACTTCTTTAGATATTAAACTGTGTTTTTTTCGATGTGTTTGCCTTGTATGTCAATGTACCTGTTGTAGTTTAATGTTGCGTTATGTAATTGGGACATAGGGTAGCATATTGTCTTTTATACAGTAGGTGCAAGATTTGTCAGAGAAACAGAGAACATTCCTTCTGCACATGTCAGAGAAATGTCTGTGAAAATAAGATACCTGGAACATTCCAAAATCTGGCTTGTGAGGCTAACTATCGCAATTAGATTAGGAGTTTCAATGGGGACAGGTATTGATTTGAGTGATGGCAATATCCGTACAGCGCTGTCGAAAATCTAAAGGTCCATTTACAAAGGTCAATTTTGCAAGCAATTAACAGGAACAGATAACAATTGCATTTACATTTACAGCAATCATCTCCTCTGTATGGGGACATTCGACTGCTACTGTTATCACTGATCCCCATAGAGAATCATTCTTTATGAGAAGCAGATCCCTGTTTTCAAGGAGTAATATGTTGTCCATAAACAATGATTTTGACATCCACATCAATGATGCTTTTATCCAACAATTCGCTTATTCATCAGGTGATCAACAGAACCTTTAAAATGGCCCATTATCAGGAACGCGAGTTTGTACACATTTTTATTCCCAATATTTGGCTTGCGTAAAGTACAGTTGAAAAAAGATGCATGTCCATCAAGTTCAACCAAGGGATAGGAAAAGATGTGGTTGAAGAGAAGGTTTCTCTATTGGTCCAGAAGAAGGTAGGAAACTCATAATTCATTAGCCAATCTAGCAGAAAAAGAAAAAATATAGTCATAAAATTCTTTCCCTATGCCAAATAGAGACCAGGCCAGATCAACATGGGTGCTGTATAAATGAATAAAATAAACAAATAATTATACATGATTTAGATACTACAAGTTTTCTGTCAAATAAAAAGCCATTTGCTGTGAATATTTTTAATCTTTAGTAATAAATGGGACAATTATGCTGAAGCCAGTATTTGGTTAAGTGGTATGTGAACAATAGGCATGATATTATCAGTTATGGTCTGATAGGGCTAGAAACCCCGGAAATGGACCAACAGCTCTGGAACAGAGGAACTTTTAGCAAGTTAATTAAACTTTTTTCTTTCTTTTAGAGGCCTCTATCCCTCCCTCTGATCTTTTTATATTCTGGTTGAATTTTAGAATCATTTCTCTCATCTCTAGTCATTATTCATGGATTAGATGAATAAGAGCATTAAACCCACAAATGAATTGGATTTTTTTAAAAAAAATAGAGAGAAATATTAGATCCCAGAATTAAAGGATTAAATAGTAAGTGAGGTTAGGAGCTCAAGAATAAGCAATCCATGAATTTGTTGTAGTGTCCCCTAGTGTCAGAAAGTGTAGCATTACTTTTTTCAAAGAGTACAATATTATTAACTTTACTAATCACTTATAAGTTATTCATTTGTATTATGCATTTTGCAAACTGAGAGATTTGTCTCCTATAAGTAAGGTGGTAGCTAAAGGTGTTGGCCCATAAAAACATTTAATAAATGTATGATTTCTGGGAATCTGACCAATGGAACCCCTACCAGTCATGAGAATGGGGGTCACTGAGTTACTCTCTACTGGACTGTTGAGTAATATCCATGGCAGTAGCATACAAGTGAATAGACCAGTGGTCATTCACGCACATTTCCACCCCATTCGCACAGGGGACCTTAGATCTCCATTTTTGTAATCATAAAATAATCCTAGCAGTAGGTAAACTGTATTAAATATTTATCTTAGGAGACATCTTATGGAGTTCTGAATATGTCTTCCCTTTGGACATCCGCTGAAACAGAAAAATTTGCCTTCTGGGTAAAATTGTGACGTTTTGGCAGAACCATATAGGATCTGATAAATACTTTAAAAAAAGATTCCATTGGGCTTTCTTTCTGCCTCCTATTCATTTCAGTGGGATAAAATGCTGAGGTTCAAGGAGCACTGACTTAAAGCCACAGCCATGCCAGAAGCGGACATTTCCCATTTTGGTACGGCCGCAGCTATAAGCCGCCAGTCCATGATCCTCAGCACTACCTCCCTTTGAGATGTATAGGAGGCAGAAAGGCTGCGGCCACTAGTGGATTTTCAGGGGAATTTCCCCATATGAAACTGTTTCCAGGACACTCAGTATTCCAAACTAGTGTGTATTATGCTACTTCACATTAAAAGTCATAATCAATTGTGAGTTAAAGTATTAATTGTACCAACGTGTTATTGGACAAATTTCTTGATTAGCACAACTTCTACCCATATTTTAGTTAAATATGATATTATAAAGGCGTAGTCCATGTTGTAAATATTAATTTCTGTTTTGAAGTGATTTTGCAAAGATTAATTCTAATCAACATTTAAATATGCAGCAGCGTTGACATGATTTGTATTAATGATGAAGATATTAAAATTACTTCGGCATTTATGCCATAAATCAATTAAATCAGATTGCAGCGGAAAAAAATATATTTTATTTTATTAGAGCTATACAGTAGACAAAGCATGTCAAAAACCTCAAACCTTTTCAAGAAAATGATTTCTCTTCTCCATTAATAAAATAGATGTAGTAATTACTGGGGGGTAAGATTATAGTGTAGCTATAATTATTATTTATTGAATCATACCTGTCACTTTATTGTAGGAGATATCCATAAATTTGAAAGACGGATTTCAAATAAAAAAAAAATATTACACATTATTTTTGTCTTTTTCTCCTGACTTTATTTTTCTTTCTTCCACTCTTGTCATTTAAAGTATTGCTGGCAGTTTTCCTAGTCATCATGCAAAGTAAAAGCACTGAACGAAATTGTACATTTTTTAAGACATTTTATGATATTTGATGACATGGCTGAAAGGAAGAGTGGGCTAATATGGGAATCGCATTCCATTGTATGTAGTGGACGCCATGATGGTGAAATCTTGCGCACAGTGACGTGATGTCACCACGTCATCATGCTGGCCAGGCGTGGTGACGTCATCACTAATTTCACGTGGTTTCATTAATCAAGATAGCCGCAGCGGCTTCTCTGCGGATAAAGTGCATATGTATTTTTTTTAACCGCCGTTTGATTCATTACGATGAAGTGTGAGGATTTTTAACTTTTTTTTTCCTGAAATTCAGATCAAAGTCAGTTTTTTTCTCTTCGATTCGCTCAACACTAGCGATTAGGGTACTTTCACACTTGCGGCAGGACGGATCCAGCAGGCTAATCAGCCTGACGGATCAGTCCTGCCGCAAGTGCCCGTGCACTGCCGTGCTGCCACTCCGTCCCTACTGACTATAATGAGGCGGGGGCGGAGCTACGGTGCAGCACGGCAGTGCATGGCCAGAGATCGCCGGACTAAAAGTCCTGCATGTCCAACTTTTCAGTCCGGCGATCTTTGCTGTGCACTGCCGTGCTGCGCCGTAGCTCCGTCCCCAGCCCCAATATAGTCAATGGGGACAGAGCGGCAGCCTGCCGGATTCGTCCTGCCGCAAGTGTGAAAGTACCCTTAGTGATCAAGAAGCCTGTATAGTGTTCTTGCACAATGAACATTCTGCCTTCTTAGTCCAGCCCTGCTTAAAATGTCCATTAATGGGCCAGAAGAAGACTTATGGAATAGAAAGTGGAATGAAGTATGTTACTCATCATCAGAACAAAAACACCGAAACAGCTGTTTTAAAATAAGTGAGTTTTTCTAACAGAAAAAATTATAGCTTTGGCTTTTATCCAAACTAATTGTTCCAAGGTCTGTTTTGGGGACCATACATTGACTTATTGGGTAGTCATTCAATAGTCAAGACCATTTGCTCTCCAGAAAAAGAGCTTATCTTCATTCCCTTTTTCCCAAGCAGCATCGTCTGGAGTCTGAACGATAAGAGCTCATGCGATCCGCAAAAAATATGGATGACATCCGTTTGCATTCCGTATTTTGCGGATTGGAACAGCTGCCCCCTAATAGAACAGTCCTATCCTTGTCCATTATACGGACAATAATAGGACATGTTCTATTTCTTTGCGGCATGGAAAAACAGACATAAGTAAACAGAATGCACAAGGATTAACTTCTGTTTTTTTTTGCGGACCCATTGAAATAAATGGTTTCCGCAAACTGTCTGCAAAAAAAACGGAACGGACACGTAAAGAAAATACGTTTGTGTGTATGAGCCCTAGGACCTACATTAAAGGTTTCTCACCAAGCCTAACCAGTGTCTTCCTCTGTACTGATGACGGACAAAAAAAAAAAATAGGTGGATGATGGTTTCAGCCTACAGTATATCCCTAGACAATGCTCCAAGACCTATTTAAAGGGCCAGAATTTGACTTTAGTGTTGGGCGCGAATATTCGAATCTCAAATATTTATTGTGAATATAGGCACTTTGAGAATTTACAAATCTTTAGAATATAGTGCTATATATTTGTATTTTCGAATATTCGTAATTTTTTTCAATCTGAACACATGATTCCTCCCTGCTTCTTGCTTGTGGGCCAATGAGAAGACAGCAAGACAGCAATGTCTTTGTCTGAGCTTAGCAACAACCTTAGCAAGCAATAGGAAAGTTGCCTACCCAATACTATATAAGAACCTCCCCAACAGCTATTTTCTGCATTTTTTTTACAGTTCTGAGAGAGACAGCAGTGTCATTGCTGTGCTCTGTGCTTTGCTGTGTCACATTACATTAGATAGTTAGCTCATATATATAATACAGATAGTTAGTGGGAGATAGTCAGTGTAGGTTAGATAGTGATATAGTGTAGTTCCAGTGCAGGGTGTTAGGTAGTGTGATAGGTTCTGCTGTCTCAGGAAACTTCTAGCAGCTTGAAAGATGTAGCAAAAGTGACCCACGCCTGTATATAGCTATCATTATCATTATCATATGATATAGTGTAGCTGATAGGTTCCAGTGCAGGGTGTTAGGTAGTGTGATAGGTTCTGCTGTCTCAGGAAACTTCTAGCAGTTTGAAAAATGTAGCAAAAGTGACCCACGCCTGTATTGCGTGCACAATACACGAATATTACACTGCCGGTGTTCGCAATCAAAAATATATTTACTACTCGATCCAAAATAGCAGCATGCTGGAAATCGAATGTGATACCTAATATTAATAGAATTCTAAGAGAATTAGATAATGCTTGTCTACATGAAGGGTTATGGGCATCTTCTAGGAATTCAAAAGCCTCTTTCATTACAAAATGGGAGGCCTGGCTTGACCACATTAAATGTAAGATTCCTACGAATGCCTTTATTAGATTATAATCTAAATAAATAATTACAGTACCTAAGTTATTCTTGCTATGTGTAGTACTATCACTTCTGTACTATTTGGATAATCAGATTACATATGCAATTGTACCCAAGTAGTATATTTGATTTACTGGTATTCCTTCCTTTATACCTTTGTATCATTTCCACTGTGATTGTAACCTTACTTTACTTTGAAAATAATAAAAATCTATTGTTCAAAAATATATATATATGACGAATATTCGCCCAAATATTCGCGAAATATCGCAAATTCAAATATTGCCCCTACCGCTCATCACTATTTGACTTAAAGCTATCCAATAGATGTACTCGAGAGCTAGCTTCTGTCCACTTGAATAGTAGCTTATTTACATTCCCTTCGAGGAATGTATCACTTTTATTTTTTGCAAATTACAATCAGATACTGATGCATATTCTGATTGTATATTTTTGTTTTATTTATTTTCTATGATGGGGTGTCCATATTGCCTAATCTGCTGCTAACAAAAAGACTGCTGAGGAGTGCTCTCTAGGGAAATGGTGTTGTTAAATAATTTATGAGGCTCAATGGTCAGAGTGAAGACAGTGGTCAGAATAACTTGGAAAAAAAAAAACTAAAAAAACTAATATGTCTTAAAAAATATCTGTAGTGTAACAATTTGATTTAGCCAATAGGTTACTCATTTTTAAAGCCTCTATAGGATTAAATATTATTAGGGATGCATAATAGAGATATGTTCCCTTCAGTGGTGCTTGAAGGGGCTCCGATATGTTCCTGATTGGAAATATTGGCGAATCTCTCAGCTTTTAACATCCGAGTGAGGGATTAGCCAGTTTTGTCAGTTGCTTATCCTTGTGGTGCATCTTTTTTCTGTGAGCTATGTGTTTATATATTTTCATCCGCACATGTTTTATTTTGTGTAGGATGTTTGTGTGGTGCTTGTGGTTCGCGCCGGTATCCTCCATTGTATGCAATTTTTGCTGGGGATAGCCGTTCGCTGCGAACCACATGCGGAGGAGCTGCCCCCCCAGTTAGAAATACGCCATAGTGTTTGAGGTTTGGAGCAGTCCCACCCATTTAGGCCACGTTTATTTTTGTGATTTTTGTTTTATATGTATTGAATGTGCCATTGCATATGGCTGGTAAACATTCTGTTGCACCTGGAAGCCGTTGTCACATGGTCTGTTGTAGGTGTAGCTTGCGGCCTCATTTGTTCCCCATTGCATTGTTGGTCCTGCAATGCAGGTGAGTGGGAGGGGGCTGTAGGCTGCTTAATACCTTTTCAGACCTTGTTCACACACCATAGGTAGTCTAGTGGTAGGACCCCATGCCATGCTGAGAGACTGTGACGTGGTGCTTGAAGGGGCTCCGATATGTTCCTGATTGCAAATATTGGCGAATCTCTCAGCTTTTAACATCCGAGTGAGGGATTAGCCAGTTTTGTCAGTTGCTTATCCTTGTGATTCGACGGTTCGAAAAAAAATTCAGGGAAAATTTGATTTGATCTGAATATATTCACGGCGAATTAGGTTAGAATATGGCTGCCTAATTTATGACAATTCATACTATCTACTGAATCTACTGAGTGCCTGAGTGCGCCCCTGGCTGTCCTGCGTCTCATCATCCAGATCTGACGCCCCTTCTCCCTATATTCAACCGATAAGCGGTTTGGCCCCCGCCAAAGGTCTGGACAAGCTCTGGCTGCACCGACCACGCCTACTGATAACTCTCAACGCCCTCATTGTGGTTGTGCCCAATTTGGTACAACCAAAGTAGGTGAGCGAGCCCGATAACATTGAACTTTTTAATTGTTGTGACGTAATTACCCTATGAGCGTCTTTCTTTCTCCTCTATTGCCACATTGTGCTATTTTATGACAAGGCATATATTAGGCACATTCTTTAGGGGTCTGTGTGCCCAAAATGAAATAGGGTAGTTGCCAGTCTTCTTTTATGCCAGAAAACTGGCTTAAAAAAGATAAATATGCCAAGCCAGCTGGACCCCACCCTCTACCACCCATACCATTCATCCCCTTTTCTCAGGAAAATGCCAAGGGTGGCATAGAAACAGCACGGGGCAAGGGAGGGGGTTTTCAATGTTGGTGCAAAACTGGTCTTTGTAACTGTTAGATGCCAGAACTGACATGAACAATGATACATTCCCTTCAATGCAGGTATGTGCACACATACCAGAGAAAAAAATCTAAAATTCTGCTGAGATACTGGGGCAAAATCTATAAGTATTAGGCCCCATGCAAACAACCATTGTTTGTTTCCGCGTCCTTTCCGTCCATAAATTTTGCATCTGCCCAAAAAAAAAACTGACGACAGACCGTTTTTTTTGGCGGATCCGTTTTTATGGCAGATCTATTGTAATAATGCCTTTCCTTGTCCGCAAACGTGAAAAAAAATAGGACATGCTCTATTTTTTTGACGGAATGTAAACACGGACCACGGATGCGGAACAAAAACGGTTGACCATCCGCATTTTTTGACGGACCCATTGAAATGAATAGGGAAGCATCCTATCCATGCAAAAAAAAGGAAGGGACGCGGAAACAAACAACGGTCGTGTGCATGAGGCCTTATAATGACTTATTTTTCTGGCAATTCTCTATGGGAAAAAGGAATGCAAATGCAGATCAGTTAGACAGTCAAATCTATTTTGCATACTTTTTTTCCCCCATGGAGCATTGCATGAGAAAACAGAAGTCTCCATACACCTCTTTGTCCATCAACATGGTGATGGACCATGTCATTGGACCATGTGATGAGCGCAGTGACGTCACCACAGGTCCTTTAGCCGGCAGCTCATGATTAAAGAAGAGATCACAACTACGTGATCAAGTGAATAAGGTGAGTTAATTTTTTTATTTTTAACCCCTCAATTCACATTTTACTAAGCATTCTTTATTGAGAATGCTATTATTTTCCCTCATAACCATGTTATAAGGTAAAATAATAAAATCTACAGAATACTCAACCCAAACCCAAACTTCAGTGAAGAAGTCCGGGTTCGGGTCTGGGTACTAAACATGCCGATTTTCCCACGCGAGTGCAAAACACATTAAAACGCTTCTCACTCGCACGGAAAAATCGCACATTTTCACACCATGCACCCGCATGTTTGCCCGCAACGCACCCGCAACGGCCATGTAAAAGGGGCCTAAGGGTAGTGCCACACGGCAACACTGATTGCATGTTAGCTATTACAGCCAGGATTGCAGGGACATCACATTGTAGTGGTGATCCCAATGGGGTCACAGTATGAGTCATATGTGTGCAGTGACTGCGACCCCTGATTCGGGGGTTGCAATTAATTTCTATTGGATCACCTCTATACTGTGCTGCCCCTACGATCCTGCCTATAACCAGTGTTACCATGTAGCACCATGTAGCTGTACGCTAACCCTGTCCTCCCTGATATAATTTGATGCACATGTTTTCCATTGTGGTTATTCCAAATTCCAGCATTTTCACAATGTGCGTGCATAGCCTATTATTTGGTCTGATTAATGATTTGTCTAGTTGGACAATAAAATGTTACATAATAATAATACATTATGTGAACTAAACTATTATTTCCTCTTGTACTTTCTCAGTGCAGTGTATCAGAATAGGAAATATATGCTGAAAAACAAATGCCCTGTGTCTCACATAAAATGTACTAAAAAACACAGCTGGATAATTTGCTGAATTTTAAAGGTATTTTTGAAATGTCTCTGAACAATGGGCCCTAAGTACTTGATGGTTACTTTATTAATATATCACTGTAAACAAACTAAAAGGTGACTTGTAAGAGCATTGCTCGGCATGCATGTAGTGTAAGGTAAGTTTTTAAAGTAGATTTTGAATGAACCCATTTTTTGCTGTCAAGGCTACAAGGGAGCTTTTGAAATTATTCATGGAGACAATTTACCTTGTTTATATCTTTTATGTGTATATTTACGACATGGTAAACATTATTGATTAGATGTGAATTTTACACTGCTTTATTTTGTTGTGGTGATTCTCTACTTTAAATACAGTCTTTAACCCCTTGCTAACATCTGCAATACATGTACAGTGGATTAGTTTAAATATATACAGCTAGCTGAGCCAATGCCATAGCCAGCAGGTGACTGCTGTTACAAAGGAGTCACCGTGGTCAGTGTCCATGTTCAGAGACAACTCCAATCATGAACATCTAACCCCTCAGATGCTCTGCTCAATTGCTCTATTGATTTAGAGGGAAGGGACTTCCTCTGTCAAACTGCCTCTTTACTAAGGGGGTCTGGAGCCTTCTAAAGGCTTCCTGGCCTGCCATTGTAAAGTTCCCACCAAGCCTGGCCTCAGACAAGGCTTAATAGAAATAGTAAAGTTGCCATAGGCTGCATTAGTATTTTATTGGTTTATTGGTGCATTAGCATATAGTATATTATATACTGTATGTATGTATGTATATATATATATATATATATATATATATATACATATATATTTGTGGTCATGGCTACGGCCAACGATGCTTGATGAACCCTAGGGAGATAAACATCAAGAACAACCTAACCCGGCTAGCCGTGTGCTAGCTAACCTAACTTAATGGCTTGAAGTGTGCCCTTAGCCATAGCCGTGGGTAGGCCTAGAAAAGGGTGCATACCCTGTGGAAATGAGAAGAAAAGGGAGGGAGGGTGGGGCACATGAAGAACACACGCCCAGGAGTGAGGCAGTGGCTTGTTTAAGAAGAGCCTCCGCCCCTCCCACAAATGCAGGCTGACTAGTCAGCCTTAATACATATATATAAAGAAATGAATAAAAAAATCAAAACACCCCCTTTTCTCATTTTACAAATGTAACAAAAAAAAATATCAATATGCCAAAATTGCAGTTTTTTTCAGGTCCCTTCACCTCCCCAAAAAACTTGAACAAGCAGTATTCATGTATATCCTCACATAGTATCAATAAATACTACAGTTTGCCTTGCAAAAAAAGAAGAGCCCTTACACAGCTTTGTAAATGGAGATATAAAAAAAAAATATGGGTGCCAGGATATGGCAATGCAAATAAATTATTTTTCAAAGGTTTTTACTTTTTTTTAAAGTAGTTAAACACAACAGAAACTGTATAACGGGGCTGTTACACATAGATTTCTGCTGCCAATTTTCTGCACTTTTATTTTTTGTGACTTTTTTGTACCTGCATTTTTTTGCGGCAGGCGTTTCAACAGGACCTTCTTCATAGGTGAAAACACCATGAAGAAAACATTAATAGTAATACACACGGCTGTGGCTAGAAGGGGTTAATGTTGTTTATTTTGTCATGATTCATAAACCTATGAAGGTATAATTTCCCAGCTCCTTAAACCAGTAAGAGAACATGCAGGTGGCCCAACATCTAGATATACTAGTCCCCACTCCGTGGTCTACTGGTTGATTCCAATCTACTGTTTGGCCACCTCTGCTGTAGAATAGTAAGCAACATCCAGACTGTCAAAAGATTTGCAGAGTATCCTATATCTTAAGTGTCTGCAGAATAGCAGCAGGTTGTTATAGAAACATTGCTCCAGCTAAATTTGGTGTAGAGCTAATGAACAACTTCCTTACGGTACTTTATACTCAAGCGTAGGAAAGCTTTGATTTGCAGTTAAATGTATTTCCTCTGGGGTGTACCAAAGCGCGCACTTGGTAAAACTTTTTGTGTGATCAAACTATAAACAGGTGAAGTTGATAGGAATTATGTGCAATGCTTAAAGTTGTTGAGTAAGTGACGGCCATTCCTAATGGTCAATTCTAATGTCTGCCAGTAGGAAATATGTTAAATATAGTTGGTAACATTTAGAGATGAGCGAATTGAAGCTGACAAAGTGGAATTCGTTTAGAATTTCAGGAAAAATTTGATTAGCTATTAATGTGAATTTCCTTGCTCTTCGTGGAAACGAATCACAATTTTCCAAAAATGGTGGCTACACGTGTGAGGACTGACATGGGGCAAGGAACTCTGGGAAGGTGGGATCACCCAAATTTACATGCCTGAATGCAGCCAATCAGCAGCCAGCCCTGTGATCTCACACCCCTATAAATACGGCGGCCATCTTACAGTCAAACATTTGTGTTAGGGACAGCAAGTGGAAAAAAGATTGTGGGAAAAAAAGACAGAAAAAACGATTAAAAAAGTGCAGGGAAAGGATAGGGAGGAATCATTTCACAGCATATTAGTGCAGGGAAAGGTGCTAGGGACATTAATAGGACAGTGATTTACAAGTGCAGGGAAAGATTATTTGGGGATCCAAATAGTCACTAGACAGCTCTCTCATTCCAGCTTTTTGTTATTGGGCTGCAAATGTTATGCTGAAAAGCCTTTAGTGGCTTATATCTTAGTATCTTGTTCATTACTACAAGAAAAATATATACGCAGTGCACTGTTGCAGTTATTTCTGTTGAAAGCGTATAGTGGCCTATTTCAGTACAACAAGAAAAATATATTCTCAGGTCACTTCTGCAGTTATTTCTGGTAAAAGCATATAGGGGCGTATTTCAGTACTACTAGAAAAATATATTCTCAGTTCACTGTTGCAGATATATCTGGTAAAGCCTTTACTGGCGTATTGCAGTAGAAAAAGAAATATACATTCACCATTCGCTGATGCACATATATCTCGAAAAACCTTTAGTGACGTATATCAGTAGAAAAAGACATATACATTCACAATTCGCTGCTGCACTTATATCTTGAAAAACCTTTATTGACGTATAACAGTAGAAAAATAAAAATATATTCAGCGTTTACTGTTCACTGTTCACTGTAATTATATGTGGTTAAGCCTTTAGTGGCATATTTCTGTAGAAAAGATAAAAGATATATTCAGTGTTCAGTGCTGCAGTATTCTGTGGGAAAGTCCTTTTTGCGGTCTGGACTGAATTACGTTGTGGTGAAATCTTGTATATACGTTTCACACACTGCTCGCTTGCATGACGACGTCCATAAGACCGCGCACCAATACAGGTGAAGACACTATGCACAAACCCTGCACAAAAATGCAAACTAATTCACACAAGCCTGCATCCATCTGCAGTATTGCTTACTGGACACTACAAGGACTTTTCTGCAGAACAGAAACCGCACGAGGACCGCATCTCACTCTTCCAGCATGGACCTACTCCCTACACTACGTCCCGTTCACTTCAGATCACTCCGCCTCAGGCGTTCAGCGCTGCAGTTATATGTGGTAAAATCTTTTTTGAATTATTTTGGTGGAAAAAAAATTGTAATTAGTGCTGAAGTTATATGTGGTAAAATCTTTTGTGACTTACTTTGGTGAAAAAAAAATTGTATTCAGCGTTCAGCGCTGCACTTATATGCGGTAAAATCGTTTTTGAATTATTTCTGTGGAAAAAAAACTTATATTCAACTTTAAGCGCTGCACTTATATGCGGTAAAATCTTTTTTGAATTATTTTGGTGGAAAAAAACTTGTATTCAGCATTAACCACTGCATTTATATACGGTAAAATCTTTTTTGAAATATTTTGTTGTAAAAAAATCTTGTGTTTAGCGCTGCATTTCTATGTGATAAAATCTCCATGATGTCTCTATGACAAAACTGCAGCGTGTGTGGCTTCTACACACTTTCAAAATAATCCTTCAGAAGAGCGAATAGATGCCGGATGAACGTGACACTACATGACCTTCCCAGGAGTTTGTATTCGGAGATGCTGTTATATGTGGTAAAATCTTTTGCGACTTATTTTGGTTGAAAAACAAATTGTATTCAGCATTAAGCGCTGCAATTATATGCGGTAAAATCTTTTTTGAATTATTTCGGTGGAGAAAAAACTGTATTCAGTATTAAGCGCTGCACCTATATGCGTTGAAATCGTTTTTTGAATTATTTCGGAGGAGAAAAAAATTTGTATTCAGCATTAAGCGCTGCACTTATATGCGGTAAAATCTTTTTTGAATTATTTCGGTGGAGAAAAAACTTGTATTCAGTATTAAGTGCTGCACCTATATGCAGTCAAATCTTTTCGAATTATTCCGGAGGAGAAAAAATTTGTATTCAGCATTAAGCGCTGCACTTATATGCAGTAAAATCTTTTTTTAATTATTTCGGTGGAGAAAAAACTTGTATTCAGCATTAACCACTGCACTTATATGCGGTGGGATCTTTTTTGAAATATTTTGGTGAAAAAAAATCTTGTATTCAGCGTTCAGCGCTGCATTTATATGCGGTAAAATCTCCATGATGTCTCTATGATAAATCTGCAGCATGGGGGCCCTTGTGTGGCCTCTACACACTTTCAAAATAATCCTTCAGTGGAGCGAATAGATGCCGGATGACCGGGACGCTCCATGACCTTCCCAAGAGTTTGTATTCGGCGATGCTGTTATATGTGGTAAATTTTTTTTATTCAGCCTGAAGTTCATTATCATCGGACACACTAACATTACGCCCCCCCAGCTATATATATAAGTGGTGCCAGCACCGCCTAGGAGCGAATAAAGGCATATTATACTGCCAGCCTGTTAAAGGGAATTACAGCATGATACCACAATACATTTGATACAACATTTACCAAAATTTAAAGTGCCCACATATAACACATAGTGGGACACTGCATCAAGATGAATCAGGCGTGGATCAGCCAGGATTTCCACACACCAATGCCTGATGCATCAGACTAGATCATCCATGGTGCCACACCAACAATTTGACAAAAGAGACCAGTTTTTTCTGGCTACCTACCTCAGCTACTATTCTAATGCTGTTACTCGCCTGATGCCAAACATCTGATGCCAAGCGCTCCTTCTTTCACCCACCATCTTCAGCGGGTACTGGTATTGCCACCCACCTCTTCAGTATGTCATCATGCCATTCTGTGGCCTCCTGATGCTGCCGCCACCTCCAGACTCTGTCATTGTGCAACTCTGTTGCCTACTCATGCTGCTACCTCCAGACTAAGTCACTGTGCCGCTCTGTGGCCTCCTCATGCTGCTGCTGCCGCCGCCAGACCCTGTCATTGTGCAACTCTGTGGCCTCCTCATGTGGCCTCCTCCAGACTCCAGAAAAATTATGCGAACCCGGCGAATCGAATTTTTGAAAAATTCGCTCATCTCTAGTAACATTATTTCATAAAATGTAAAATAATGCTCAAATGAAAATATACTTTATGGGATCAGTTTATCTTGACTGCATTAGTGATACACCACTGACAATTATTTATATTTATAACGTGTACATATTTGTCTCAGTCATCTTTTATCTTTTGTACTCAACTGGAACAAAAATGTCAAAAATAATATCTGTGTGTATATATATATATATATATATATATATATATATATATTTATATATATATATATATATATATATATATATTATATAAATAACTAGCTGATGACCTGTCGTTGCTCGGGTACTTGTTTATTGCGATTTTATATTAAATAACAGTGACTTTCACAATGGCTGTGAGCGTCACTTTAACAGTGACTTTCACAGTGGCCACCTCTTTAATGGTGACCGCCCCTTTAAAATTGACTTTCACAGTGGCTGCCCCTTTAACATTGACGCCCCTTTAACAGTGACTTTGGCTGCCCCAGTAACAGTCACCGCTCCTTTAACAGTGATCGCCCATTTAACAGTTACTTTCACAGTGGCCGCTCCTTTAACAGTGACTTTATCAGTGACCGTCCCTTTAACGTTGACTGCCCTTTTAACAGTGACTATCACAATGGCTGCCCCTTTAAGGTGACTGCTCCTTTAACATTGACTTTCAGTGTGGCTGCCCTTTTAACAGTGACTTTCACAGTGGCCGCCCCTTTAATGGTGACTGCCGCCTTAACATTGACTTTCACTGTGGCCACCCCTTTAACCACTTCAGCCCCCCTAGCTTAAACACCCTTAAAGACCAGGCCACTTTTTACAATTCCGCACTACACTACTTTACCCGTTTATTGCTCCGTCATGCAACTTACCACCCAAATGAATTTTACCTCCTTTTCTTCTCACTAATAGAGCTTTCATTTGGTGGTATTTCATTGCTGCTGACATTTTTACTTTTTTTGCTATTAATCAAAAATTACCGAAATTTTTACAAAAAAATGACATTTTTCACTTTCTGTTGTAAAATTTTTTAAAAAAAACTACATTTCTATATAAATTTTTCTCTAAATTTATTGTTCTACATGTCTTTGATAAAAAAAAGTCCAATAAGTGTATATTTATTGGTTTGGGTAAAAGTTATAGCGTTTACAAACTATGATGCAAAAAAGTGAATTTCGGCATTTTGAAGCAGCTCTGACTTTCTGAGCGCCTGTCATGTTTCTTCAGGTGCTAGAATGTCAGGATGGTATAAATACCCCCCAAATCACACCATTTTAGAAAGAAGACACCCCAAAGTATTCGCGGGGGGGCATGGTGAGTTCATGTATCATTTCATTTTTTTTCACAAGTTAGCGGAAAATGACACTTTCTGAGAAAAATAAATAAATAAAAAAGTTTCAATTTCTGCTAACTTCTGGCAAAAAAAAGAAATCTCAGACGGACTCACTATGCCCCTCAGTGAATACCTCGGGTGTCTACTTTCCGAAAAGGGGTCATTTGTGGGGTGTGTTTACTGTTCTGGCATTTTGGGCGGGGCTAATTGTGAGTCGCCATGTAAAATCTAAAGGTACTCGTTGAATTTGGGCCTTTTGCACTCAGGCTGCAAAGTGTCACACATGGGTATCGCCGCACTCAGGAGAAGTAGGGCAATGTGTTTGGGGTGTATTTTTACATATACCCATGTTGGGTGAGAGAAATATCTCTGTAAACTGACAACTTTGTATAAAATTTTTTAAAAGTTGTCGCTTACAGAGATATTTTTCACACACAGTATAGGTATATATAAAAATACACCCCAAAACACATTGCCCTACTTCTCCTGAGTACGGCGATACCACATGTGTGCCACTTTTTGCAGCCTGGGTGCGCAAAGGCCCTAAAACCAATGAGTACCTTTAGGATTTCACAGGGCATTTTTACGCATTTGGATTCCAGACTTCTTCTCACGCTTTAGGGGCCCCTAAAATGCCAGGACAGTATAAATACCCACATGTGACCCCATTTTGGAAAGAAGACACCCCAAGGTATTCTGTGAGGGGTATGGTGAGTTCATGTAAAATTTTATTTTTGTCACAAGTTAGTGGAATATGAGACTTTGTAAAAACAAAATAAAAAAAATAAAAAAACTATTTCCGCTGACTTGTGGCAAAAATAAAAATTCTGTGGACTCACCATGCCCCTCACGGAATACCTTGGGGTGTCTTCTTTCCAAAATGGGGTCACATGTGGGGTATTTATACTCACCTGGCATTTTAGGGGCCTCTAAAGTGTGAGAATCCAAATGCATAAAAATGCCCTGTGAAATCTTAAAGGTACTCATTGGTTTTAGGGCCCTTGTGCATCTTGGCTGCAAAAAGTGTCACTCATGTGGTATCGCCGTACTCAGGAGAAGTAGGGCAATGTGTTTGGGGTGTATTTTACATATACCCATGCTGCGTGTGAGAAATATCGCTGTAAACGACAACTTTTACATTTTTTTATTCAAAGTTGTCAGTTTACAGAGATATTTCTCTCACCCAGCATGGGTATATGTAAAAATACACCCCAAAACACATTGCCCTACTTCTCCTGAGTACGGCGATACCACATGTGTGACACTTTTTGCAGCCAAGATGCGCAAGGGCCCAAATTCCAATGAGTACCTTTTAGGAGGGCATTTTTACGCATTTTTCTTCTCACGCTTTAGGGCCCCTAAAATGCCAGGGCAGTATAAATACCCCACATGTGACCCCATTTTGGAAGAAGACACCCTAAGGTATTCCATGAGGGGCATGGCGAGTTCATAGAATATTTTTTTTTTGGCACAAGTTAGTGGAAATTGATTTTTTATTGTTTTTCTCACAAAGTCTCCCTTTCCGCTAACTTTTGACAAAAAGTTTAATTTTTCATGAACTCATTATGCCCCTCAGCGAATACCTTGGGGTGTCTTCTTTCCAAAATGGGGTGACATGTGGGTATTTATACTGCCCTGGCATTTTAGGGCCCTAAAGCGTGAGAAGAAAATGCGTAAAATACCTTCCTAAAAGGTACTCGTTGAATTTGGGCCTTTGCTATCTTGGCTGCAAAAGTGTCACTCATGTGGTATCGCCGTACTCAGGAGAAGTAGGGCGATGTGTTTTGGGGTGTATTTTTACATATACCCATGCTGGGTGAGAGAAATATCTCTGTATATTGACAACTTTGAATAAAAATGTAAAAAGTTGTCGTTTACAGCGATATTTCTCACACCCAGTATGGGTATATGTAAAAATACACCCCAAACACATTGCCCTACTTCTCCTGAGTACGGCGATACCACATGAGTGACACTTTTTGCAGCCAAGATGCGCAAAGGGGCCCTAAAACCAATGAGTACCTTTAGGATTTTACAGGCCATTTTTACGCATTTGGATTCTCACGCTTTAGCACTCTAAAATGCCAGGGCAGTATAAATACCCACATGTGACCCCATTGTGAAAGAAGACACCCCAAGGTATTCCGTGAGGGGCATGGCGAGTTCACAGAAAAAAAAATTTGGCACAAGTTAGCGGAAATTGTTTTTTTTTTTTTTTTTTACAGTCTCATATTCCACTAACTTGTGACAAAAATAAAATTTTGCATGAACTCACCATACCCCTCACGGAATACCTTGGGGTGTCTTCTTTCTAAAATGGGGTCACATGTGGGGTTTTTGTACTGCTCTGGCATTTGAGGGTCTCCGCAATCATTACACGTATGGCCAGCATTAGGAGTTTCTGCGATTCTCCGTATATTGAGCATACGGGTAATGAGATTTTTTTCCGTTCAGCCTCTGCGCTGAAAAAAAATGAACGGCACAGATTTCTTCATTCGCATCGATCAATGTGGATGAATAAATCTCTGCCAAAATCAGTGACTGCGGTGCGGTGGGCTGGGCGCTAGCTACCTAACAAGTAGCTAACTAACTGGTGGTGATAGGGGACCCTTATGCCCCATTCACACGTCCGCAATTCTGTTTGCGGAACGGAATTGCGGACCCATTCATTTCTATGGGGACAGCTATGTCTCGGATCCGGAATTACGGATCCGCGCTCCGGTCTGCACTTCCGTTCGCAAAAATATAGAACATGTCCTATTCTTGTCCGAATTGCGGACAAGAAAAAGCATTTTCTATATAGTTCTGGCAATGTGCGGATCTGCAAAATGCGGAAAGCACATTGCCGGTGTCCGTGTTTTGAGGATCTGCGGATCGGATCCGCAGATCGGATCCGCGGATCCGTGAATCCACGGATCTGTGAATCCACGGATCCGCAAAACACATATGGACGTCTGAATGGAGCCTTACAAGGGGTGTGATCAATGACAGGGGGTGATCAGGGGTCTAGATGGGGTGATCAAGGGGTTAATAGGTGAGGGGGTGGGGGGTTAGTGTAGTGTTTGGTGCAACTTTATTGTGTTACCTGGTCCTCTGGTGGTCGATCCCAGAAAATGGGACCACCAGAGGACCAGGTAGCAGCTATATCAGACGCTGTTCATAAAACAGCGTCTGATATAGCTGTTTGATGCGATTTATATCGCATCTACAGCCTGCCAGCGATTGATCATCGCTGGCAGGCTGTAGTACAACTCTTCAGACGCCAGACGCTGTGAACAGGAAGTCTCGCGTCTCGCGAGATGACGCCCCGGCGCGTCCGATCAGAAGAACAGGACCGCCCGCAGGACGCAATCCTGCGTACGGCGGTCCTGAAGCGGTTAACAGTGACTTTTACGGTGGCCGCCCCTTTAACGGTGACTGCCCCTTTAACAGTGACTTTCGCAGTGGCTGCCCCTTTAACAGTGACTTTCACGGTGACCGCCCCTTTAACAGTGACTTTCACGGTGACCGTCTCTTTAACAGTGACTTTCACCGTGGCCGCAACTTTACAGTGACCGCTCCTTTAACGGTGACTTTTACAGTGGCTGCCCCTTTAACAGTCAACTCCACAGCGCCCGTCCGTTTAATAGTGGCCCCTGCCCCCCTTTGCATGTAGTAGTGTAGTTGTGCCGTCATATGACTTATGACTGAATATTTCAGGACTAGTGTTGAGAGCGAATATTCGCAAAGCGAATTTTAATCTCGAATATCGTGATTTTAAGATTTCGCGAATATGTCGAATACATGACCCCATATTCGCAATTACGAATATTCGCTCTTAAGATGGATAGTGATGTGATAGGGAAACTGTATCCTGAAAATAAAAGATTCAGACATAATTCCCCCAACCTTAATTGCTTTCTATAACAATTTCCACTATTCCTGTCAGAGTAAAGACTTAATAGGTAAAAACTGTCCTGCGAATGAGCTGAGATCCCCACAAGATTTCTTTTCTAGTAGCATGGGAAGTGTATACCAAGTTTCGTTGAAAAGAATGGTTGCGTTTTTGAGTTTTTGTGGAACATACATACACATAATATATTATGATTATATCAAAGTTGATTTACTTTGATTTGATCCTAATCGAGTTTAGATAATTGCTTAGTAAAAGGTAAGAGTGACTGGAGTCTCAGACGAGTTTACTGAAGGATTTGACTGTGAATGGCATTCGGTAGCTTGCTGTGTATTGTGATAATTAGAGTTGAGCGAACACCTGGAAGTTCGGGTTCGCCGGGTTCGGCCGAACTTCGTCGCAAAGTTCGAGTTCGGGACCCGAACTTGACCCTGAACCCAAACCCCATTGAAGTCAATGGGGACCTGAACTTTGGGGCACTAAAATGGCTCTAAAAAAGTAATGGAAAGGGCTAGAGGGCTGTAAAAGGAAGCAAAATGTGGGTAGGAGCTGGACAATTGCCCTGCAAACAAATGTGGATAGGGAAATGACTTAAAATAAGATAAAATACATAAAAATTAAAAATAATAGTCTTAAACTAGGAGAAGGAGGTCCATATATAATGTAGGAGGTTGAGAAGGCAGTGGACATGGCGGTGTAGGTGGAAGCGGTGGTGGAGGATGTAGTCGCCGACAGCACTGTTTTTTTATTTTTTTTTATTTGGGTAGACCTCAAACAAAAGCCGGGTAAGGCCGGTATACATGTCTATTCAGCACAAGGTACGGATAAGTACTGTGGGATCCATGTCTGATTCATTTTAATGAATGTGAGCTTGTCCACATTGGCTGTTGACAGGTGGCTGCGCTTGTCTGTGATAACGCCCCCTGCCATGCTAAACACATGTTCAGACAATACACTGGCTGCAGGGCAGGCCAGCACCTCCAAGGCGTAAAAGGCAAGCTCAGGCCAGGTGACCAATTTGGAGACCCAGAAGTTGAATGGGGTAGACCCATCAGTCAGTACGTGTAGACGTGTGCACACATACTGTTCCACCATGTTGCTGAAATTTTGCCTCCTGCTAAGACGTTCCATATCAGCTGGTGGTGCTGGTTCTTGTGATGTGCTGACAAAGCTTTTCCACATTCATGCCATGCTAACCCTGCCTTCTGAGGTGCTGGCAGTGCCCCAACAGCGTTGACGACTTCTTCCTCTTCCTCTGCCTTCGCCTTGTGCTTCCACTGAGGCCCCGGTGTCAGGTGGGAATGCCATCAGCAGCGCATCTACCAGCATGCAGAATATATTTCCGTATGCAGTGCAGGGATAGTTTGAAAGAAAAAAGGTATACAGATCACCCTACAATCTAAATGCCGCCAAATGTACAAAATATATTTCCCAGTAAGGTATGTAGTGCAGGGGTAGTTTGAAAGAAAAAAGGGGTCATGGAGCATCCCTGTCATCCAGCATCTATTCTTCTCGCTAAAGGATTAGTTTAAAAAGAGTGTAGAAGCCACACGGGGCCCCCAAACAGCAGATATATAATGGAGACATCATGAAGATTTTACAGCAAATAATTACAGCACCCAACAATGTTAACACTGCCGAATTTGCAGAATATATTTCCCAGTCAGGTAAGCAGTGCAAGGGTAGTGTGAAAGAAAAAAGGGGTATAGATCACCCAACAATCTAAATGCCGCCGAATGTACAGAATATATTTTCCAGTCAGGTATGCAGTGCACGGGTAGTTTGAAAGAAAAAAGGGGTCATGGAGCATCCCCCTCATCCGGGATCTATTTGCCCCATTGAAGAATTATTTTGAAAGTGTTTAGAAGCCACATGGGGCCCCCACGCTGCAGATTTATCATGGCGAGATCATGAAGATTTTAAAGCATATAACTACAGCACCAAACAATGTAAATGCCTCCGAATTTACAGAATATATTTCCCAGTCAGGTATGCAGTGCAGGGGTAGTTTGAAAGAAAAATGGGGTCATGGAGCATCCCCGTCATCCGGCATCTATTTGCACCGCTGTAGGATTATTTTGAAAGTGTGTAGAAGCCACACGGGGCCCCCACGCTGCAGATTTATCATGGAGAGATCATGGAGATTTTACAGCATATAACTACAGCAACCAACAATGTAAACGCTGCCAAATTTACAGAATATATTTCCCAGTCAGGTATGCAGTGCAGGGGTAGTGTGAAAGGAAAAAGGGGTACAGATCACCCAACAATCTAAACGTCGCCGAATTTACAGAATATATTTCCCAGTCAGGTATGCAGTGCAGCAGGTACACACCCTGCAAGCCACTTGTGAATGACTGGCCTGATAACTGTGGAAATGTCCACCCACAATCTAAGAGCTGGATTTACTGATTAAATTTCACTCTCAGAAATGCAGTGCGGCCGCAAATGTACTTAATGGCAAAAAAAAGGGAGCTGTTTCACCCACAATGTCCCAGTTGTATTTACTGGTTATATCTCACTCTCAGAAATGTAGCTCAGGCCGCAAACGTAATTTTTAGCCAAAAAAAAATTAATTTGTCCTCCCAGAATCTAACAGATGGATTTACTGAATTGATTACACTGTCACATATGCAGCACAGGGGTACTTTGCAGAAAAAAATGTGAATATCTCACCCCCTGGGTCCCTGAACTCACGGATTACCTATATTATTTTCCCTTCCCCCGGCACATATGCAATGCAGGTACACTTAAATGGGTATATGTCGCCAATTGAGCTACAAGAAGAGGACTAAATTATTGTCTCTGGCACATATGCAGGTGCAAGTGCACTGCACTTGCACAATATGGCCACCAGCGCCCACCTAACTAACTTGCAGGATACAAAAATGTTGCATTGCACCCACACAAAAAATCGCTGTAGATCGCAGACTTAACAACTAGCTCTGATATCAGATTCTTTCCTAATCTCTCCCTCATAGCAGCAGCATCCTATATCTACACTAGTACTTGACGTGCAGCGCTACGTGACTCCAGCTTATATAGAGGCTGGGTCACATGCTGCACTGGCCAATCACGGCCATGCCATAAGTAGGCTGCAGTCTTTCAACAATCTTTATTAAACGGCCAAACACCGAACTCGAACCCAAACTTTTATGGAAAAGTTCGGGTTCGGAACCAAAAATCCTAAAGTCTGGTACGAACTCAAACTTTACAGTTCGGGTTCATTCAACACTAGTGATAATTAGACCCTGCAGAAGCCAAATAAAACATATATACAAACATTATTTTCAGCCAAAAATGCAAACAAAGTCTATAACCTTTAAATAGTTCCATTTTTGTGTTTTAGAGGTAAGGTGTGTGTGTGTCCTGATAACTTTAAAAAAACTTTATAGATCACACACTTACGTCCATTCACACGTCCGTTATAACACTCCGTTTCCGTTATGAATTAAATCGGAATGTTTTTTTGGATCCATTAATTTCAATTGCCTCCGAAAAAATGCGGACACCAATCATGGTGCTGTCCGAATCACGGAATCCGTTCCGTTTTCCTATTTTCGAGTATGCGGATCCTGAAAAAAATTTAAGCTTGTCCTACTTTCTGTCCGTTTTTCAGGTCCCTTGTCCATTCAAGTCAATGGATCCGCATAAATGCGGGTGACATGCACAGAACCATCCGAATGTCATCCGATTTTGCGGATCCGTTGACAGGAAAAAAATAAAAAATTAAGCCCAGCCCTCTGTGCCTGTGGTGAGAGAAGTTCAGGTCATCTTCTGCTCTCCTGCATAATGGCATATGAAGTGGACCGATGGATCACTATGATCCAGGAATGGCCCTCTCTATTGGATACCAGACAAGTGGACTACCAAAATAGGACTGGTGTTGGGAGTAAATCGCCCATGAACTTTTTCCATCCTCCTGGGACTCGGGCAACTTAGCCAAGAGGGAAAAAATAAGTGAGTAAATATATTATATGTGTAATTTTACTTTTTCATCTGTCCTAGAGCAGTATACTGTACGTGCTTGTCATTTTTTTGTGCTAATTAGAAAATTGCAGCTTCCAGACATGTGCATTCACTGCATTTATCAGAGATTTAAAACCTGTATACCTGCAATTGTAATAAATCTACAACTTCCATCAAGTACTTTTTATTTTTTAAGTTGTAGGCTATGATAACAATGATGGAAGTTGTAGTTTTGCAAAAGTTTGACAAATGCTAATTGAGCATCCCTGTTTTCATTTGTACAAGGCCTATTTTTTTTTGTTCTGCATACATAGATTATTCTCTGTATGCAATGCAATCCAACCAGAGGTTGCATAGCAACCTCAGGTCTAACATTCTAAAGTGCAAGGCCTAGACTTTATGCTTTGCAGACATAGATTATTCCCTGTATGCAATGCATTATAACCAGAGCTTGCATCATTGTTTTAGTCTCTAATAAAAAATTGGCTTTTTATTTTAAAAATCATTAATTGAACGATTATATTTTCTAATATTTTACAGTTAAAGACCTCAAAAAAAGATGGAAATGGTGCAGGGACCAATATCGTCACAAACTCAATCTGAAACAAAAAAGTGGATATGGGGCGTTCAAGAAAAAGCCCTACCTGTACACGAATTTCTGAAGTCAGTCATGGAGTTACGGAGGTAAGAATTTTCGATTTTTTTATAATAATCAGTTATGCTTCTTGGACACAAACATGTGCGCCCTGAGTTCGTGCATCAGACCCAAAGGGCTTGTTCACACAACCGTGAAAAGTCCGTGACCGTGCTATGGACTGCTAATAGCAGTCTGCACAGCACGGGCACCGACCGTCTGAAAGCCGCATGGTATCGTGGACCCATTCACAGCAGAAAAACTACAATGCATGTCTTACTTATAGTAAACTAACCATGAAAGCTGGGATTTGTACTTTTTTTGCAGTAGGAAAGCCTCAGGTTGAAGATAAATGCTGCATAGATGCAGAATTTAAAATAATAAATAAATATATTTTTTTTCTTTTTAGCACTGTAGATAATCTGTCTACAGAATCTGCCACAGTTCCAGATCCAGGGACAAGCTCCACCGCAAGTGCCTCTGAAGCTCCACCGCAAGAAACTCCTGAGGAAATAACTGAGATTTGCTCAGGACACCAGCCGAGTACATGTCAAGACTTTACTGCTGGGTTAAGTACTGCATGTCCTGAGGAACCTGTTCGTCCTTCTACAGGCAGACGACGGCGCAGACCTGCCGCCGATTCTGAATTAGATGTTCGGAACTTCATTGATTCTCGGGTTATCCAATATTTTAATCCGAATCGGTCGGACAGTGTTGAAGAGAGAACAATTCATTGTCTGGCTGCCAGTCTTTCTCGTGTGCCTGTAGAACGTCAAACATGTTGCCTCGTTGCCATTTGTATGTTAATTTAATTATTTTTAAGTAAATTGAACCAATGGAGATTGTGCATCGTATGGAGTTAATGCGAGATTTAAATCTCAATGTATCAACACCGATGTACAGACGTAACAGGCCTGAACCACCTGTAGTACAAACCCCCGGACCATTTACCTGGGAATTGTTCGATCTGTGAATTATTATATATTTTTTTTGGAATACTGTTGTATTTAAAGTTTTTGTTAATATTATATATAATTCATATATTTTAAAATATATTTTAATGTTCTCTAAAAAATTTACCATGCTTGAGAAAGGCTCACACGAGCCGAAACGTCGCTCTCCACCATGGGTGAATAAAAGTTTTTTCATTTTTTCACAAATTTGGAGTGCAGTCCTCCCTCTTTTGCATTAATATATATATATATATATATATATATATATATATATATTTAATGACGTAATTATTAATGAGGTATTAGAAGGTATTTAAACCAAAATTTTGGATTTTACTAAATACCTCAGCCCGCAAGCCAACATCAAGGCTCTGCATTCTCTTGCGAGTCCCTACTCTAAACTAACAACAGGGGATCTAACTAAACTAAGTAAAATTTATTTTAGGACAAAGTTAGACCAGATTCCAGCTGAAATCATCGACTACCATGGGTGGCATCAAACTGCCACGAAAATGCCCCCTTAGGGCTGCAGAAGTAGTCTGCATAGATGTCCCAGCTAGTCCAGCTGTAGATTTCCCCGCTAGTCCAGCTGTTCCAGGGCGTCCAAAGCCGCTCATCCATTCTGGAAGCACTAAAGATGCGACTGTCTAAAGTGCTCCCATAGGCCCTGATATCCTGTAGTTACTGTCAGCAAGGGCCATCAGCACTACAGAAAAATATTGCTTGTTATTGAAATACCAAGACCCTGAGTGAGGCGGCTTCTTCACACGGATATGCTTACCGTCCAGTGCCCCAATGCAGTTAGGAAACTGCGCTGATTGGTAAAATCCCTCGGCGATCCGTAGCCAATCTTCCGCCTTGGGGGTGGGCATCACCGCTTCTCTGAGGCCCTGCCATTTAACTTTACAGGTATGGCAGACAATCCCAGAGATTGCAGAGATTCCTAGTAGAAACTCAAAGTGCAGAGAAGCGAATGAGTTTCCAGTAGTAAGGAATCTGAAAGAAAAAAAAAAGAATAATTAGTTTGCTAACAATCATTTTCATAAATTAGTATTAGATATATGATTTATAATTTGAAAAATTCCCATACCTCAAGGTGACTATCAACCTTTGCTCTGGAGATATGCAGTGCCGCATACTTGTGTCCTGGAAACTGAGGTCAGGGTGAAGAGAGACCAGGCCATGGACATACGGCAGTAAGATTTGAACTTATAGGGGTCTTGTCGCAGGTCATTAAATAATGTTTGGAATTGACCTTTCTGAAGTCTCTGAGCAATAATCGGATGGACCCAGTGTCGTCTCCTCTTTCTCCCAGGCTCTTCGTCCAACATAGCTGATTGCCGTCCGAATCGCCGAGAAATAAGCCAGTGAAGGAGTACATTATCCAAGTCTTCAGACATGACGATCGTTGAGATAACTATAGAAAGCTAAGCTAGCAAGGCAGAGATTTCTTACACAGCTCCTACTACACCAAAAGCACAATAAAATGGCACCTGTTCTAGAAGATGTCCTCCGTTTTCACCACTTTTTTTTTTTGGCACCCTAGCAACATCTATTCCTCCTCCTCTTTTTTCTTTTGGAAAAAAAAACAAAAAAAAAGGAATAACGGAAACACGGAACGAATTCGGAAGCACTTCAGTAAAAAAACGGAAGGTTGTACTGAAAAACGGATCCGCAAAAAAATGAACGTTTATCTGGAAAGGTAAAAATACTGATGTGTGAATGGACCCATATAGGTATAGCAGCTGGAACAAGGGTTAATAAGAAAAAAACAACTTTGATACTACACAGCTTGGTCCATGTGGAGTTAATGGTTTCTTCACTAAATCACCATCAGTTTTTTTTCTTCCCTTTTTGCTAAAGTTGTGGTAAAAAAAATTAGAAAGAAATTCCAATTTTTTTCTCATGAGCCAGTAAACACATAACCGATCTCCAATATTTTGCAGTATAAACCAGTGACTGACATAGCTATTTCTTCTGATTCAGCGTAAAGGAATATAGTTGGTAAAATATGCAATGCGTCTTCTCCAGACCAGGCTATTGCATTTTTCATTCACGTATTTGATGGATTTACTTAGATTTGTCTTTCAGAATATTTGCTGCACACTTTCTCAATCTCATCATTTTTAATCATTTTTTTCTTTTTTGCTTTATTTTCCTGCCAATATGTTTCTTTCATCCTATATGTTTCACTCCTGGTGAATCTCAGCACCATCTATATCGTGATGACAGACTGTAAACTATTAACAAACCATATTTCAAAAAGGAAAGCGATTTGGATACCTATAAAAGCCTCAGTACAGTCATGTTGCCCATCACAATGAAATACTAATGGAAAGGAGCTGCAATAATGGTAGCATCCCTGCAACAAATATTGATCAGAACTACCAGTAAAACAAATTGATGCTGTCCTATGTTGACATAAAGATCTATGTTTGAGTTGAAATTATTTTGGCTTAATAATTTGAATGCAGCAGATCGGAGTGCAGTGCTACATAACATGATGATACCATTGAGTCTTTGTGGCTTTTGCATATTATCATAGATACATTTTCATACATTTCATTTTCGATATCTTAACTTAAAGAGCTATCATAATGCAAAAGCGTTCAGCATAAAAAAGCAAATAAATTCAGCTTCATTTGAGCCTTCGATTTCCATTGTGATCTATATCGCTAATCACACATTCCTACATTAGTGACAATGCATATATTTGGTCTGTTGTAGTACTGAGCCTGGCACTAAACTGCCGCCCCTGTTTACATAGAAAAACAGAGCCCTCATATACAAATACATTATAAAAATAAATATAAACATAATACTTGGCCTAAAAGCTCGTAAGTTTAAGACAATGTTAAATTGAGAGCATATTTGGACTGAGGTTTCTTAAACCAGTCTTAATAACTAGAGATGAGCGAAGTTATCAAAAATTTGTTTTGGCTGCTTGGCAAAATTTCACCAAGTAATTTGATTTGTTTTAAATTACTTTGTCAAAATTGCATTCCATTGTAGCAGGGGCAATGACAGGGAGCGGTGATCATGCCGCCCCCGTTATTGAACCCCTCAGATGCCCTGTTCATCGCTGATCTGACAGTTACATTGAGACATTTTAGGGGTTAATCAGGGGTAAAAAAAAAAAAAGAAAATACATACCTCCTCCATTTGCTTGTGGAGAGGCAGTCGTGCCATCTTAACTAAAAAAACAATGTAAAATCTCATGGGCGGTCACCACGTCATCACGCTGGTCAGGCATAGTGACATCATCATTGATCATCAAAGAATTCTGTTTCTTAAATCAAAATGGCTGTGAGGGCCTTTACACGAGCAAGTGGATGAGGTATGTTTTTTTTTTTTCTTAGCGCCATTTCAGGAAAAAATGATTAGTTATCACAAAGCGCGAGGAAATTCAGCTTTGTGGCAACTTGAATTTTTCTGAAATTCGGATCAAAATCAATTTGTTTCACTTTGAATTGCTTAACACTATTAATAACAACTTGGCTTAATGTGTACAATTTCTTAAAAATGAGTTGAGCCAGAAATTCTTTCTTCTTATGGGGGGATTTTGAACATTTGGAATGCTTTTACTTATCCAAGCCATTCTGAGACTGTTTTCTTTTAAAAATTTGTAGTATCATAACAGTAGTAAATTTGAGTCAATTATTTCACCTTTATTTATATAACAGAAGGCGATGAGTAACATATGGAATTTGGAGGGCAAATTTCACTGGGACAATTTTAAGTTGCAATGTCACCCCCTGATGCCCCCCTAGAGTAGAAGCTCCCAAAACGTCCCATTTTGGAATTATTAGGATAAGGTGAAAGTTCTGTTGGTACTATTTTGAAGTAAATATTATTTTTTTTATAGCTACCGTATATACTCGAGTATAAGCCGACCCGAGTATAAGCCGACCCCCCTAATTTTACCCCCAAAAAACTGGGAAAAGTAGTGACTCGAGTATAAGCCGAGGTGGAAATGGATGTCACTGTTATGGGGGATCTGTGGATGATGCACTGTTATGGGGGATCTGTGGATGACGCACTGTTATGGGGGGATCTGTGGATGACGCACTGTTATGGGGGGGATCTGTGGATGACGCACTGTTATGGGGGATCTGTGGATGACGCACTGTTATGGGGGATCTGTGGATGACGCACTGTTATGGGAGGATCTGTGGATGACGCACTGTTATGGGGATCTGTGGATGACACTGTTATGGGATGGGGGATGTGGATGGCACTTATGGGATGAGGGGATGTGGATGACACTGTTATGGGAAGGGGGATGTGGATGGCACTTATGGGATGAGGGGATGTGGATGACACTGTTATGGGATGGGGGCTGTGGATGGCACTTATGGGATGGGGGCCACATCCCCATCCCATAACAGTGCCATCCACATCCCCCCATCCCATCACAGTGCCATCCACATTCCCTCATCCCATAACAGTGCCATCCACATCCCCCATCCCCCATTACCACTCATGTATAGTTTTAAATTCGATTATTCTATACAGTTATTCTTACTATAATTCTTGCCCCTTTGTACTTCATCACATGCGGCAGTCGGGCAGTGATTACTTCAGGCCGGGCGGGAGAGCGAGCGCAGTGTGACTGACGTCACGTGCCTGCGCCGCCTGCTTCATTCATAAAGCAGGCCGGGCAGGCACGTGACATCAGCAAGTCACGCTGCTCTCGTCCGCCCGGCCTGAAGTATTCACTGCCCAACTGCCGCATGTGATGAAGTACAGAGGGGACAAGAATTATAGTAAGAATAACTGTATAGTATAATCGAATTTAAAAACTATACATGAGCGGTGGGGCCGGAGCGCAGTGAGCGCATCGGCCCTGCCGCAAATGCCCGCCCCCAGCTCCTCCCCCCGCTCCTCCTCCCACTCCGCTCTTCAGATTTTTAATTTATGACTCGAATATAAGCCGAGTTCGGTTTTTTCGGCACAAATTTTGTGCCGAAAAACTCGGCTTATACTCGAGTATATACGGTAAATATAACGCTTTTCTTGATGCAAGGTAACCAAATGGCGGTTCTGACATCATTTTTATTTTTTGTTTTTTCACCGCATTTCCTGACAGGATAAATCATATATTATTTTTATAGAGCAGGTTGTTACGGACATGAGGATATCAAATATGTCAATTTTAATGTTTTTCTTTCAGTTTTACACAATAAAAGCATTTTTTGCAAAAATGAAATCATGATTATGTGTTTCCATTTTCTGAAAGCAATATTTTTTTTTATTTTTCTGCCGATTGTCTTGTGTCTTCTGTGAGAAAAGTTGATGTTTTTATTGGTACCATATTTGGGTACATATGATCTTTTGATCTTTTAATATTGCACTTTTTTGGGACCAATAAATGACTGTCTTTATTTATTTTTTACAACATTTAAATTAGGGAGTAGTTCATGTGATATTTTTATAAAGCTGCGGGATACAGTTGCGGCAACATATAATATGTCTATTTTTATTTTAAAAAAATGTTAACTTTTTTTTCACTTTTTATTTTTTTTTCCTAGTACAAAGACTTCAACATTTCCGGGTCTAATCATTGTTTAAATGTAGTAAAATACTTGCTATATGCTACTACTTTGATTGTCAGTGTACTAAATTGACAGTGTGCCTGTGAGACCCAGACTGGGGGCTGGGCCTCACAGGCCTCCATACATGGCAGACCCCGAGGCCTTTGCCTAAGATTGTCACGCCTCAGCCATTGGACCCCTGTCGCTGCAGTGCGGAGAGGCAGAAGGAGGTCCCATTGTCTGTGAACCTTGAATATGCTGCAGTCAGCGTATTTGCGAAATATAAAGGGTTAGTCCGCTGGCAGCCTGGCATCAGTGTTTACAGTCATGCTGAGCACCTACATTAATCAGGTGTGCACAGCTCTGGTGTCCACCCGATCATCATGACTAGATATGAGCGAAGATTTCAAAAATTGGATTCAGACGCTTTGCTAAATTTCTCTTAGAAGTTTGGTTTGTTATGAATTAATAACAGAGCACGTAAAATCAGGTCTATCCCGGCCTGCAGTTAAAGTTGCGGGAGAGTGTATCTCAGTGTACACTGAACAAACATACATAGTTAATCCTTTGTGGTAGCGAAACAGTTATTGTGCATCAGTTACACTGAGCTTGCACTGTCCCTGCAGTCTTCCTATGCTCTGCCTACAGTGTCTATAAACTTTCGACACACTCTCCCTGCACTCTCCCTATCCAATATTCTACAATTTTTGTGAAACACTGTCCCTAGCACTTGACACTTCTGTCTCTAGGCTCAGCTCACAGTATAATGGCGGAGACCGAGCGGGATGAGGCTTTTATAGGGTTGTACACGGCATTATGGGTGATTTTGCATTTCTTGGTTTCTTACTTTCACATTGTAACACATGTACCTGTCATTTTAGGGAAAAAATAATTCCACTTCAGATGCTTTCATTCACTCATCACTAATAATGATATACTAGTAGGTCAATATGCAGGGTCACTTCCCCTGTTGAAGTTTTTAAAACCAGAATATAGGTGATTACGTGTCTTACAATACGTAGTGCACAACATTATCTGTGAATGATTAACTTGATATTAGGCCTCAATCCGTTTCTGTTTATTTCTATCTCCACATACTTCCTTTTTTTTAATTGGGGGGGGGGGGTGGGGGCTTGTAGAATTTATTAAAACCAGCATATAGGTGATTACGTATCTTACAATATGCAGGGTAGCGCATAACATTATCTATAGAGTGATAACTAGAGATGAGCGAATCAAAGTTGTCCGGTGGAGATCTGACAGCTACCTCTTAAATGTGTCGGCATTCGATCGGACAAATAATGCAGCACAAAAAATTTATATTTGCCATATATTTGCCATTCAACTGTGCATTTATATGTTATAAAGTCCTTTTTGGAGTGTATTAGTGGCAAAAAAATATATATTATTTACCGTTCAGCGTTGCAGATATATGTTCTAAAGCCTTCTTTGGTGTGTATTAGTAGGGAAAAAAGTGATTATTAGCCGTTGTGTGATGAGGTGAGAAAATTACAGACTTTTTTGAGGTGTTTAGATTTCCTTTTTTTTTTTTTTTTAATCTAACAGTTTGTCAGACAGAGAAGTGCCAGGCCCTGCACAGGGGAGTGGCAGATGCCTAAATGTTTCTGGCGCAGGCACAGGTGGCAGTAGAGTAAGGGGTAATGGCAGCAGGAGTTGCAGCGAGAGGCCCGAGCTCCCGGTGTCATCTAGCGGTCATGTCTTGACTAGCAACCCAGTGATTCTTGAACGGTTGACTCGGTCATCCACTTCGTCCCAAGTGACATCAGACACCCCCAGCCAAGAGTCGGTTAGTTCGTCAGACACAACCCTTAGTTGGCATGGCCCGGGAGCAGGCCCTGTGCCCTCACTTATCCTCAACCTGCATCTGTCCTTTTCTGTTCCCTCAGCCAGACAATGCTCTGCTCCACTATACGGCGCGGACGAGCTACTAGAGTACATTAAGCATCTACTGGCCGGTCAAAAAGTTGTATTAGACATTCGCCGCTTCCTCTGGTAGGCGTGAAAGGATTAATGAGGAGAGTGGCGTGGGTGTTGCGATCGATCAGGCTCCTTACCCAGAGACAGTTGAGGAGGACATCAGTAATATGCAGACAGTTCACGATGATGATGATATAGCTGATCACACTTGGTAGCCGGGTGAATTAGGGGCTTCATCATCATCGGGGGAAGAGGGTGTTGATGCTTGCCCGTCAGGCAGCGGCAGAGCCAGCAAGTTGCTAGCGTGGCTGGGTGTCTGCAGGGTGGCAGCAGTGGGAGGTCGAGAGCCAAACATGCCCGGGCAGACCACCTGCTTCGCAGGAACCTACCTGCCCAGAAAGTAGTGGTTCAGGGGTTCAGCGGCGTTAGCAGTCAGTCAGTGCCGAGTGTTGGGGGTAAAGTCATCTACTCGGCGGTGTGGCAGTTTTTTGTTAAGCTGCCTGGGAGGTGAACATGGCCATTTGTATAATCTGTGGGCCGAAGGAGAAGCGTGGTCAGGGTGCCAATGTCGGCCATGCGTCGGCATATGCAGCGTCACCATAAAATGGTCTGGGAGAACTGTGGCTCCGATGTGGTGGTCCAGCCTGGCACAGCAACTGCTGTATCACCCAGTGGCACGCACCCAATTTCAGGCAGTCAAGGCTCCACCACCTCAGCTGAAGGGAGCTTTCTGTCCCTACCATCATCTGCTGGTCCTGATGCTCTTGCTCCTCTTACTCGTCAGCCATTCCATCAGCAATCGATCACCGAAGCGATTGCCAAAAGACAACAGTATGCGTGCAATGGTGCAGAAGCTGAATTTGCTCCTGGCCAAGTTGCTGGTGTTTCAGTTCCTTTCATTCCAAGTGGTGGACTCTGCGCCTTTCAGAGAACCGATGGCTTGTGCCAAGCTGAGGTGGAGAGTCCCAAGCTGTCATATCTTTGCCAAAAAGGCAGTACCAGCCCTGCACACGTATGTAGAACAGAAGGTGGGCCAGTCCTTGAGCCTGTCAAAGTGCATGGCAGCATCGACGTGTGGAGCTATTACTATGTTTAGGGACAATACATGTCCTTTACGGCCCACTGGGTGAATGTGGTTCCTGCATAGCCACACCAGCAACCTGGCCAGGTGATGCCGCTTCTCCCTCCAAGTTTTCACATCGTTGGTCCTGCGACAATGTCCGCCTCTATCTCCTCATCCTCCACCGTGTCCTCTGTAGTGATGAGCGTCATAGGCAATATCCATTTTCGCGTTATTTTTCATAATATTCGCAATAAATATAGTAAAGGGGTAGGCAACTTTTCTATTGGTTGCTAGGGATGTTGCTAAGCTCTAACAAAGATTTTTCAGACTTCTTATTTGCCCACAAGCAAGACGGGAGGTTACTGATGAAAAAATTTTTAGAATATTTGCGATTACGAAAATATACCACTATATTCTACATCTTCGCGAATTCCGATATTGCCGATAAGTGCCGATATTCGCGATAATAATTTGCGATTAGAATATTCGCGATCAACACTAGTCCTCAGCCTTAACTACAGGGACAATTCACAGTGCCCCTCAAGCATACCACATGTACAGGGCACGGCGGTGTCACGCTGTTCTGCACCTGGCTTGCCTGGGCGAATGGATTCACACAGGGGAGGAACTTCCTCCGCGACAACTCAAAATCGGAACCATGTTGACCGACAACGGGAAGAACATGGTGTTGGCGTTGCATCAAGGAGGGCTGAGCCATGCGCCCTGCATGGCACACGTGTTCAATTTGGTTGTCAAGCGGTTCCTGAAATCTTCCACCCACCTGCAAGACATCCTAAAAAGGCCAGGAAACTTTGCATGCACTTCAGCTGCTCGTACACCGCAAAGCACACCCTCCTTGTGCTGCAGCCGCAGAAGAGCATCCCCCAACATAGACTGACATGCGACGTTTCCACCTGTTGGAATTCCACCCGTCATATGTTGGACCGACTATATGAACAATGAAAGGCCATAAACAATTTCTTGATGATCCAAGTGGACAGGAGTACTCCCCTGTCTAACTTCGATGTCAGTCAGTGGCAGCTCATGCGTGACACCTACTGTTTGCTCAGGCCCTTTGAGGAGGCCATTTTATTTGTCAATAGCCAGGACTACGGAATAAACAACGTCATTCCACTGCTTCATGGTAAATCTGGCTTTTCAGGGGACTCGAGATGTGGCACCTAGATCTCATGGCCACATAAGCAGGAGGAGGACATTAGAGCGCAAGGAATTTATAGAGAAATAGGTGGTTTTAATACACAGGTGAAAGGAGAAGAGGAGAAGGAGCAGCCATAGGAGCTATAGGATGATGAGGAAGACGAGGCAGAGGACCCAGACAAACCGTGGCAGTATGCAGTGGAGATGGAGGCAGGGAGTCTCTCAGAGTCACTTGCACATATGGCCGGATGCATGCTCGCTTGCTTGCGTAGTGACACCCGAATTGTCACCATTCGGCAGAGAGATGACTTCTGTCTCTCCACCTTGTTGGACCCTCGCTACCGGTCCAAAATGGGGCCATTTTTTACACCCACTGAGAGGGAGGACAAACTGAACTACTATAGAGACATCCTATGTAGTCAGTTGGCTGCGCCTATCTGCGCCATCGGCTGAGTTGAAAAATCACCCACTTGGCTACACATTGCCTGTGCTCCAATGTACTCCTCCCCCTCCTATTCCAGTTCAGCCTCCACAGGGCTCATGTGGCCATGAGATCAAGGTTCCACGTCTCCTGTCCCCTGACCAGCCATTGTTACCACCATCTGTTCCAGGACATAAAGCAGTGGAATGAGGACATTCATCCCGTAGTCCTGGCGACTGACATATAACGTGGCATCCTCAAAGGGCCTGAGAAAACGGGAGCTGTCACGCATGAGCTGCCAGTGGCTGACATTGAAGTTACAGAGGGGAGTACTTCTATCTGCTTGCATCATCAAGAAATCGTTGAGGGCCTTTCTAATTTCTTATAGTCAGTCCAACATGTGGAGGGTGGAATACCAACAGGTGGAAACGTCGCAGATCAGCCTATGTTGGGGGATGCTATTCTGAGGCTGCAACTAAAGGAGGGTGTGTTTTGCGGTATACGAATGGCTGAAGTGAATGCAAAGTTTTCTGGCCATTTTTAGGATGTCTTGCAGATGGGCGGAAGACTTCAGGAACCGCTGGACAACCAGATTGAACACATGTGCCATGCAGGGCGCATGGCTCAGTCTTCCTTGACGCTGCGCTGACACAATGTCGGTCGCCATAGTTGCGATTTTGAGTTGTTGGGGAGAAAGCCAGGATTCGATTTCTTGATGAATCACACAGAACAGCTGCTCCCCTGTGTGACTCCGTTCGCCAAGGCAAGCCAGGTGCAGAGCAGCGTGACACCGAAGAGCTCTGCACATGTGATATACTGGAGGGGCACTGTGACTTGTCCCTGCAGTGAAGGCTAAGGACACGATGGAGGATGAGGAGGCAGAGGTGGACATTGCCGCAGGACCAATGGGGTGACAATGTGGAGGAGGCGTCACCTGTCCAAGTTGCTGGTGTAGCTGTGCAAGAACCACATTCACCCAGTGGGCCGGAAAGGACATGTATTGTCCCATATCTTAATTCCAGTTCCAGACGTCAGCGCTGCCGTGCACGTTGGCAGACACCGACAGGCTTAAGGACTGGCCCACCTTCTGTTCTACATACGTGTGCAGGAATGGTACTGCCTTTTTCACAAAGAAATGACGGCTTGGGACTCTCCACCTTGGCTCGGCACAAGCCATCAGTTCTCTGAAAAATGCAGAGTCCACTACTTGGAAGAGGCTGGACCATCACATCGGAGCCACGGTTCTCCCAGGCCACGGTATGGCGACGCTGCATATGTTGACGCAGGGCCGTGGTGCCAAAATTGGCACCCTGGCTACGCTTCACCTTCTGCCCACAGATGTGAAATATGGCCACGTTCACCTCCTCTGGCGCTTTGAAAAAAAACTGCCATACCGCTGAGTAGGTGATTTTCCCCCAAACAGTCCGCACTGACTAATTGCTACCGCTGCCGCCTCCGTGAACCCTTGCACCACTACTTCCCTGGCAAGTAGGCTGCTGCAAAGCAGGTGGTTTACCCCGGCACGTTTGGCTCCTGACCTCCCACTGCAACAGCAAACGTGAACTGAGTATATATTTCTCGTATTGGACTAAAAGAAATCACTAAACGATTTCAGAGTAAATAACAGAAAAAGTGAACTGCGTATATTTTTCTCTTTTTCTACTGAAATATGGCAATAAACGCTTTTAGAGCAAATAACACCAAATGCGAACTGGATCTATTTTTCTCGTACTGAAATATGACAAGAAATGCTTTTAGCGCAAGTAACACTAAATGTTAACTGCTCCTATTTTTCTCGTATTGGAGTGAAATATGGCAATAAACGCTTTTAGCGCAAATAGCATCAAATGTAAACTGCGTCTATTTTTCTCTTTTTCCACTGAAATATGACAATAAACGCTTACAGCGCAAAAACCACCAAATGTGAACTGCGTCTATGTTTCTCGTATTGTAGTGAAATAGAACAAGAAACGCTTTTAGCGCAAATAACAGCAAATATGAACTTTTTTTTTCTCTTTCTCTCCAGAAATATAGCAATAAACGCTATCAGCGCAAATAACAACAAAAGTGACCTGCGTAAATATTTTCTTACTCGTATTGTATTGAAATAGGCCACTAAATTAGTGCAGTTAAAAGCAAAAGTGACCTGATTATTTATCTTTTTCCACAGGTAAAAGCCACTAAAAGCTTTTCAACATAGCACTTGCACCCCAATAACTAATTGCTGGAAAGACAGCCCTGTATTATGAGGCTATCTGGATCCCCAAGTACTGTTTCCCTGCACTTGTAAATCTCTTTTTTTTTACAATGAGAATTTTCCTATGACTCTCCCTAGCATCTGCAAATGTCTATCCCTGCCTGTGAAATGATTAATCTCACTATCCTTTCCCTGCACTAGTAAATCGCTTATGTCTTTTTTTTTAACAATTCGTTTTTCTTTCACTCTCCATAGCGCCTGCATACACATCTGTCCCTGAAAAAGTACGATACTGAATGGCAGAATCTAAAATGGCTGCCGTATTTATAGGGCTATGATATCACCGGGCTGGCTGGCTGCTGATTGGCTGCATGCATGGCTTTATGTGTCATCCCACCTTCCCAGAGTTCCTTGCCCCATGTCGTCACACGTGTAGCAGCCATTTTAGCCGCCCTTGTAGCCGGTTAGCCGCCATGTTAGGAAAAATTGTGATTAGTTACCACGAAGCACGAGTAAATTCGCATTCGTTCAGAATCTAATTTTTCCTGAAATTCGGAACGAATTTGAATTTGTCAGCTTCGATTCGCTCATCTCTAGTAACATCTGTAAGGCCTGCATGACATGGTCCCTTTTTTGCATCAGAATTGGCTTATGATTTGGTAGCCAAAAGCAGGAGTAGGTACAAAACACAGAAGACATGCAATTATTCCATTCACAGACAGGATCCGTTTTTTGGGGGTTATTGACGGATCTGACAGATCAGAGGAAGGGCAAATTAATAAGTGACGGCAACACAAACTTCCTGCTGACACCAACTCCACTTTGTCGGGGAGGGCTGTACTTGTATAAGTGTTTAAGAGAACAGGTTATGTAGAAATCTATGTGGAATTAGCGAATTGGTTTAAAAGGAGTGTGCTCTTTCACGCTATAGTAGGATCTTGGGCCTCTACACAATTCTTTATACATGTTACTAACATTGACCGGTAAGGCTGAGTTCACACTTGAGCTATTTGGTCAGTTTTGGCCCCGTGACCACCTAAATAAGTGAAATATGCAGTGATTCTAACAGCGACGCCTGTCATCTACATGTCATATTGACTCACCGTATTGTTTCACTACCACAGCAGACTCCCTATGCGTGTTACTGCAAGGCAGAGTGTTTTACACCACTATAAAGGCCCCCTGCAGCCAGGAAATAGCCATTTTTTAATGCAATGCACCACTAATAAATTCGGATCAAGCTAATTTTTTTCAGAAAATTCGGCAAACTGCTCAAATCGAATTTTTGAGAAATTCGCTAATCTCTAGTCATAACCTAATTTTAAGCCTAAACCCATGTATTTCTGTGGGAGGGTGAGGGGGAATTATTTCATAGTACTTTGTCAACTTGTGTCACTGGAGAATTATTTTTTTTATCTGAATATTTTAACGAGCAAAAGACATTGGGCACAAATCTATTAGTGATGCAGACACTGCAGTATTCCCAAATTTCCAGAAAGCAAATTTGCAAACTGTTCCATACTTTTTGTGACTGTGTACATTTTGGCCCAAAAATGTCAGGGCTACGGAAGGGTTCCAAATGAAAGGAACAGTAGAGCTTCTGTAGTATTCTTATGCAGTACACACCCATGAAAGAATCAATTCTAGCCTGTGTCATAAAAGGGGTTGTCTCTAGTATTGAGTGTATTTAAGTACGGTATCCGAAGTGGATCCGAATTTCAAAAAAAATTTGATTCATCCCAAAACCAAATTTCCTCTTGCTTTGTGGTACCAAAAATTTTTTTCCTGAGAAAGCAGTAAAAACAAAAAAAATTCGTACTCATTTCATACATTTGCACGTGAAGAGACCGCCACGATCATCTTGATTGAAGATTCCATGTAAAATGTCATGTGCAGTGAGGTGTGAGGTCACCACACTGGCTAGCGTGATCACGTCATCACCAACTTCGCAAGATTTTGCGCAGTCAAAATGGCCGTGGTGGCCTCTCCATAATCAAATGGATAAGGTGAGTAGTATTATTAATAACTTTTTTAAACGTGGAATCTGGGGGGTTAATGATGGGGGGCGGCACAATAGCCGTGCTTACACGCTATAGGAAAAAGCATCGGCCTCTCTGGCAGCCGGGACCATAGGAGTACACATAGGCTGACACTTTTTCCTATGGTGTGCAAGCGTGACCACTGCTACTGGATTTAACGGTGGTCAACCATGGAAACAAGAAGTGTATAATGTGATAGAAAAATGAGTCAAGCCAGCAGAGGCAATATGGAAACTAAAAATACATTTATAGGTAGCTTGTATTAATTTTCTCTACATGATAAATGTAATTTTCTAAAGTGAGAGAGGCTTATAGGGAATACGGTTGTGACAGAATTTGGTTCACACTACATCTGTAACATGAATGTTTTTCTATTAGGGGGACACCTATTATCTCCTGTATGGCAGAAACCTAGCTGCAAAAAGTTACAAAGTAATATTTAGAGGGTTTGCAGTGAGGCTGACTTTTCTGGGGCTGCCACATTTGTTATAATCTATGCCAGTGGTGGCGAACCTATGACCAGAGGCGGCACTCAGAGCCCTCTCTTTGGGCACCCGCACCCTGGAAAAAGTCTATGTTGTACCAATATGCCTTAGACTTTTCCTGCCATTCATCAGCGCAGGATGTGCTTTGAACAGTACAGGCAGCACATTGAATGTAGGCAGGCTATTATAGCTAAATGATAAAGTACTTGGAAGTTATACTATATTGGTAGTCAGGTTAACTTGCCATGTTGGCACTTTGCAATAAATAAGTGGGTTTTGGGTTGCAGTTTGGGCACTTGGTCTGTAAAAGGTTCGCCATCACTGATCTATGCTAAGAAGCTGGCACAGATTATAGCAGAAATCAACAGAAACACAAATTGGGTGGTCAGTCAGCACGTCCCTGTCTGCAAGTGCACGTTACTGTGGCACATATATATACAAACAAAAAATTTTAACAGCACTCTGCAACCCGAACTTTGCCCTGCCTCTATGACAGAAGCTGTAAGAGGTAGTTTGTGTACATTTTGATCAAAAGGTAATAAGCCACTCGCCACGCCAAGGCCCCCTCGTGAGTGGTCCTTCATAACGCTAAATCCTACCTGTTATGGGCCATGACAGCCACATCAAAACCAGGGAGTGCGGGCCCAGCATGCATGCCAGGATCAACCGCTCTTATTAACCCTTTCTGGTGCTATAACCGCCTCCATTAGATCCAGGGACGCAGGTACCAACATGCATGCTGAGCCCACTGTGTACTCCTCCTGGAACCGGATGGTTACTAGCAGGCACTATTCCTAATGCTAAATCCTACCTGTTATGGGCCATGACAGGTAGGATTTAGCGTTAGGACCACTCACGAGGGGGCCTTGGCGTGGCGAGTGGCTTATTACCTTTTGATCAAAAGGATAAACTAACTACCTCTTACAGCTTCTATCATAGAGGCAGAGCAGAGTTCTGGTTGCAGAGTGCTGTTAATTTTATTTGTTTGTATAGCAGAAATCAACACCGTAACTGATGGGAGGCATGCACCTCTTAATAATGGTGGCACATTTGATGCCAGCGAGGGATAGATTAAGACCAGCATGTAATACACTGGTCTCAAATAAATGCCCTCCTCATTGTTTTTGCTTATGGTATATACCTTTGTAGTGTAATAAACCCTCCTGCTCCCTATACAATGTAAGATCTAAGATGGTTCAATATTCTATATCTTTTCTATCAGTGGAAATTTTACCCACAAAGGTATGGCTGAATTGTTTTCTCATTTTCATTTTGATGTAAGAATTGAAAAACAAAATTGCATTAGCGCTTATGTGCTGCATATTAATAAATAACCTAGATTGCAAACATTTGCTACTGATATAACACCGGAGGAAATGCATGAAGTTTAATCACATTTTTCAACAATCTACTCAGAAATTTGCTTCAGGCACACACCTGCTTTTTCCTGTTACATCTAAAAGTGAATTATTAGTTAATATATGTTATTGGTGCACAATATTTGAGATTCTGCTCGTTATAAAATAACATAAAAGAAAAACAAATGGAATCAGTGTAATATAATATAGAGTGAAATGGGTTGTATCAGTGGTTATTGTCCTCTTTACCTGCTACATAACAAATGGAAAGCCTGAAATAAAATACCGTGCTCTAGATTACATCCAATTATGTACATCCCACTAGGATGTAAATGGGTATATTATTTATCCCTTTTGGGCATGATAAAAATTCATGCTTATAGTGAACCTTTTAACTGATAATTATTGTTTTTTCTTCATTGCAATTTATTTTTTTATTTTTCACAACTTGTTTTATATAGCTGTTAAATATTCTCTTAAAGTGGCGGATCCATCAGCACCAGAGATGAGCGAAGTTTTGAAAAATTCAGTTTAGACCATTTGCCGAACTTTGTCAAGAAATTTGATTTGTTTTGAATTAATTCATCACAAATCATGATAAATGTGGTATACCCAGGCCCCTCTGACTAATCATATTCATCCTACTCGGTGGTCCAATCTCAGTGTGGAGGCTTGGAACCTAAATTGTAGGGAGACTGCAGAGAGAGTGCAGAGGGAGTGTATTGCCGTATGCATTATGTTCTAGCGCATCCACATTCATAGTTGATGCGTTGTGTAGGTATTGTGCCACCAGTATTACAGGCATGTCGCCATCTACATAAATGTGCAGTGCACCAAGATTCATAGCCATTCCCTTCAGTTAATTGTCGAATTACTGTGCGTCAGTATTACAGGTCAATAAAAGTGTCAGGTCTATATTATCGCCATGGACTTAACTATGCAGTCCACCAAGATTCAAGTCATCAGCAGAAGTGGCAGTAACAGTATGCACCAAGATTCATAGCTAATCCCTTCTGTTAAACAAAAAGAGATGCATACAGCAGCAAAAGTATTCAGTAATGCAAAAGTAAAAAAAACGTGAGCTGTGTCCTAATGTTTCCTTATTAGAACAAAATAAAGAAATGGAGGCATCGCCAATAAAGTAGTGGAGAAAAAAATGTTCTTTTAATGTATGTTGCTTTTTAATCAGTTCTGTTAGCTGTCGAATCAGTGTGCGTCAGTATTACAGGTCAATATTGCGTCAGAGTTAATTTATTGCCGTGGACTTACCGTGCAGTGCCCCAAGATTCAAGTAGTGACCCTATGACAGAGTGGGGAGGGTGGCAGCAGCAGCAGCAGTGGCAGTAACTGACAAAGGTGGCCTCATAATAGAGTGGGGATGGTGGCAGCAGCAGCAGCAGCAGTGGCAGTAGTGGCCCTATGACAGAGTGGGGATGGTGGCAGCAGCAGCAGTAGCAGTAGTGGCCCCTTGACTTAGTGAAGATGGTGGCAGCAGCAGTAGTGGCCACATTACAGAGTGATGATGGTGGCAGCAGCAGTAGTCGCAGTAATGGCCCCATGGCAGAGTGGGAAGGGGGGCAATAGCAGTGCGTCCAAAACAGAGATAAAATGTAATGGAATTATTTGCATCTCATCTGTGTTTTGAACCTACTCCTGCTTTTGGCTAACAAATTCTGATCAAATACTGATGCAAAACATTGACCAAATACTGACCATTTGAAAGAGGCCCAACATACAGGATCCTTTTTTTCTGTTCTTCTGACAGTTTAGAAGGGAGAAAAAATATGTATAGAATTCCTGGGTGTTTATGTCCTCGTCCTCATCTCTTCTCAAGGCTCAGGTCGCCATGAGATATAAGTGCCCCGTCTTCTGTATTCTCGCCAATCAGATTTGTCAGCATCCCATTTGAAGAAGTGGAATGACATCATTCATCCCCTAGTTCTGCTGACTAACAGATAAAGTGGCCTCCTAAAAGGGTGTGAGCAAACGACAGGTGTCACGCATGAGCTGACACTGGAAAACGTGGAAGTTACACTTGGGAGTAGACTTGTTCGTCTGCTGTATTAAGAAATCATTGACCGCTTTCCTCTGCCAATGCAGGCAGTTTAACATATGGAGGGTGGAGTTCCAACGGGTGGAAACGTCGCATATCAGGAGATGTTGGGGAAGGGCATTGTACAGCTCAAGGACGGTGTGTTTTACATGGTAACAGTGGCTGAAGTGCATTCAGAGTTTCTTGGACCTGGAACCGCTCTTGCTGTTCAGGGGAATTGGAACAGCTCTTGAAGTTCAATGGAAGACTTGGGGAACCGGGTTACAACAATATTGAATATTTGCGCCATGCAGGGCGCATGGTTCAGTCCTCCCTGGCGCATTGTAGATAAAATGTTCTTCCCATTGTCAGTAGCCATGGTTCCTATCACCAGTTGGCAACGAGACAGTTGTCAGTTCTCTGAAATGCGCAGAGTCAACTACATGGAAAGGGAAGGACTGTAGTATAAGCAACTTTGCCAGGTGCACGTTCAGCTTCTGCACCGTTGGATGAGTGCACACATACTGTTGTCCTTTAGCAATCACCTCGGTGATTGATTGCTGTTGAAACATGTGACGAGGCGTAAAAGTAGGAGGAGGAGCATCAGGAGCTATAGGCGACATTTAAGTCAATGGGAAGGAACAACAGCTTCCTTCTGATGATGTTGGTGAGCCCTGACTGCTAGAGAAGGGGTGCAGGCCGCTGGGTTGATGCATCAGGCTGTAACACTAAATGAGAGGCACAGTTTTTCCCCACAACACTTTATGGTGACACTCCCTGTCGTGCCAACATTAGCACCCTGTCCACACCTCACCTTCTGTCTACATATCCTGCATACTGCCACGATAACATCCCCCAGTGACTTGCTGAAAAATTCCCACACTGCCGAGTATGGCATTTTCCTTCTACCACTGCGTGATGCCTGCCTGCTGCTGCTTTTATGAATCCGCTCATTACTAGTGGGTTTCTCACAGGTAGTCTCTTGAATAACAGACGGTGTACACTTCCCACGTTTGGCTGCAGATCATCCACTGCTTCCACCCTGCTGTCTCATGGACCTGGCTGTCTCATGGACACCCTTCCACCCTCACCCCCTGATGATTATGGTGCCCCCTCCTCAACTGGCTCCCACTTGCGATCGACTACATCATCATCTACATTGGTTTGTTCCTCAGTAATGTCACCCTCACCTGTCTCTTGAACACGTCCCTGACCTCTCCCAACATGAAAAAAAGACGACTATTTCAATGCAATCGTTTGCAAATTCGGATCACCGATAGCTAGTCAAAAGACACCTGTTTGCAGCGCCACTCCCAGAGTGTGTGAAATAGAATAATGTGCTCTTTATATTATAATTTCATTTCCTAATTACATGTTTAGTCGTGCCCCTAAACCGTTGTGTAGGAGATTGTTTGTATTTCTTACTTACTTCACTGGGGGGGAGGTAGACACAGGATGATGGTGTAAATCACCCGTGGCTACTCACACCCCCCGGCCTGGTTCACGTTCATACAAACAACGGTTAGTCAGGGCATCGATTGTCCGGTTTTTATTGAATGTAGTAGGTCCAACGCGTTTCGGAGGTATGACTAACCTCCTTCTTCAGGGTAATACATAGAAACAGATAACATTTAATATAATATAACATACAAAATAAATAAAAAATATATATATAAAAAAATAAAAATGTATAAAAAAATCTTAATGTTACATAACAAAATTGCTACATAACAAAATTGCATAAGTTATCCGGGTATTCATTAAAATTAGATGTAGTTAGTAGTGATCAATATTCCCATAAAATACATGTTTAGCATCTTTAAATATTACTGAAGCAGGGTTAGATCAGTGCAGAAAGTATACAGACAAAAAATATCAGATAAAACAGACATACCTTCAGGGATCATTCAAGTATGTGGCATTCAGGTAGAGTGTGCCGCAGAAGTTTATATATATGGTATTTTGGCGCCTGTTTTATCTGGGGCCGGAAGTGCGCCATATGAAAACGAGGCTCCAATCTGTTAATTATATTAAAACAGGAGAAGACCTTTTTCATCCCTTCAATGGTTTCTTAATTGACCATTAGTGTATAAGTATTTCGGGGGCAGCTGCTGACTGGCTCTATCGTCGCAGTTGCCACCCGTTCGGCCGATGCGTTCCAACGTGGAACGCATATTGACTTCCGGGTATCGTGGGCCGATGCGCTTCAACGTGGAACGCACAGTGACTTCCGGGTCTCGCTCTCTCTTGCGTTCCACCATGTGGAACGCATGGACCCGGAGGTGGCGTGCATCGCGGTCCTCTGTACGGGGATACCGCTGGAGCAATTGGGATTTCTCACAGTGGGTATAGGAGATATATATAAAGGTGTGTAATCAAGCCAAAAAAGAATATAACTACAAACTAGATGATGGGGTATATAAAAGATATAAAAAAATATATATATATGTATATACATATATATATATAAATTTACTAATAGTTGGTATATTCAAGCGATTCATGTAATCCAAAAGGTGTTAGGGTATTTAATCTGTAAATCCAATACATTTCTCTTCTGCATAATGATTGATAGGAACACGTATCGATCTCAATCGGGGTGATGGAAAGGCAAGATGGATCGCCGTTATGATTTGTTGAAAAATGCTTGGATACGCTATGGGTAAGAACTTTTCTCATGATGTTGGAGCGGTGTTTATTTACTCTTTCACGTAGTGACTGTGTTGTTCTGCCCACATACAAGAGTGAGCAGGAACATTGGAGTAAATATATTACGTTTGTTGAACCACAATTCATCCGTTGTTTTAACTGGAAGGTCTCTCCATTTGTTGGATTTGTGACTTCTTTTAACCCATGTCTGATCATGCTACAACACTTACAGCGCTTTACTCCACACTTAAAAGCCCCTGGGGATTCTTCTTTTCCTTTATTCTTTATTAGATTATTTAATTTTGGACAGGATGGGGCCAGTAGATTTTTAAAGTTTTTGCTCTCCTAAACGTAAGTGATGGTACTGGATTGATGTGGTTACTAAGAATAGGGTCTTTAAGTAGTATGGGCCAGTTTTTTAAAAGGATCTTTCGGATGAGGTAATGTTGGTGGCTGTATCTAGTGATTAGACCAAGACGGGAGGGCGATTTAGGGTTTGTTGCTTATGTTTACCCGTTGGTTTTAAGCTTTCGCTTTGTGATATTCTAGAGATTTGTTTCGTTGCATCCTCCAGTAGTTTTTCGGGTAGCCCTTCTCCCTGAATCTTTTCTTCAGGAGTCCTATCTGTGTTTTGAATGAGTGAGTATTTGAACAATTCCTCCGGATCCTTTTAAATTGGCTGTATGGAATATTTCTTATCCATTTTTATGGTGACAACTTTTAAATTCGAGATAACTATTTGCGTCCACAGTTTTGAAGTGTGTTTGGGTTGTTATTTTATTGTTTACAACTGTAAGTTGTAGATCCAGGAACACTATGGATGTATTGTTATACTCCAAAGTGAAGGATAGATTCCAATTGTTTGAGTTGAGTTCATTGATGAAAGTAAACAGGTCATCTGCTTTTCCTTGCCAGATGAAAATAATGTCATCAATGAATCGGCGATAAAATTTGATTTTAGGATGAGATAGTAGACCAAAGCGGTCTTCAAAGACTCCCATAAATAGGTTGGCGTAGGAGGGCGCAAATTTAGTCCCCATTGCTGTGCCTTGTGACTGTAGATAAAACCTATCATTAAAAAGGAAGTAATTGTGTGTTAGTATAAAGTTGATAGCTCTAATTATGAAATCTTTTTGTGCTTCTGGCATGGTTATGTCCTGAGCCAGTATATCTTGAACGGCTATTATCCCTAATTCGTGTTTTAATATTTGTATACAGTGCTGCGACATCTAGGGTGACCCAAATGTAATCTTCCTCCCAAGTAAGTGGTTTTATTGCAGTGATGAGATCTGCAGTGTCCCTAATATAAGATGGGAGTTCTACTACATATTTTTGAAGAAAAAAGTCTACGTAAGCCGAAAGATTTGCTGTTAAAGAGCCAATACCCGAAATGATGGGTCGTCCTGGGGGGTCGGTCAAAGATTTATGTATCTTGGGTAAAAAGTAAAATTTTGCGGTCGATGGATGCAAGGGTTTTAAAAAGGTTTTTAAAGTTTTATCGATGGTCCCACTAGTGCTGCCTAGTTCAATAAGGTCATGTAGGGATTTACAAAAATCCTTTGTAGGGTCTTCTTCTAGAGATCTATAGAATTGTTTGTCAGAGAGTATTCTTAGAGATTCTTTGGTGTAGTAGTCAGCGTCCATAATTACTACTCCACCCCCTTTGTCTGCACTTTTGATCACTATTTCTCTATTCTTCATTAATCTATTTAGGGCTGATCTCTCTTCCCGATTCAAATTGGTTATTCTATTTGATCCCTCAATCTTGTTATAGGGTTTCTCCAGGCTCATTTTGAGTTCTCTCATTGTTATATCATAAAAACATTGAATAAATGGACCTCTGCTCTCAAGTGGATAGAATGATGATTTATTCTTTAAGTTACAGGGGAGTGGTGTGCTTCCAGATGTTCCTGTAGTGGGTTCTGGATTCATTCCAGATGTTGGATTTTTTATTTGCTTTCCTACAAAATGGCGCTGTAGGGGCTTTTAAGTGTGGAGTAAAGCGCTGTAAGTGTTGTAGCATGATCAGACATGGGTTAAAAGAAGTCACAAATCCAACAAATGGAGAGACCTTCCAGTTAAAACAACGGATGAATTGTGGTTCAACAAACGTAATATATTTACTCCAATGTTCCTGCTCACTCTTGTATGTGGGCAGAACAACACAGTCACTACGTGAAAGAGTAAATAAACACCGCTCCAACATCATGAGAAAAGTTCTTACCCATAGCGTATCCAAGCATTTTTCAACAAATCATAACGGCGATCCATCTTGCCTTTCCATCACCCCGATTGAGATCGATACGTGTTCCTATCAATCATTATGCAGAAGAGAAATGTATTGGATTTACAGATTAAATACCCTAACACCTTTTGGATTAAATGAATCGCTTGAATATACCAACTATTAGTAAATTTATATATATATATGTATATACATATATATATATATATTTTTTATATCTTTTATATACCCCATCATCTAGTTTGTAGTTATATTCTTTTTGGCTTGATTACACACCTTTATATATATCTCCTATACCCACTGTGAGAAATCCCAATTGCTCCAGCGGTATCCCCGTACAGAGGACCGCGATGCACGCCACTTCGGGTCCATCGCTCCACATGGTGGAACGCAAGAGAGCGAGACCCGGAAGTCACTGTGCGTTCCACGTTGAAGCGCATCGGCCCACGATACCCGGAAGTCAATATGCGTTCCACGTTGGAACGCATCGGTCGAACGGGTGGCAACTGCGACGATAGAGCCAGTCAGCAGCTGCCCCGAAATACTTATACACTAATGGTCAATTAAGAAACTATTGAAGGGATGAAAAGGTCTTCTCCTGTTTTAATATAATTAACAGATTGGAGCCTCGTTTTCATATGGCGCACTTCCGGCCCCAGATAAAACAGGCGCCAAAATACCATATATATAAACTTCTGCGGCACACTCTACCTGAATGCCACATACTTGAATGATCCCTGAAGGTATGTCTGTTTTATCTGATATTTTTTGTCTGTATACTTTCTGCACTGATCTAACCCTGCTTCAGTAATATTTAAAGATGCTAAACATGTATTTTATGGGAATATTGATCACTACTAACTACATCTAATTTTAATGAATACCCGGATAACTTATGCAATTTTGTTATGTAGCAATTTTGTTATGTAACATTAAGATTTTTTTATACATTTTTATTTTTTTATATATATATTTTTTATTTATTTTGTATGTTATATTATATTAAATGTTATCTGTTTCTATGTATTACCCTGAAGAAGGAGGTTAGTCATACCTCCGAAACGCGTTGGACCTACTACATTCAATAAAAACCGGACAATCGATGCCCTGACTAACCGTTGTTTGTATGAACGTGAACCAGGCCGGGGGTGTGAGTAGCCACGGGTGATTTACACCATCATCCTGTGTCTACCTCCCCCAGTGAAGTAAGTAAGAAATACAAACAATCTCCTACACAACGGTTTAGGGGCACGACTAAACATGTAATTAGGAAATGAAATTATAATATAAAGAGCACATTATTCTATTTCACACACTCTGGGAGTGGCGCTGCAAACAGGTGTCTTTTGACTAGCTATCGGTGATCCGAATTTGCAAACGATTGCATCGAAATAGTCGTCTTTTTTTCCTGTACTCTCTGGAAGGGGTTGATTTCTTCTTCTTCTCCCTTAACACCTGAGCTGCCTTCCCTTATAGTATCAACAATCTAAATAACGTGAATATAAATAATTCCCTAACTCCCAATATCCACCCTCCTGGCGCTCATTGTCCGGAAATTCCCTGTTCCATACAGGAAAATTCCAACCTCTATCTTTTCTATTGTTTTTTCCTCTCCCAACATGTGCTCCCACACAACTGTTATCATCGATAGTTGCGTGCTTAGAGGAGCCTGCAGCGGACCTCTCCTCCAAGTCTGTGCTGGCCTGTAACTGCTGAATGTTCTCAAAAAGCTCATCCTTGCTGAGAAGCGGAGCAGAGCTGAAAGAATACATTACTTGTAGAAGGCTAGCAGAAAGAGCAGCAAAAGGAAGAGGCAGGTTCAGGACAGGTTAGAGCCAGAGGCCATTCCTAGGCCATGACAACTAAGTGTGGTGTCAGAGAAACCCACCGATTGCTGGCTCTGTGTATCTGTTGTCATCTGAGATGATGTTGAACAGCGAGTTCACTGTTCCAGTGTAGAGATGGCCCGAACTATTGCATGCCTGCTGCCAGTGTGTGTCAGGCCGACTTCCACAGACTGTAGTGTGCCCACTGCCAGTGCCCACCACCACTCATACCGTGTGGCACAGGAATTTAATTTTTACACTTTAGTCTAATTTCAGTTGCTTGCCTGCTGCCAGTGTGTGTCAGGCCGACTTCCACATACTGTAGTGTGCCCACTGCCAGTGCCCACCACCACTCATACCGGGTGGCACAATAGCTTACCGATAAATAAGGCATTTAATTTCTACACTTTAGTCTAATTTCAGTTGCTTGCCTGCTGCCAGTGTGTGTCAGGCCGACTTCCACAGACTGTAGTGTGCCCACTGCCAGTGCCAACCACTGATACCGGGTGGCACAGTACCTAGCACGCGTAGTACCACTTATCTAAAAAAAATGACAGGCAGAGGCAGGCCACCCCGCAGGGGCCGTCGTGGTCGTGGTGCTGTGATTTCCACTGTCCCTGGAATAATGCCCAGTGTTCAGAGGCCACGTACCCTGAACCCGAAAAATTCTGAGGACATAGACAGGACACCCAATCTTCAACAGCTTCCGCTAAGAACCTTGACGCACCATCCTCCTCCAGCTCAGCTTCGGTCACCTGCTCTCAAGTTACCACGCACCAGGCCGCCGCCACCACCACCACTACCACCACAGCCACCACAGCCGCTTCACTTGATCCGCCAGAGGAGTTATTTACACATCAGTTGGATGCAATTAGTGATGCGCAACCATTATTGCCAGATGATGTAGATTACAGGTATATGTCTCAGTCAGGCAGGATTACACACATGGACGTACAGTGTGATGATGATGATGATGATGATGTTGTACCCGCTGCTGCTTCCTTTGCTGAGGTGTCAGATACAAGTGAAGCGGTTGATGATGACGATGTGTCCACGGATGCCACGTGGGTGCCTGCTCGAAGAGAAGAAGAGGGGGAAAGTTTAGAAGGGGAGACAGAGAGAATGAGGAGATGAGTTGGAAGCAGGGGGAGGTCGTCGCAAGGAGTTAGTGGCACAGTCAGACAACATGTATCGGCACCCGGGGTCACCCAGACAGCACGCCAGTCAACGCATGCTGTTGCCACCACCAGAATGCCGTCATTGCAAAGCTCAGCAGTGTGGCATTTTTTTTGTGTGTCTGCCTCTGATAACAGCAATGCCATTTGCAACCTGTGCCAAAAGAAACGGAGTCGTTGGAAGTCCAACACCCACCTCAGTACAACTGCTCTGCGAAGGCACATGATCTCACATCACAAATGCCTATGGGATCAACACATGAGTACAAGCAGCACACAAACTCAAAGCCACCATGCTCCTCCTGGTCCAGCATCTTCAGCCACGTCAACCACTGCTGTCCTCCCTGCCCCCTCTCAACCAACCGCCACTCCGCCTCTCACCTTCAGCAGTTCCTGCTCATCTGCCCACAGTCAGGTGTCTGTCAAGGACATGTTTGAGCATAAGAAGCCAATGTCACAGAGTCACCCCCTTGCCCGGCGTCTGACAGCTGGATTGACGGAACTCTTAGCCTGCCAGCTTTTACCATACCAGCTGGTGGAGTGTGAGGCATTCAAAAAATTTGTCGCTATTGGGACACCACAGTGGAAGGTACCCGGACGAAATTTCGTTTCAAAAAAGGCAATCCCTGATATGGGACATAACAGGGATTAACCTGATAGGAATAGTACTAGTTAAGACACCACTCGGGTGTGACAGTAAATTGCACGGCGCAGACGCAGTGACCATGGATTAAAACAGAGTGGAGGGAGCCAGCGTTTTTTTAACCATTTCCCTGTTCGAAAAATCTATTCAATAAATGGACCCCAGATTGGGTAACGTAACAGGGATTAAACTGATGAGAATAGTACTACAGAAAATACCACTCATATCGGGTGTGAGAGTAAATTGCACGGCGCAGACGCAGTGACCGTGGATTAAAACAAAGGGGAGGGAGCCAGCGTTTTTTTTAACCATCTCCCCGTTCGAAAAATCGATTCAATTGACCTTTCGGGGACCCTTGGTGTTGTACGTGGCTGGGTGGAGGAAGAAACCTTCAATGACATCACCGGGACATGGCTAGCTTGGTACCCAACCTTGTGCAAATGGGGAGTTTGCGGTTGTGCAAATGGACTGTTTGCGGTTGTTTGCGGTGCATTAAAAGGGAAGTTTGGTCTGTCAATGTCTGTGAAGCGGGCGTAACCCTTACACTACCTGATCGATACAACATCATACCTGATCGTATACACACACTGGATGTTTTAAAGCATGTTATTCCAAACAATTTAGGAATTTTAGGTGATTTATGCCTTTTATGGATTAAAACCCGACTCTGCGTCCCCTTGAAACAACTTTTCCATCACTATTGTGGCCAGAAAGAGTCCCATTGGTTTTTAAAATTCGCCTGTCTATTGAAGTCTATGGCGGTTCGCCCAGTTCGCCCGTTCGCGAACATTTGCGGAAGTTAGCGTTCGCGAACTGAAAATTTTGTGTTCGCGACATCACTATTCCAGTGCAGCTGGGGTATTGGTCAAAACACGACCGCTGGATAACAGTGGCAGCTCTGGCCTGCTGCTGCGGCTGCTGCTACCAATAAATCTTCTTCTGCTGATACTTGTGCCGACTAAAGCAACATTTTTGCCACTACCTATTCCTTTGGTGGGCGCAGGCAACTGTCTGTTGGCCATAGTGTACAGTAACTGTATGAGTAACAGATGTAACAGATTAAGGCCTCTTTCACACGGGCGTCACGTTTGACGCCCGGATAAGAGGCGGGTGCGTTGCAGGAAAATGTGCGATTTTTCCGCGCGAGTTCAAAGCCTTTTAATGTGTTTTGCACGCGCGTGCGAAAAATCGGGATGTTTGGTACCCAGACCCGATCCCGGACTTCATCACTGAAGTCTGGTTTCGGGTGGAGTATTCTGTAGATTTTATTATTTTCCCTTATGACATGGTTATAAGGGAAAATAATAGCATTCTTAATAAAGAATGCTTTGCAGAAGTGATGAGTGAAAATCACCGCTCATGTGCACAGCCCCATAGAAATGAATGGGTCCGGATTCAGTTCGGGTGCAATGCGTCCACCTCACGCATTGCACCCGCGCGGAAAATTCGCCCGTGTGAAAGGGGCCTAACTGTAGAGTTGAGCGAACACCAGGAAGCTCGGATTCGCCAGGTTCGACCGAACTCTGTCTCAAAGTTCGAGTTCGGGATTTGAACTTTGCCCGAAATCAAATAGGGACCCGAATTTTGGGGCACTAAAATGGCTATGAAAAAGTAATGGAAAGGGTTAGAGGGCTGCAAAAGGAAGCAACATTTGGGGTAAGAGCTGGACAATTGCCATGCAAACAAATGTGGATAGGGAAATGACTTAAAATAACATAAAATACATAAAAATTTTAAATAATAATCTTGAACAAGGAGAAGGAGGTCCATATGGAATAGGAGGTTGAGGAGGCGGTGGATGTGGTGATGTAGGTGGAAGCGGTGGTGGAGGAGGTAGTCGCCAACAACACTGTTTTTTGTTTTTAACTTTTTCTTTTTTCTGGGTGAGGCCGGTATACATGTCTATTCTGTACAAGGTACGGACAAGTCCTGTGGGATCCATGCCTGGTTCATTTTAATGAATGTGAGCTTGTCCACATTGGCTGTGGACAGGCGGCTGTGCTTGTCTGTAATAATGCCCCCTGCCGTGCTAAACACACGTTCAGACAATACACTGGCTGCAGGGCAGGCAAGCACCTCCAAGGCGTAAAGGGCAAGCTCAGGCCATCATTCAGTAAGTGTAGGCGTGTGCACATATACTGTTCCACCATGTTGCTGAAATGCTGCCTCCTGCTAAGAAGTTCCATATCAGCTGGTTTTGCTGGTTCTTGTGGCGTGCTGACAAGGCTTTTTCACATTTCCGCCATTTCACTGAAGGATTATTTTGAAAGTGTGTAGAAGCCACACAGGGCCCCTATGCTGCAGATTTATTATGGAGACATAATGGAGATTTTACAGCATATAACTACAGCACCCAACAATGTAAACGCCGCCAAATTTACAGAAGATATTTCCCAGTCAGGTACGCAGTGCAGCAGGAACACACCCTCCAAGCCACTTGTGAATGACTAGTCTGATAACCGTGGAGATGATCACCCACAATCTAAGAGCTGGGTTTACTGGTTATATTTCACTCTCAGAAATGCAGTGCAGGCCGCAAATGTACTTGATAGCAAAAAATAACAGTTTTTTTCCACCAACAATGTCACAGTTCTATTTACTGGTTATATTTCACTCTCAGAAATACAGTGCAGGCCGCAAACATACTTTTTAGCAAAAATAAATAAATTTTTCTCCCCAGAATCTAACAGATGGATTTACTGAAGTGCTTACACTGTCACATATGAAGAACATGGGTACTTTACAGAAAAAAATGTGAATATGTCACCCCCTGGGTCCCTGAACTGTGCACTGCACTTGCACAAAATGGCCGCTGACGCCCACCTGACTAACAAACGGATTAAAACTTATTTTTCTTTGTCACTGGGCTGAAAGCAGGATACAGAAATGTTGCATTGCTCCCACATAAAAAAAAAAACTGTAGATCGCAGACTTAACACCAAGCTTTGATATCAGATTCTTCCCTAATCTCTCCCTCACAGCAGCAGCATCCTTACACTAGTAAGCACTGACATGACGTGCGGCGCTACGTGACTCCAGCTTATTGAGAGGCTGGGTCACATGCTGCACTGGCCAATCACAGCCATGCCATTAGTAGGCATGGCTGTGATGGCTTTTAAGGGCACACATCTTAAACGCTTGTTAATTGGCTGCCCTGCAGCCTTTGAACAAGATTTATTAAACGGCCGAACACCGAACCCGAAATTTTACGGAAATGTTCGGGTCCGGGTACCAAAAACCCTAAAGTCCGGTACGAACCTGAACTTTACAGTTCGGGTTCACTCAACACTAATTAACAGCGAATGTGCAAGCAGTTCAACAAGATGCACACGGTAATATATTACTCCGTACTTTAATACTGAGGCACAGTAAATCTACAATTCTACAAATTAATTCAACAAATTAAAAGATTAACTGGGATTGTGGCAGCAGGTGAGCAATATGCAGGCAGCGATATATTGCACCGCACTATAATACTGAGACATGGTAATTCTATGTACATAATTAAAAGGTTAACTGGGATTGTGGCAGCAGGTGAACAAGATGCAGATTGCAATATATTACACTGCATTTTAATACTAAGGCATAGTAATTCTATATACAAATTAACAGATTAACTGCAAATGTGCTAGCGGTTCAACAAGATGCAAACGGCATTTAATACACCGCACTTTAATACTGAGGCACAGTAATTCTATATATAAATTAAAACATTAACTGGGATTGTTGCAGCAAGTGAACAAGATACACACAGCGATTATACTCAACCTGCACTGTCCCTGCAGTCTCCCTATTCTCAACTAGGCTCTCCCTACAGTGTCTAAAAACTCTCACTACGATCTCCCTACACTGTCTCTGCAGTCTCCCTATCCAATTAAAAGCTTTCTGCAACACTGTACCTAGCACATAAGTGCTTGTCAAAATCTTTCCCTAAGGTAAGCTCACAGAAAAATGGCTGGGTGGGATTAGGCTTTATATAGGGCTGTGACATAACCAGTTGATGGCTATTTGCTGATTGGCTGGATGCACGGTATTATGGGTGATCTCGCATTCCCGGGCATTTTAACACATGCATCAGCCATTTTAAGAAAAAAATTTGATTCGTTACCACGAAGAGCAAAGAAATTCGGATTTGTGACGAATCTAAGTTTTTCCTAAACTTTGTATCGAATTCCACTTCGGAATCGTAGATTCCCTCAACACAATTCAGCACCATCCCTTATGTCCTATGTCCTATTATGGTATGTGGACTTCAAAATGGAGAGCTACTGAGAAGCAACAGTCTGAATGGATGCCTTGAAATACTGTGCTACACTTGAGAAGCTTATGGTGCAACTGACTGCAACCATCTGTTATCTCATGACTAATGTAAGATATGATATTAATACATTATATAGTATGTGACAACTTATTTCTAACAAAGCTAGGACCAGCCCTGTACCTCACATGGATTCAGAGATTTGCCATTCATTTTTCCAATTTCTCTGCTCAATTCGCTTCAGGCTGGTAGCTTAGGGATATGTTCTTTCTCAGGGAGTGTGTCCTTCCTGCTACAGCTCTCTCTATCACAGCTCAGGAGGGTGTCATTTCTCAGGGGGAATGTCCTTTCTGCTGTAACTCTCGCCCTGTAACTGTAAAAGCTGTAGATAGGCTTGTTGGCAGTTAAAAGATGGAACTGAGTATGTGTGACGACCTCAGCTAGGTGGACAGAAAAATCAGATAATAACAAACAACTGATGACACCATAAAAGTACATTTTATTGAAAAACTCAGTGGCTATACTACAAATGGATTTGAAATAGCGCAAGTATTCAGATCCAGGTGTTGCTTTGAAAAATGTAGAATATATTTTATGGAGCAACTCTTTTCAAGAGGTTTTCTCTGATGAGTCAACTCCTTACGATTACAAGGTAATGTCAATTTTTTTGGTCTGCAAACCACAGATCCTTTAAAATAAACATCTCTCCCTCCCATCTATAGGAAGGACTATTTTTCTCAGCAATATGAAAAATAATAGGGCATATTTCATAATTTGCGGAACACTTACATGGATCTGCAAAAAAATACAGATATTTTAATGGCCCCTTATAAATGAATAGGTCAATGTGCAATCTGTCAAAAAATGCAATTAACACATACGTTATGGTGGCGACATTTGTCCTCAGCCCTTCTCTCCCTCCAGGTAGACACAGGCACTGACTAACTCAACCTGCTGCCACTTTAAAGGGCTAACATGCACAAACTAGTGATGAGCGAATTGGTATGTACCGCTACGGATAAACCTGATTTATTCATCATATTATCTATACTGTGGCCGAGGGGCTCTCTATAGCGATGTTAAAATGTATCCTTTGCAATGAGGCCATATTAAGATGGCCACCGGTCTCATAAAACCATCTTAATCTTGTGTATGCGATGTTACTATAAGTAGAGACGTATGCACAAATATAATTCATTATAAATATGAGTTTGGATTCATAATGAAGTATATTCACGCATGCACAACTGCTCACTGTAATGACACATGCATGAGATTAGAGATTACAATGATCTTCCGACATATGAAGGCACTTTTATGCTCTCCCCATTACTGCTTTTCTGAAGGTTTTTTGCTGTTGTTGTAGGTAGAGATGAGCAAATTGCGTTAAATTCAGTTTTGATTCGGTTGAAAATTTGTGAAGAACACTCTGATGTCACCTAGGACTTTCTTTTGTCTCTCACCTTTTAATTTTATTTTTATTCTAACTGTCCCTCTCATTCTCTACATCTCCCCAGAATTTCTCCAAATAGAATCACCAAAAATTGGGATTTGCAACTTAAATGTTTACAAAATTTGGGTCAAATGCTACTAGTTTAGAATCCATTTGCTCATTTCTAGTCATATATTTATCTCACTGTAATTGTATAAACATGAACTATAAGGCTGTGTTCATACCAGCAAAGACATGACATCTATGATGGATCCCTTACCAAATGAAACTGAATAAATCCTGCAAAAACTATTGACTTGTCTTTGGTTCCATTAATTATCTATTGAGGGTTATGTGATTTTGGACAAAATAAAAGTACTACAGACTGGGCTATTCTTTTCATAAAAAATACTAAACTTACAAATGTCTATATTGGCATCCTTGATATAGACAAAGATGATCCCAATTAAAATCTAAGTAGTTTATTTATAATAAAAACAAAAAAATGCACAAATCTAAAAACAGGACTCCTCTTGTTTTACTTGCTCTGTGACATATTTCATTAGCCTTAGAAGGATCAGTAAGCTTTTGGATTTTACTTGGGATTGTGCTGAATATTTTTCATTGCTTCATTGAAATTACAATTCATACAAACATTTTATTTTTGTAATTCATGTGCCAAATGGCAAATTACAGTTGCAAAAAAAAGTATGTGAACCCTTTGGAATGATATGCATTTCTGCACAAATTGGTCATAAAATGTGATCTGATCTTCATCTAAGTCACAACAATAGACAATCACGGTCTGCTTAAACTAATAACACACAAATAATTAAATGTTACCATGTTTTTATTGAACACACCATGTAAACATTAACAGTGCAGGTGGAAATGACATCTCCAAGAGCTAAATGGAGTGAGGTGTCAGCCAACTAGAGTCCAATCAATGAGATGAGATAGGAGGTGTTGGTTACAGCTGCCCTGCCATGTAAAAAAAACACACAACAGTTCTGGGTTTGCTTTTCCCAAGAAGCATTGCCTAATGTGAATAATGCTGCAGACAAAAGAGCTCTCAGAAGACCTACGATTAAGAATTGTTGACTTGCATAAAGCTGGAAAGGGTTATAAAAGTATCTCCAAAAGCCTTGCTGTCCATGAGTCGATGGTAATAAAAATTGTCTATAAATGGAGAAAGTTCAGCAATGCTGCTACTCTCCCTAGGAGTGGCCTTCCTGTAAAGATGACTGCAAGAGCACAGTGCAGACTGCTCAATGAGGTGAAGAAGACGACTAGAGTGTCAGCTAAAGACTTACAAAAGTCTCTGGCATATGCTAACATCCCTGTTAGCGAATCTATGATACGAAACACTAAACAAGAATGGATTTCATAAGAGGATACCACAGAGAAAGCCACTGCTGTCCAAAAAAAAACATTGCTGCACGTTTACAGTTTGCACAAGAGCACCTGGATGTTCCACAGCAGTACTGGCAAAATATTCTGTGGACAGATGAAACCAAAGTTGAGTTGTTTGGAAAAAACACACAACACTATGTGTGGAGAAAAAGAGGCACAGCATACCAACATCAAAACCTCATCTCAACTGTGAAGTATGGTGGTGGGGGCAACATGGTTTGTGGCTGCTTTGCTGCGTCAAGGTCTGGATGGATTACTATCATTGAAGGCAAAATGAATTCCCAAGTTCATTAAGACATTTTGCAGGAGAACTTAAGGCCACCTGTCCACCAGCTGAAGCTCAACAGAAAATGGATGTTGCAACAGGACAACCCAAAGCATAGAAGTAAATCAACAACAGAATGGCTTAAACAGAAGAAAATACGCCTTCTGGAGTGGCCCAGTCAGAGTCCTGACCTCAACCTGATTGAGATGCTGTGGCATGACCTCAAGAAAGCGATTCACACCAGACATCCAAACAATATTGCTGAACTAAAACAGTTCTGAAAAAGGAATCGTCAAGAATTACTCCTGACCTTTGTGCACATCTGATCTGCAACTACAGGAAACGTTTAGTTGAAGTTATTGCTGCCAAAGTAGGTTCAACCAGTTAATAAATCCATGGGTTCACATACTTTTTCTACCTGCACTGTGAATGTTTACATGGAGTGTTCAATAAAAACATGGTAACATTTAATTATTTGTGTGTTATTAGCTTAAGCAGACTGTGATTGAATATTGTTGTGACTTGGATGAAGATCAGATCACATTTTCGGATCAATTTGTGCAGAAATCCATATAATTCCAAAGGGTTCACATACTTTTTCTTGCAACTGTATATTATTTTAGTTTATGGTGCAGTGAATCTAAATTCCTACTCTTAGTAGGATTTTTTTAAGGTGCACTTGTAAATAGTCAATTAGATGTAAATTTTCTTTGCTTCTGGCAAATATTGTAATTGTGCATGCCATTAAATATGCTGAACTCCGATTTATGAAATGTTGATTTTTTTTCTACTTTTTTAACTTTTTTTTCTTGAGGGCACTTCTGAAAAAAAAAACAAATGATTCAGTAGAATTTGCAGTAATTGTTTCTGTTAAATTACAAGCAAGTTAGTCTCTTATAAAAGGACATATGTTTTTCATTAGAGTGCTAAATACAGATATAACGTTTCAAAGTGATTAGTACAAAGAGGTCTAAAATAAGATATAAAGATTGTGTCAAACTGGTTGCAATTAGCAGATTTCACAATTATGGCATTGTAATCTTTCCCTGCAAAAGCTTCAGAAAGCCATCTGTTGAGGAAAGGTTTCACCAATGAAGTGGAAATATGAATTATTCTTTTTTAATTGTATTAGTTTTGATTTCTTGCTTTGTGTAACAAAGCTAGACTGTGTATTGCCAATGCTGGGGAATGCAGTTTATTGTGGGTGCGGGCCTGCGGGGGAACACATTGTGTTGATACCGATTCTTTCTAGACCGGAAGGGTGTGTGTTTATTTCTATAAAACTGAAATGCTTTGTGTTAATAAAGTCTTTCTTATCATTCTGTTTACCTCAAAATGAGCGCTGCCTTAATCTTGGGGTAATGGTAACAACGGTTGGAATATGTTCCATTTGGGAAGCCATATCACTAAGGGAGGAGCCCAGTCGGGGTACCATGGAGTCCATCACAATGGGTGGCAGCAGTGGGATGCTTCCCTGCACTTGGAACATCCAGACCACCACCAGGACATAGTCAGAGGAGAATCGATATAGCAGCCTGAAGCGAAGTACACTGAAGGACTTTACTTGAGTCCTGAGGAATCAGTGGAAGCTGCCAGACTTAGGCATCTCTTATCGCAGAACTCCTAGAGGGAGATTGTACCAGAGAGAGGATGAGTGCCTTGGTCCAGGGGGGTGCTCAGCTCACAGAGCTCCAGTTGGATATCCAGATGAAGCTATCCCTGTATAGCACTCCACCTGACTCAGATACCATCACCAAGCTCATCTCAGAGACTACCAGCCTGAGAAAGGTGGAGGTTCAACAAGCAGGAGACCAACAGACAATGCCCAATGGAGGGAGCCGGAAGAAAATATCGTTTGACTCATTCTGACTCTTCCAGGACGGCCAGAAAGACATTGATGCATACCTGGAGCTGTTTGAGATGCAGTGTGACATGCAGGGAGTAGCAGAGGCTGACTAGATCAAGATCCTGATCAGTAAACTGTCCGGTCAGGCTTTGAGTGCCCTCGAATCTATTCCTGCGGAAGACAGAAGGAACTACGAGCGGGTGAAGGAGAGGATCCTAGCCCGCTATAATATCAATCCTGAAGCTCATCGATTAAAGTTTTGAGGGCTGCGGATGGAAGCTGAGCAGCTGTATACAGAGTTAGCACACCAGATGCCTCGAGCAGTGGATGCCTGGTTCGCAGGATGCCAAATCACCACCATGGCAGAAGCTGCCAAGCTCATCCTGATAGAGCAGCTATACAACCAGTTGCCAGTCGAAATTAGGGATTGGGTGAAGGACTGAAGACCGCTTAACATCAATGAAGCTGCAGTCCTTTCAGATCAGTATATTGATACCAGGAGACCCCCTCGACCTGAAGCTTGACCAGTCAGCAGACCCTTTCAGACTGTGATACCTCGTCCCCCAGTAACAACAAACCGTCCACCACCCTCGTACCCTCCTACTCAGGCAGCAGCTGCACCCCTTCTCCGATCGGATTGGAGAAGGTGCCATACATGTAATCAGGTGGGACACATGAGGAGCATCTGCCCCCAAAATCGCCTGCGGCTCCACAGTGGAACCGAGCTACAGCGAGCAGCAGCCCATTTTGTAGAGGAGTCCCCAGTAATGACGGTTGGAAGATTGGATGAGGAGGAGTTTGAGATGCTCTAGATAACCACAAACACCATAGGCAGCCAGTGAAAGTGAATGGACGCCCCACTCAAGGGCTCTAGGAAAATGGAGCCACCATCACACTAGTACAGCCACGGGTGGTGAGATCTCATGACCATACAGGATGGGCCATTACAGAACGAGTGGCAGGGGGAATAATGGACCGAATTCCGCCCACCCGAGTATACCTGGACTGGGGCGCCGATAACCGCGAACTTGAGGTCGGGGTGATGAAGAATCTGCCTGCGGATGTCCTGCTCTGAAACTATCTGGATTTGGGGAATTTGACTTCATTTTTCATAGTGAAGTCCTCATCCCAAGCATATCTGGTGACCACGCGGCAGCAGTCCAGACAGGCGAGCTCTACATTCGATGATGGGACCCAGGTAAGTCCAGTTCATACAACCCCTGACCCAATTTCCCTGATATTGTCCTGGGTTGCCCCTGCCCAATTCGCCCAGGAAACTCTGACCGACCCCTCATTGACCAAGTATAGAGAGCGAGCGGAGTTGGACCCCGGGGGGTTTGGAGGGGGCTACTTTTAGTGGGATGGGTGGCTACTGTACAGGGTTTCTGAGGGCAAGAGATCTCACCATTTACCGAAGTACCAGTTAGTGGTACCCCAGCAATATCAGTCCCAGCTTCTTAGCGTTGCACATGACATTCCCTTAGCAGGGCACCTTGGAGTTACTAAAACCCATGCCCGCCTGACCCAATTATTCTTTTGGCCGGGGATCACCGAGGATGTTCAACAATAGTGTCGGACATGTAACAGTTGCCAGTGGGTGGGCAAGAAGGGTGACCATTCCATAGCTTACTTGTATCCTATGCCCATAATTTCTGAACCATTTAGTCGGATTGCAGTTGACATGGTGGGATCTCTTCCCTGTCCCAGTCCCTCTAGAAAGAGGTATATGTTGACGGTCGTGGACTATGCCACCCATTACCCGGAGGCGATTCCGCTGGCCAATATCCATGCAGAGACGGTGGCTAATGCCCTACTAAGGATTTTTGCTCGGTTGAGATTTCCTAGAGAGATTATCTCAAACAGGGGACTCAATTTACCGCTGAACTGATCCAGCATATCTGGAAGCTGTGCAGGATTGACCCCCAGTACAGCTCTCCATACCACCCCCAGACGAACGGACTGTGTGAGAGGTTCAATGGAATTCTAAAGCAGCTGCTTTGTACGTTTGCTACCTCTCACAAAGATTGGGAGAAACTCCTGCCTTACCTCCTGTTTGCTTACCATGAGGTACCCCAGGAGTTCACTAGATTTTCTCCCTTTGAGTTGTTATATGGTAGAAGGGTGAGGGGACCCCTTGTCTTATTGAGAACCCACTGTGAAGGAGGGGATCGGGGTCAGGACACATCGTTGATAGCGCTATGTTTTAGCATTGAGGGACCGGCTGAAAGAGCTCACAGAGATGGTCAGTGAGAATCTTCAGCACGCGTAGGGTCGGCAGAAGCGGTGGTACGATCGGACCGTCTGGGACAACACTCTGTTGGGCAAAAAGTTCTTGCCCTCAAGCCAACCAAGACGGACAGGCTGCAAGCTGCTTGGGAGGGACCTTACAAGGTAGAGAAGCAGCTTTGCGACACTACCTACCACGTAGCTAAATGTTCAGATGAAAGAATAACGAATGTTATATGTGTGCTGTCCGCATCCATTTATCATTAAGAGAAAGTTAATACAAGGTATTATGTACTGTTATTATCCATATTGTCTCCTTTGCTGGCTTAATTCATTTTTACAATATACACTGGTCATATCCATGTTCACAACCACCCTGTAATCCAGCAACGGTGGTCGTGCTTGCACACTATAAGAAAAATGTCGGCCTCTCTGGTGGCCGGGACCGTGGGAGCTCACGTAAGCTGGTACTTTTTTCTATAAAGTGTGCAAGCACAGCCATGCTGCGGGACTGCAGGGTGGTCAACTTGTAACCATGGAAACTTTCTCTGCATAATAAATTCTATTTGCTGAAGTGGCAAGACCCCTTTAAGGATACTTTCACAACTGTGTTTTTGCTGTTTGGTTTTGAGATCCGGCATGGGATCTCAAAACCACTGCAAAATGCTTAGTTTATAATAATGCAACAGACTGCATCTATTCACAATGGATCTGGTTGTATTATATTGAAAAAAAAGAAACCAGATCTGGCACTAAAACCATTGTAAGTTAATGGCCACCAGATCACTTCTTTTCGTGTCCATTGAATGGCGTGTTTTTTGGTGCTGGATCTGGCTTCTTTAGTTTCCCATACTGCACACAAAAACACTGCTTGCAGCAATTCTGTCTCCAGCTTGAGAACACAACAAACCGGAAGGGAATGTATTCTGGTGCACTTCATTCCAGTTTGTTCAGTTTTGTCCGCATTGATAATAAATTGGGACAAAACTTAAGCATTGTGCTGCGGTTTTGAGAGACTGTGCAAGATCTCAAACCAGACAGCAGAATGCAGATGTGAAAGTAACTTATTTTTAGAAATAATACTTTTAAGTTCATTTGAATGTTACTGCTTACATATGTAACAAAACTAAATTTTGCATTAAACTCGAGAGATATGTTATATACGGTAGCTCATAAAGTTTGCGGCCTGATCTTTTAAAACTTTCTCTAGCATGTTTAGTTTACACTGAATCTAAGCATTTGTTGACATGGCTATGTTGACATGAGTTATTGTTTCTCCACATTGTGATTTTACCATTCGTATTGAACCTGGCAACTTTATTCTACAACCTTTATATGTAACCATTAACACAAAGATAAATAAAATTATTTCCACTACCCATAATGTAAAACTCTCTTAAGGGTTCTTTACACTGACCAATGGACTGGCAGATTATTGCTAGCAAGTATTCTTATAAATGCTCATTAGTGAAAATCAACCGGTGTAAAGGTGCTGCCGATTACCTGATGAACAAGTGAAATATAAATTCAGTGGTCTCCTCCACTGACGAGCAGTTGATTGTCGGGAAAGAAGCGTTCTCTGTTGTCTGCTCAACTGAGCATTGTAAAGAGGCCTTTAGTCTCCCCATGTCAGGGCATCTCCACATAGTTAATTAAGGCTACTTTCACGCTAGCGTTTCTGCTGGATCCGGCAGGGTTCAGCAAAAACGCTTCCATTACTGATAATACAACCATCTGCATCCTTTATGAACAAATCTGTTTGTATTATCTTTAACATAGCCAAGACGGATCCGTCTTGAACACCATTGAAAGTCAATGGAGGACGGATGTGTTTTCTATTGTGGCAGATTGTGGCTCCGCATCCGAGGACGGAAAGCAAACTACAACATGTTGGGGTTTGCTCTCTGATATGGGAACACAACTAAACGGTGATGAAATGCATTTTGTTGCATTCTGATCTATTCAGTTTAGTTTTGTCCCCATTAACAATGAATGGGGGCAAAACGGAAGCATTTTTTTCCGGTATTGAGCCCCTATGACGGATATCAAAACCGGAAAACTAAAACGCTAATGTGAAAGTAGCTTTAGTTTTTTATTTCTTTAAGTTTTAAAAACCATGTAAAATACACAGGGTAATCGCCAAAAACATTAGCGTGTGATAACAGATTTAGACCGAAATCCATTTATTTTTATCTCCACGCAATTCCCACTTTTTTTTTTGTTTGAAGGGGAATGCCGATTGCACCTCCGTCCCGTCATTTAAACCCTTTAAATATTGCATCCATCGCTGATCTGAGAAAAATAGTGAGAGCTTTCAGGGGTTAATATGGTAAAAAAATAACTCTCACCTTATCCATTTGAGTACGAAGAGGCCGCCGCGGCCATCAAGATTTTGTGTGGGATGTTCAATCAAGATGGTAATAGCTTCTTCACGCTCAAATGTATAAGTGAGTACCGTATTTTTTCGCCCTATAATATGCACCAGCCTATAAGACGCACCTGAGTTTTAGAGGAGGACAATAAGAAAAAACATTGTTTTCATTAGACCTAAGGTCAGACCAGCAATCAGACCCCCAATATTAATCAGACCTCAGCTGACAGCCCTAATCAGAACCCCCAATGTTAATAAGACCCCAATAAGACCTCAGATCAGACCCCGGATTAGATCTCAGCTCAGACCCCAAAGTGAATGACCCCCAATCATACCTCATATAACAGCCCCAAAATAAAGAAGAACCCCATGCCTCTTATCATCAGAACCCCAGCCTCTCATCAGCCCCCATACTCTCATCAGCCCCAGCCTTTGATCAGCCCCCTAGCCTCTCATTAGCCCCCAGCATCTCATCAGCCCCCATCATTTCATCAGCCCCAGCATTTCTTCAGCCCCCTAGCCTCTCATCATCCCCCAGCCTCTCATCAGTCCCCAGCCTTTCATCAGCCCCAGCATTTCTTCAGCCCCCTAGCCTCTCATTATCTCCCAGCCTCTCATCAGTCCCCAGCCTTTCATCATCATCAGCCCCCAGACTTTCATCAGCCCCCTAGCCTCTCATAAGCCCCCTAGCCTCTCATCAGCCCCCAGCCTTTCATCAGCCCCCAGCCTTTCATAAGCCCCCAGCCTTTCATCACCCCCCAGCCTTTCATCAGCCTCCTAGCCTCTTATCAGCCCCCTAGCCTCTCATCAGCCCCCTAGCCTCTCATCGCTCCTATCCTCTCATCAGAACCCTAGCCTCTCATCAGCCCCCTAGCCTCTCATCGAACCTAGCCTCTTATCAGCCCCCTAGCCTCTTTTCTGCCCCCTAGCATTTTATCATCCCCCTAGCCTCTTCTAAGCCCACTATTCTCTCATCAGCCCTCATGCCTGGTAACACAGAAGCAGACAGTGTGAAGACTTAGAGGCGGAGCAGGCATGTGTGGCAGCAAAGCCTGCACCACTCCTCATCTGTCTGCTCCCACTCTCCCACCATTCTCACTGCAAATCTGCCGGCCGGTCCATGTCAACCAGCACCAGACAGGGCCGGCCGGTCTCTTACCCTACACCAGCTACATCAGGAAGCATGCGCATAGGAACAGCAGCCTGCGATGTACCGAACATAAGCAATGCGCCGCACATTTTATATTTCTTTGCCCTGTATTCACCCCATAAGATGCACTAGCGTTTTCCCCCCATTTTAGTGCGTCTTATGGGGTGAAAAATACGGTATGTATTTTTTTTTACTGCCTATTCAGGGAAAATTTATTTGTTACCACAAAGCACAAGGAAATTCAGCTTTGCTGCGAATAACATTTTTCTGGAAATTTGGATCCACTTTGGATACTTCGATTAACTCAATCCTAATTTCTATCTCTACACGGTTCAAATTTATTTTTTGAGGTTGTTGAGATTATTAAAACACAGGATATATGCATGATTACTACATTAATACACAGGGTATTGCACAACATTATCTGTTAGTGATAACATGATATTCGATCTCAATCCTTGCCCTTTATTTCTATCTGTACATGGTTCCAATTTTTTGGGGAGAGGGGTGGGAGGGTTTATTGAATTTATTAATGCCAGCATATAAGTAATTACATGTCTTACAATATGCAGGGTAGCGCACATTATCTGTGAATGAAATGTAATATTAGGCCTTGGTCCTTTTCCATTTATATCTATCTCCACATGGTTCCAATTTTTTCTCTTGGGGAGTTGCTGAATTTATTAAAAGTAGCATATACTTAATTACTTCATCAATACACAGGGTAGTGTACAAATTTATCTGTGAGTATGAGTAACAATGTGATATTAGGCCTCAGCCCATTTCCATTCATTTCCATATCCATACGGTTCAAATGTTTTTTTTGGGTGGTAGAATTTATTAAAACTAGCGTTATATGTGATTACTACACCAATACACATGGTAGCACACAAAATTATCTGTGAATGATAACGTGATATTAGGCTTCAATCCATTTCAGTTTATTACTGTCTCCACATGTTTCCAATCAAATATTTTTTTTATGGGGTTGTTGAAATTATTAAAACCAGCATATACATAATTACTATACCAATACACTGGGCAGTGCACAACATTATCTATGAGGCCCAAAATCTTCACTTGTTACAGAAGGTTTTGCAAAGAATGACCCAGAGCCAGACAGTGGGTAGTAGCAGCACCAGCTATCCATTTAGTACTAGTAGTAGTAGGCCTCATTTATCCTTGCTAGCTTCAGAAAGGAGCAACATTATTGTTAAGGTGAAAGAGGATGAGATTGTGGATTGGATGGCTCAGTCCTCCTCTCAGTCACAGCAGGATGAAGTGGAGGTGACTTGATCCCATGCCATGGAGCCAGGGGGCACAGCATTACTCCTGCTCCTCCTCCTTAAAGCCCCAGAGAAGGCTTTCTGTGGAGTCCTCTTTGTCATCACTGCCACTTCCTAGTGGGACACATTCCTTTTTCCTAAGAAGTGGCAAGAAAACCCTACCTTGAGAGGAGGCTGGGTACCACATGCATAGCTTTGTTGATGGTGGTGGAGGTGGTAACAGTGACACCTGTAGCAATGGCATTTGTAGTGGGGGAAGTGAGTGACAGTGGAATTCAGGGCAAATGCTGAGCAAATGCAAAGCAGCGGAAGGGGGCCAAGGAGCCCACCATGATATGTCACAGTGTGATAAAATATGCAGGCAAGGTGAGGACAGGACCTGGGATAGGGGTGCTGAGGAGAAGGCAACATCAGAGGAGAAGGGAGGCGGCAGCAGCGGCAGCAATAAAAAGCAGAGGCAATGTATCTTCCACAGAACAGCCAGGGCCATGTCTGCTTTGGAACTCTGGTGATGCTGCTGACACTGTGGGTGGGTTAGGCCCAAAAGGTGCCAGAGCTAAGCCGTAGCTGCATTTTTTCTCCACAAGGCCGGGACATGAACCACAATCGTATGGAAGATCTGCAGGACTAAAATAAGCCGTAGCTGTTCAAACACAATCAAAGGTATCAGAGGTCTATTACAGCACATGAGATGGCATCACTGGATCCTTTGGGAAAATACAACTGGGGCAGTGTGTTTTTAAACATGCTGTATGTTAACGCCATCAAAGTTGCATTTACCCATATCTATGTATGTAGGGGGAGGGGAATCATAGAAAAATTAATTAAAAGAGTCCGCAGAAAATCTACTACTAAACGAGTTAGACAAGGCGGCAAATCATAATGCGGTCGTTATTATGGTGGACTTCAACCACCCAGATATAGACTGGGAAACTGAAACCTGTACATCTCATAAAGGAATCAGGTTCTTGGCAATAACCAAAGACAATTACCTTTCTCAACTGGTTCAGGACTCGACTAGAGGGACGGCCATACTGGACTTAGCATTAACCAATAGACCTGACAGAACAACAGATGTGCAGGTTGGGGGACACCAGGGAAATGGTGAACATATAGTAATAACCTTCAAATTATCATTCAAAAGAGTGTTTCTTCAGGGAGAAACAAAATTACCAAACTTCAAAATAGCAAAATTTAGCCAACTAATAGAGGCCATAGGCCTAACTTAATGGGACAAAGTCCTCAAAAATAAAAATACAGCCACAAAATGGGATATTTTTTAAAAGCATCCTAAAATCTAATTGTGAGAGTTACATAACTTATTTGAATAAAAGGCTAAGGAACAAGAAGAAACCAATGTGGACAAATAGAACTGCAAAGAAAGCAATAAATGACAAAAAGAAAGCATTTAAATCACTAAAACAGGAGGGTAGGGAGGAAGCACTGAAAAACTATAAGGAAAAATATAGAATATGTAAAAAACACATAAAAGTGGCCAAACTAGAGACCGAGAGATTGATTGCCAAAGAGAGCAAACCTAACCCTAAAATGTTCTTCAATTATATAAATAGTAAAAGGTATAAATCTGAAGGTGTCGGCCCTTTACAGAGTGATGAGGGGGGAGTTGCAGAGACCAACTGTAATGGGGAGCCGGCGACGAGCTTCCTCCTTGCGTGCAGAAGTGAGGACATGGCCAGCGTCCTCGTCTCCAAGGGGACGAGGAGAACTCCGCCGCTCACGTCTGCTCAGCGTGGCCGGCGTTCCACTAGACAACAATCAGTAGGAGAACTGAGCGACCATAACAATGAATCGGCGCTCTGCTATGTTGGGCTGTGTAATGTGAGTCACGTGATGCTGGCCACGTCATGTGACTCACCACTCAGGGCTATTTAAACAGGCAGCCTTCTGGCCACAGGTTGCCTGTGATTAGTCTTTTGTTACCCTCACCAGCGTTCTTTAGGATTGTGTCTATCGTGTGTGCTTTGACCTCGGCTTTGTTTGTGACCTTGACTTTGCTGCCTCCTTTTGTACTTGACATGACTGTATTGCTTCTGACCTCGGCTTTGTTTGTGACCTTGACCTTGCTAGCTCCTTTTGTATTTATGCGTCTTCCTGACTTGACCTTTGCTTTTTTGCACATTATTTGTAATTGACTTTAGGCCCCTGCAGTTATTCAAGTAAGGGACCGTCGCCAGGTTGTACGCCATTAATTAGGACAGACCATGCAAGTAGGTTGGGACAGAGGTGCGGGTGGATATCAGGGCTGCATTTATCCCTCCATATTGTGACAGCGATGAGGAGAAAGCAAAGCCATTAAATATATTTTTCTGCACTGTATTCACTGAAGAAAATAAACTGTCAGATGAAATGCAGAATGCAAAAGTAAATTCCAATTAAAAATGTCCTGTCGGACCCAGGAAGAAGTACAGAGGCGTCTTAAAAAGATTAAAATAGACAAATTGCCAGGACCAGATGGCATACACCCCCGTACTCTAAGAGAATTAAGTAATGTCATAGCCAAAACCTTTTTTCTGATATTTAAGGACTATATTCTGACAGGAAATGTGACAGGAAATGTTCCACAGGATTGGCGCATAGCAAATGTGGTGCCAATATTCAAAAAGGGGCCAAAAACAGAGCCTGCAAACTATAGGCCGGTAAGGTTAACATCCGTCTTGGGTAAACTGTTTGAAGGTTTTCTAATAGATGCTATCTTGGAGCACCTCAATGAAAATAAGAAAATAACATCATATCAGCATGGCTTCATGAGGGATTGGTCATCACAAATTAATTTAATCAGTTTCTTTGAAGAGGTAAGTTCTAGACTTGACAGCGACGAATCAATGGATGTCGTATATCTGGACTTTTCCAAAGCATTTGACACTGTACCTCATAAAAGGTTAGTATATAAAATGAGAATGCTTGGACAGGGAGAAAATGTCTGTAAGTGGGTAACTGGCTGAGTGACAGAAAACAGAGAGTGGTTATTAATGGTACACACTCAGATTGGGTCACTGTCACTAGTGGAGTACCTCAGGGTTCAGTAATGGGCCCCATCCTCTTCAATATGTTCATTAATGATCTTGTAGAAGGCTTGCACAGTAAAATATAAATTTTTGCAGATGACACTAAACTGTTTAAAGTCATTGACATGGAAGAGGACAGTATACTGCTACAGAGGGATCTGGATAGATTGGAGGCTTGGGCAGAGAAGTGGCAGATGAGGTTTAACACTGACAGATGTAAGGTAATGCACATGGGAAGGAATAATGCAAGTCACCCGTACAAACTAAATGGTAAAACACTGGGTAACACTGACATGGAAAAGGACCTAGGAATTTTAGTGAACAGCAAAAACTAAGCTGTAAAAACCAGTGTCAGGCAGCTGCTGCCAAAGCCAATAAGATAATGGGTTGCATCAAAAGGGGCATAGATGCCCATGATCAGAACATAGTCCTACCACTTTACAAATCACTGGTCAGACCACACATGGAGTACTGTGTACAGTTCTGGTCTCCTGTTAACAAGGGAGACATAACAGAGCTGGAGAGGCTTCAGAGGAGGGCAACAAAAGTAATAACTGGAATGAGGGAACTACAATCCCTGAAAGATTATCAAAATTAGGGTTAAAATTGACTGAAGGGAGATCTAATTACTATGTATAAGTATTTCAGGGGTTAGTACAGAGATCACTCCAATCATCTATTTATCCCCAGGACTGTGACTGTGACACAGGGACATCCTCTGCGTCTGGAGGAAAGAAGGTTTGTACATAAACATAGAAGAGGATTCTTCACGGTAAGAGCAGTGAGACTATGGAACTCTCTGCCTGAGGAGGAGGTGATGGTGATTTCACTAAAAGAGTTCAAGAGGGTCCTGGATGTATTTCTGGAGTGTAATAATATTACAGGCTATAGCTACTAGAGATGGGTCGTTGATCCAGGGAGTTATCTGATTGCCTGATTTGATTCGAGATGGAATTTTTTTTTCCCCTTAAGGCTGAACTGGAAGGACAAATGTATTTTTTCAGCCTTATATACTATGTTACTATGTTTGAGATAACAAGTTTTCAGGAAAAAAAATCTGATTCCTAACAGACTAGAGGGTGAGAGGGTGTTGCATACCAATTTTCAGGGCAATTGGAACTACTTTGGTTCAGCCGAAATCAATTCGGATCTGAACCAAACTTTTTTGAAAAAAATTGTCGAACCTTAACTGAACTGAACCGAATCTTGAGTGGTTCACTCATCTCTAGCTACAATAAAAAAATAAATAAAACTCTGGTCACATTTCTGAATTGATTTGCTGCTCTCTATTTCTGACATATTCCCTTTGTATTGAAATCTTAAATGCTACTTAACACTTTCAACACTACTACATTACCATCTTTTGATTCATGCATTATTCTTCTTATAGTGTATTATACAAGTATTTTATTTCACTGATGGTTTCCCTTTGAGATATGTTTGTTCAAGTCTGGAATAAGTCTATTGTCTAAACAACATCTGCATTTTGCAATAATATATTTTGTACCATAAATCTATTTTGCATCTGTCCTGGAGGAAAAACAAGCAAATTTACTTTTTTGTTATGTTATTATGCAATTGCATTAATTCAGTATGCTACTGACATTGATAAATCTTCACGTTTCAGTTGTATTTGCAATTGAACCAGATAGATATTTGGTGCTAGAGATAAGGATGTAAATATGCACATTTATTATTGTTATTGTATCCGTTTGTATTTCTGGCCTTCATGAAAAGTTCATACAGTGTCTTTAAAAACACATAAAGTCTATGTATAGTTCATAAACCTATTATGTGACACTGTCCATAGCCCAACTCATTTTATGCCCACAACAATATCTATATTATCCACATTTAAAATTAATTGTGCATAATGTTCTGCAAGTCTTGCAAACTCTGTTATCTTAACAAACATTAGACGAAATTCCTAAGCTTGGCTGAATCTTTTGTTTTATCAGCACTATTTTTAAATTTGAAAACTAGAAAAATAGCTTTCTGTGGTTGGTTTTAATCATTAAGCACCTAATAGCTGATGTTAAATAACACTGAAAATAAAGCTGAAAAGAGGTGGTTTTAGTTAATTCTGTTTACTGTTTTTCCAACTCCTAAAGGGCTATTCCCATCTATGTCTTAAATGTTCAGGAGAAATGGCTCTCACCTCTGGGACCCACATCTATCTTTACAATGGGGGTCCCCTGAACACCCATCAAGTTAAGGAAGCAGTGGCTCAGCAATTTTTTTTAATCCTTCCTACCTCTCTATTCAATTGCAGCATAAATGCATTGGCCAGTAGACATGTTAAAGGCACTGGTGGACCTCTCCTACAGGTGCAGAAATACTCATCTAAACACTCAAACCTAACCTAATGTACAAGGCTCTGTATAAAACCTCTTGCACACAAATGTATTGGCTCCATTCCATGCATTGGGGACCGCAACTTGAATGGGTCCATGATCCATCCATTCAGCAAAAAAAATTCTCCATAAAAAATTTAACAACAGTGAACATGAGGAAAGCTGACGGCGAAACGCGTGTCGGGGCGCGTTTATTCGGCGACGCTGCTGTGACCCATTACTGGTGTGTATATTATTATGTTGTTTATCTTGTGCGATTATCCTCATGTTCACTGTTGTTAAATTTTTTATGGAGACCGGTTACTTTGCTCAAATAAGCAATTGTCTGTTTTGTTGGGTCCCAATTATTTACTTGGTGTGTACAATGACTGAGGATATTTGCGCATAGTTGTTATTAATTTTCACCAGCTATACTCTGATTGTGCTATGTGGTGTGTCGCTCTTTGTGTAATTGTTTTTACTTGTTTTTAACATTTTTGTACCAATCATGTTTCGCAAATTGTTCTAATAAAGACGCATTGTTATTTTTTTTTTTCATTTTTTTTTGACTCTGATATCATTCTATTGGATCTCTTTCTAACAAAGCCTGAACCAGCCCTGTACCTCACATGGACCCAGAGATCTCCCCATTCATTGCTCTGCTATATTTATATCATGCTGAAAGCTCAGGGGAAATGTATTTTCTGCTATAGCTAAGGGTGTGTGTCTTAGCTCTTCCTATCACAGCTCAGGAGGCAGTTGAAGGATGAAACTGAGCATGTGTGGCCATCTCAGTGAGCAGGTCAAAGAAGTAAATGTCAGTGTGCAGGGTAAAGAAGTAATAAAAAAACAAACAACAGGTGGCTATATTCAGATATCTTATTTATTAAATAACTCAGTGGCTATACTAAATATTTAATTACATGCAGTTACAAAAGTATTCAGATCTAGGCACTGGTTTTAAAACTGTAGAATATTCTTGGGACATCCCCTTTAATCATGATTTCCAAATTAATGCAAGTTGTGGAAGTCGAAATCTGGGGCAAAAAGGCATCCCAGATTATAATGTTCCGTTTTTTTAGTCAAAGGACAAATAATAATAATAACAATAATTATTATTATTAGTATTATTTGTGTTATTATTATTATTAATTGTTATTGTTTTATGATTATCATTGTATGCAATACAGTTTTAACCATAAATGTATCTCCAAACTTTATTTAACAACTCAGCACAATATGGCTTTTTTGATTTAAAGCACCACATGTCAGACCTTACTACTGATTCTGAGATGTCAAAGTGCACTTTTAGCCAATTTCAAATAGAACATAAAAGTATGTGAGAGACATGTAAGAAAAGTATGTATTCCCAGGCAGTATAATAGCTTTGTGTAGCTTGTTCTTGAATAAGTCTGCTTATACAGTTTGTATCATGGTCTGCCAGTTAATTCTCTCTAGTAAAAAAAGAAAGGAAAAATACTTTTTTGTGTAAAATGTTCATGAAAATGATAGTCAATACTTCCTTTGAAAACCAGAAAACTTCGATTAAGGTTCAGGAAATACAGAAAAGAATGCACCCAACCGATTGAGTGTGAGGGCTCCTGGCACCGTTTTTCTAGTGGTATGTATCTAATGGTTGAAAAACTGAATATTTGTCATGGAGCAATGTTATAGGGTATCAACCTCTTTACATTAAAGGGGTTGAAACAGTAATTTTTATTTTTTAGAAAAATCACCATCTCTGTCCTTTGCCGGTGTCTGAAATTGAAGATCATACTCATGAAGTTCATGGAGCTGGAGTCTGTAGACTGATAGGACACTTTCTTGAAAAACATAGACCCTCTTTCTAGTCCTAAACAAGCCCTTTTACCAAGTCAGATTCAGAAAATATCTGAACTATAAAGTATTCTGTTAAATTATTCATAGGGCATGTTGAACACCATGAATAAAAAATCCTAAAGCCAGAATTGCCGATTTTTGGTCACCTTGCCTTCCCCTAAACCAGGGATGGGCAAACTGCGGCTCTCCAGCTCCACCATGCCCTGCTCTAGGCTGATAGCTGTAAGCAGTCTTTGCATGCTGGGAGTTGTAGTTTTGAAACAGCTGGAGAGCCGTAGTTTGCCCATCCCTGCCCTAAGCCATAGAATGAAAAATCTTACCCTGTAAAAAAACAAACAAACAAACAAAAAAAATCACACATCTTTGTGGATGCAAAAAGAAAAAGGTTATGGGTTTCAGAACATGCAAACACAAAGCAATTCTTTGTGGGAGGGGGAAGGTTAATCCTTGGAACTCCCACCAATGAGGAGAATGAAAGGGCTCATTGCTTCTGTCAATGTTTCTTCAGGCACAACAGCACAATTGTTAATTGATTGAGGCACCCTGTAGACAGCACTGTTGCAGGGATTCTGCCTCTGATCAGAACAGATAATGGTACAGGTTGGCTGTATAAGATTCCTTAGATGCCGATAAGGGGGTAGTGTTTCTCACTGAAGAGACAGAGCAGTGGACTTATTCTTCAGGGTATGCTCCATAGGAAAACATGCAAATTAGCCTATACCAGCGAGACCAGAAACACCTATTTGTAGACAGCACTGTTTCAATACATGCCACTCATCAGTAAACAGCAGGGTGCTGAGTAACATACATGATATATTTAAATTAAATAGGAATTCAAGCATATTAAACTGTGCCTCTTCCTCAATTAGCCCCACTGTGGACAGTGAGTGATGACAAGGTGTGTAAAGCACTGTGGAAAATATCAGAGCTATATAAGTAAAACATTATACATCAGGAGGCCACAGAGTGGCAAGGTGACATAGTATGGAGGTGGTAGCAGTATGAGAAAACCATAGTGTGGAGGTGGCAGCAGCATGAGGAGACCACAGAGTGGCAAGGTGACATAGTGTGGAGGTAGAAGCAACATGAGGACATCACAGAAGGGCAAGGTGACATAGTGTGGAGATGGCAGCAGCATTAGGAGACCACAGAGTGGCAAGGTGACATAGTGTGGAGGTGGCAGCAGCATCAGAAGGCCACAGAGTGGTAAGGTGACATAGTGTGGAGGTGAGTGGCAATCCCAGTACCCTCTGAAGATGGTGGGTGAAAGAAGGAGCACTTGATCAGATATGTGGCATCAGGAGGGTGGCATCATCAGAATAGTAGCTGAGGCAGGTAGCCAGAAGAAACCGGTCTCTTTTGTCAAAGTGTTGGTGTGGCACCATGGATGATCTAGTCTGATGCATGAGGCATGGATGGGTAGAAATCCTGTCAGATCCACGCCTGATTCATCTTGACAAAGGTCAGTATCTCCACATCTTCTCGGGGTAACTATGGCCCCCTCCGCACTAAACACCCGCTCTGATGCCACACTACAGCTTTTCCAGGCCAAACTCTGCCAGTTGCGGCCACAAATCCAGTTTGGCTGCCCAGAAGTCCAGCAGATCTTCAATGTGGGGTGGCAGGATACTGTCCAAATATGCCACCACCTGCTGGTTCAAGTTCTGCTCTATGTCTAGCTGCTGATGAGTAGTTTCTTCACATGCGGGTTAAGAAAGCTGCTCATCAGCGACTCTAGACTCAGGCTGCATTTGATAGAGCTAGTACTGCTCCTGCCATCCCACCCCTCCCCAGCAACCATGGCAGTGGAACGTAAGTGCAGAAGGCCCCCTCGGTCAGACCTGAGAGAGTATGTACGATGTAGCAGATAGGCAGCGGCCAACTGACTACATAGGATGTCTTTATAGTAGTTCAGTTTGCCCCCCCTTTTAGCGGGTGTAAAAAAGGCCCCAATTTTGGACTGGTAGCGAGGGTCCTACAAGGTGGAGAACCAGAAGTCATCTCTCTGCCGAATAGTGACAATTCGGCTGTCACTACACAAGCTAGTGAGCATATTCTGGGTCATTTGTGCAAGTGACTTGGAGAGACTCCCTGTCTCCATCTCCACTGCATACTGCCACTGTGTATCTGGGTTCTCTGCATTATCTTCCTAATGGCCCTGTAGCTCCTCTGTCTGCTCCTGCTCCTCCTCTCCTGTCACCTATGTAGAAAAACCACTAGGGTTCTCAGGCCGAACACATTGGGATGCTCAGGTGCTCTACAGAGCACCCGAGTATGATAGAAGTCAATGGGAGAACCCGAGCATTAAACTAGTCACCCCCTGCGCTGAAGATGGGGAGGGTGCCTGGTTCATAGAAAAAGGTCAGAATTGATGGAAACACCACAAAAATGGTTCGGGAACAGCATGGGGAGGATGTCTGGATGCACCTTGGACTACCAGGTCGCTGATAGGAACGATGTTAGGAAACATTCTATCCTGTATATTTACTTGTATATAAAGTGCAAGTACTTCCAAAAAGTACAAGCGAGAGGCACTCCAATACAACCTGTATATCACATAAAGGAGGGCCTCATTCACATTTTGGTACAATTGTTCATGTAGTGGGACTCCTACACTCATAAAGCCTATGCACTAAGTGAAAGGGCTGCTAAAAATTACAAGGAACTGGCACTCCAATACACCCGTTGTTACACAAAAAGAAGGGCACCATACACACCCTTGAAAAATTATGATTGATGGCCTGCTGGTGACCCTCAAAAACATTTGGAGCAAGGGCCTGCTGATCTGACCATCTAAAACATTAGGGGTGAGGGCCTGCTGCTGAGCTGACCCTCTAAAACATTAGGGGTGAGGGTCTGTTGGTGTGCTGAACCTCTAAAAGATTGTAGGTGAGGGCCTGCTGGTGAGCTGATCCTCTAAAAGGTTGTAGGTGTGGGCCTGCAGGTTATCTGACCCTGTAAATCATTATCTGCGAGGGCCTGCAGGTGAGCTGATCCTGTAAGAAATTATATGTGAGGGCCTGCAGGTGAGCTGACCCTGTATAACATTATAAGCGAGGGCCTGCAGGTGAGCTGACCTTATAAAAGATTGTAGGTGAGGGCCTGCAGCTGAGCTGACCCTGTATAACATTATATGCGAGGGCCTGCAGGTGAGCTGACCCTATAAAAGATTTTAGGTGAGGGCATGCAGGTGAGCTGACCCTGTAAAACATTATATACGAGGGCCTTGCAGGTGAGCTGACCCTATAAAAGATTTTAGGTGAGGGCCTGCAGGTGAGCTGACTCTGTAAAAAATTATATGCAAGGCCCTGCAGGTGAGCTGACCCTGTAACACATTATATGCGAGGGCCTTGGCTACTGAGACTGGACTTGGTGGAAGACAGGGTGGTGCTTAACTGACTGGAAGCATTATCTGCTGCAATCCAACCGACCACCTGGTTGCACTGGTCTGACTTCAAGAGTGGTGTTCTGTGCCACCCTACAAACTGGGACATGACGCTAGGTATCATGGATGATTGTTTTTCTTGTGCTCTAGCAGAAGGCACAGTTTCAACGTGCCCAGGGCCACGGCCTCTGTGTGCACCATGAGCATCACGCCACTTCCCCTTCCCTTACTGCTCGCCTTCTACATTTTAAATGTTATATATGCTTGAAAATTCACTGGGTGTCACAGATATTTTTGGGATGCGCACACTTTAAACCAGAGATGTGGAACAGCTAATGTCACTGTCCGCAGCGGACACCGTCTGCGGAAATAGTTCACTGGATGTGACAGATATTTTTGGGATGCGCACACTTCACACAGGAGATGTGGCGCAGATAATTTAATTGTCCGCAGCGGACACCATCCACGGAAAAAGTACACTGGAAGTCACAGATATTTTTTGGGATGTGCACACTTTACACAGGAGATGTGGTACAGCTAATTTAACTGTCCGCAGCAGCCTAATATGTTCTATTTAGAACAGGATGCGCTATAAAAATATATTGCTGCTGACACACAATAGTCCTTAAAAGGATTTTTAGGTCTGTAAAGTTTTAGAAATTTAAAGCAGGTTATGCTACAAATATATATTGTTGCTGTCACACACAATAGTTCTTAAATGGACTTTTGGGTCTCTGAAAAGTTTTTGTAATAAAAATAGTCCAATATCAGTCCCTACACTGTCTGTCCCTTCCTATGCACAGCTCTCCTTGACTAATACTGAGCCAGACACGCGTCATCGGGTACAGCCAATCACTGAAATGCCAGTAACCAACATGAAAGCCAAGAAACGTGCGGGGAGGACACTCGAGCATTGCGCGCGACACACGCGGTATTCGGCCGAATACCGCCAACTGGTATTCAGCCGAGCATGCTTGCTCCACACCACTCACCAAGTGTGCCTGTTAACTCTGCTACATCCGTATGTCTGAGAGAAAGGAAGGGGAGAGCAAAGAGAAACACATAACAATGAGGCAATATGTTGTTGATTTTATGTCAGATTCTGTAGGACAGTCAGTTATGTGTTTTATTACTATTTAGCAGAAGCGAAATGGAAGAAAAATATCTATGAATTCTAACATTGCGTAATTTTGCATTTAGAAAGCAAATTAATATTAGAAAATCAGTTCAAATGTGTCCATAGACTTTTAGACTCTTTTATTATTCCTTTTTCTTAGAATTCTGACTTCAAAAAGTCGCAAACTTTTGCTACTTTTTGGGCTCACTTGTACCTTATTTCATTTTTACACCACTCACTATAGTATAGGTGGAAAAGTGGTTGTGATTAGATATGTTAATTAGTTTCACTCCAGTTGGTGGAGTAGGGAATCTGGAATAGTTTCTCTAGACAAAAGTGTTAGGTTTGAGAATAAGACAAATTTATCAAACAACATGAAACATTTGATAAATGTGGCATAAAGTACGGCAACACATATTCAAGCAAAACTGAATTCAAATATTCCCCTCGTGATAAATTCCCTACTAAATCTCGTTTCTTCAATTCAAAATCTTAAACATACCCCCACCTACCAAGTGATGCTCGTGCTAAAATTGTCTTCTCATGTCACAGAGGAGCCTCCGGTTCCTCCTTCAGTGTGCATCTACCCTTTCTGCGCTCCTGTAGCTGTACCCCTGCTGCTACATTTCAACTTTTTTCTTTATTCTTTATTTTAATTTACATCTTTTTGTATCAGTATTCAGATTTTTTGTGTGTTTTTTTTTCCAAAACAAGCTACAATTTGCATTGATAGAGTAGATATAAAAGAATCAAGATATCTCTAAATAAGACTTTCAGCAGAATGTCAGTACAAACTGAATGACTTTTCCCTGGCAAATTTAATCCAATATGTCATTTATTACTGGGATGCGTACTTGTAATGGTGATCTAACAAATCTTATTGCAGAATAAAACTCATTGCCATAGAGAGACATTTAAATTTTTCTACATAGAATGAAGAAACTCACCTTACAGGTGACAAACCGTTTTCTGTAATGAATTCATTCTAGATCCGCTGCTCATTGCTGAGGTTACGATCCCAGAAATATTTAAAATAGTTTAGATTGCATTTCATTGTTTGGGAAAAGAGTTTATTACTCATTACCTACCAGTTTACAGATGATTGATATAACATTCTGCTCAGCAGGGAAAAAAATGAGAAAGTTTTATGAATAATTTATACAGTCTTGGCATATTTAAGACATGGACTGCGAGTGTAAGATTGTTATTTGCTATGCTCGTACTAATAGAGTAATGGGAGAAATGTGCTATATGCAACATGGTATTTAATATTGGTAATAAATTCTAAAATATTTGGATGCCACTCAGGTGGCAAGGGTTTGCAGCTCTAAAGTCCTTGTATGTGTCTGTATTTTGTCTAAATTGAATACTATGGATGAATACTATGGATTGCATACTTATGCAAAGAAGATACTTTTGGCCCTGTCACCAAATAATCCATGGTAGTGTCTATGGTGGAATTAGAAAGAAAAACCAAGTTTACAAGAAACATATGTTTGGTCTATGACCATTGCTGTTCCTTGTATTCCAGGTTCAACAACTTGCCATTATCCTACTGCAATGTGTATATATTTCAAGGCACGTTAAGGGTTTGGACTTATGGTGCTCATGCACCTTCAATAGCCACTGGCCGACAGCTATCTCGGTTCACCCCAGCTTGTATGTGTTTTCAAAAGAAAGAATGGAGAAAGCGGCTGCCAGACACCTTCAGAGGTGGTTTATCTAATGAGAGAACAAAAGGATAGGCATACAAAATTGAATTTGCCTGATAATTTTCTATCCACCATCTGTTGAGGAAGAGTCGGGAGCTTCCCATACACATTAGATTAGGTTTGGCCAATAAAACATTGGGGGCTACTCTCATCCTTGACAATGAGCTATTATCTCCTTGATAAGCTGCAACAATCTCAGCTCTGCTATGCGGTAGCTCTCTCTCAGCTCTGCTATGCTTGGCTGGATGAATAGGAAACTCTTCCACTTCTGCTGGACCTTAGGTTAGCTGTAGTCTGTCTCTTTCTTATAATCCCAGGAACTCTTGTCCGGGCTTCAAGCTCTGTTAGCTTGGGAGGCAATGCAAGCCCAGGACGGGTCATGCAACCATGTAGACTTCAGAGGTTAGGACTCTGGGCCTAGCAGAGCAGAGGGTGCTCTGCTGGCCTACTCACAACTTCTCCCTTCTGAGGGTAGAATAGACACTGATTCACTCACTAACTAAACTCCTCATTCTCTAAAGAGAATCTCTGCCAATGTTGCCACCACCTGCTGGTGGTGTTAAATTCCCCCTTACTTAAGAGGCAACCCACCCTCGGCTTGTGCTCGGGGTATTAGCAGAATAAATATATATATATATATATATATACATATATATACAAAAGCAAAAATCCGACAGCACTCCTTAAATGTGTTTCAATGGCGCAAGTGACTTGGCTTGAAAATGGCTCTGTGAGAGGGCTGAAACGTTGCTGTGTTAACATGTGTTAATATACAAATTTTGTTCACTTTTACTAAAGGAGTGCTGCGCCAATTTGTTGAATATATATATATATATATATATATATATAAATATCCAAAAATTTAAGCAGCACACCAAAATAATGAAAAATAAGTGGACTGGCTTTATTCCCCCTGCAACGTTTCAACTTGCATGCTTGAGAAAGGCTGCATTGTGAAGTTGAAACGTTGCAAGGGGAATAAAGCCGGTCCACTTATTTTTCACTATTTTGGTGTGCTGCTTCAATTTTTGGATATTTATACTAAACTAACAGCGGAGCCAGCTGTTATAGAAGGATTGCACCCATCCTCAAATTCAGAGTGCTACTGCATTTTTCTTTGTTCTCTCTCTCTCTCTCTATATATATATATATATATATATATATATATATATTGTGGGGAGTCGCTCTGGTAGATAGCAGTGCGGGTGCAGTATAGAGGCAAAACAGGGAGTCCAGATAGTGCAATAAACAGTGTTTTATTCACACTTGCACAAAATAAAACAGTCTCTTGGTGTTAATTCACACACATAAGAAATCAAGCGGAAAAACAAGACAGTCCAAAACAGGCTCCAGTCACCTGGGAGATTTTTAGATGCAGGTTCACACCTGGCTGTCAGTCCAGCCGTAAGACAGTCGCCGTCAGGCTTCCAGGTCGTCTGCCCTCCTCCTTGCTTGGTTCTTGCTTCCAGCCCAGAGAACTTCCAAACACAAGTAAAACAGTCTAACAGCAGCTCCAGGACAATCACACCCTCCACACCCAGCTGCTGGCTGTGTTATAAAGGCCCTGGAAAACCCGGCCTGGACCGTGGGGAGTAGGCACCCACCCAACTCTTTGCCTACTCCCAGTAAGAGCCGGCCCGGATTGTCTTTGCAGCCAAACTAAATAGCAAGGTGTCAAGCAGCACTAGCTGCTGCTGACACACCAAAATCCGGCTCTTACCTCACCGAGGCCAGGAACCTCGGTGACACGTACCTCCCGTCGACCACAGTACCTTGCACCTTACCACATACCCCCCTTTGTTCAACCCTGAGGGGTGAACACATGTGAGGCAGTGGACGCGGGACAGGGCATCTGCGTTACCCTGCAAGCGGCCTGCCCTGTGTTCCACGGAGAACTTGAAGTTCTGCAGGGATAGGAACCACCTGGTGACCCGAGCATTCCTCTCCTTTGCCTGGCTCATCCACTTGAGAGGGAATGGTCGGTCACCAGACGGAACCTCCTCCCTAACAGGTAGTAGCGGAGAGATTCGAGTGCCCACTTGATAGCCAGGCACTCCCTCTCCACTATGCTATACCTGGTCTCGGCGGGACTGAGCTTACGGCTCAGGAAGACAACGGGATGTTCTTCCCCGTTGACCTCCTGAGACAGTACAGCACCGAGGCCTACCTCTGAGGCATCCGTCTGTACTATGAATTCCCTGTTGAAGTCGGGTGTCACCAAAACCGGGGACCCACACAGGGCCGACTTCAATGCAGAGAAAGCCTCTTCTGCCTTCTCACTCCAGTGAACCTTTCCGGACTTTCGTCCCTTCAATAGGTCTGTCAATGGTGCTGCTATCGTGGCAAAGTGGGGCACAAACCTCATGTAGTATCCTACAATCCCCAGGAACGCCTTTACCTGCCTGGTGGTGACCGGTCGGGGCCAGTTACGAATGGCCTCTACCGCCCAATAACATATCCCAGGTATTTGGTCTCTTCCAACCCAATCGCACACTTCTTTGGATTGGCGGTTAGTCCAGCTTTCCTCAGGGCATCCACTACCGCCTGCACTTTGGGCAAATGGCTTTCCCAGTCGGTGCTGTGGATGATTACATCATCTAAGTAGGCCGAAGCGTACCGACGATGAGGTCGCAGTACAATATCCATTAACCTTTGGAAGGTGGCGGGGGCGCCATGCAGGCCAAAGGGTAACACCTTGTAATGATACAGGCCCTGCGGGGTAACAAAAGCGGTTTTTTCCTTGGCCGCCTCCGTTAAGGGTACCTGCCAGTATCCTTTAGTGAGGTCTAGCACAGAAAAATAACGGGCTTGCCCTAAATTCTCAACAAGTTCGTCTACCCGGGGCATGGGATACGCATCAAACTTGGACACTTCATTTAATTTGCGAAAATCGTTGCAGAACCGCAACGTCCCATCCGGCTTGGGTATTAGAACTATGGGACTGGCCCACTCACTTTTCGACTCCTCAATGACATCAAGCTTCAACATTAACTGCACTTCCTCCGCGATGGCCCGCCGCCGAGCCTCGGGTACCCGGTAGGGTTTTAACCGGACCTTGGCCTGAGGCTCAGTGACGATGTCATGTCGGATGAGAGACGTGCGGCCAGGGAGGTCTGAGAACACATCCGTGTTCCGACTGATGAACTCCCTGACTTCCTGAACTTGTGTGGAAGACAGGCTGTCTGCAATTTTTACCGTGGTTACGGCTTCACAGGCCTCGAACTGTGGGGCTGGACCCTTCTCACCTAGAAGCCCTGGTCGGGGGCTGTGGTCGTCGGCCGCGTCCCTATCTTTCCACGGCTTCAGTAAATTCACGTGGTACACCTGCTCCGGCTTGCGCCGCCTCGGCTGGTGTACTTTGTAATTTACTTCACCTACCTTCTCAATAACCTCATAGGGGCCCTGCCACCTGGCTAGGAACTTGCTGTCAAGGGTGGGCACCAGAACCAAAACCCGATCTCCCGGGTTGAAGCTCCGTACCCGAGCCTGACGATTGTACACCCTACTCTGGGCTTGTTGCGCTGCCTCCATATGCTCCCGGACCAGCGGCAACACCCTTTCCATCCGTTCCTGCATCTGGGTGACATACTCAATGACACTTTTGTGGGGGACAGGCTGTTGTTCCCACGCTTCCTTGGCGATATCCAACAGGCCCCGAGGGTGTCTGCCATAAAGCAGTTCGAAGGGCGAGAACCCAGTAGAGGCCTGGGGCACCTCTCGAACTGCGAACATGAGATAGGGCAGAAGCAGATCCCAGTCCTTCCCATCTCTAGACACCACCCTCTTTAACATATTTTTTAAAGTTTGATTAAACCTCTCGACAAGACCGTCTGTTTGCGGATGGTAAACGGACGTCCGTAACTGCTTTATACGCAACAATTTACACAGTTCCCTCATAACTTTGGACATAAAGGGGTCCCTTGGTCTGTCAGAACCTCTTTTGGCAGGCCCACACGGGAAAACATCTCCATTAACTCTTTGGCAATGAGCTTAGCTGAGGTATGTCGCAGAGGCACCGCCTCCGGATACCGAGTGGCATAGTCGAGAACTACCAGAATGTGTTGGTGGCCCCTGGCAGACTTTGGTACAGGCCCAATTAGATCCATAGCGATTCTCTCAAACGGGACCTCAATAATTGGAAGAGGTACCAGAGGACTACGGAAATGTGGCTGGGGGCTATTTATCTGACAGGTGGGACAGGACTTACAATACTCTTCTACTTCCTTAAACAAACCGGGCCAGTAAAATCGCTGCAGTATGCGGTCCTGCGTTTTCTGCCACCCCAGGTGTCCCCCAAGAACATGTTGGTGGGCAAGCTCCATGACCAGCTTGCGATACGCTGTGGGCACCACCAACTGTTCAACAGGCTCACCTCGGATTTGGTTCACTCGATACAACATATCCTGAAGAACAATGAATCGCGGAAACATTAATTCAGCCCCAGGTTTCTGGGGTTTACCATCAATTATTACGACACTTTCCCAGGCCCTGGTTAGGGTTTGGTCCCGGTGTTGTGCGGTCCCAAAATTTTCCCCGGAGACATTGAGGTCTGCCAACTCAGGTCCCGGTGGCAAGTCCTCCGTGTCTCCCACCATTACGCTCAGTGGGGTTGTCTCCCCCTCTACCGCTGGAGCAGTGGTCACCCCTACCGCTGGCCTTTCAGACTCGGGCTCCCAGGGTTCTGGCCTTCCAGTGGTATCAGGCCACTCTCCTAGGGTTACCCCTGTCTCGGGTCCATCAGACAGTTTTATCGCCGGCCACAGTGCCGGGAAACCTGGGAAGTCCCTCCCAAGTATCAATTCATGCGGGAGTTTGGTAGCAACAGCCACCTCGTGGGTCCACTTACCAGCCGCTGTGGACAAAGTCACTAGTGCAGTGGGGTAGTCTTTTAGGTCTCCGTGGATGCACAGGACCCGATTTTACGGCCGGTATACTCCACAGGCCGTACCAGGGCAGCCCTTACCAGGGAGACTAGACTCCCGGAGTCCAGCAGGGCCACCGCCAGAGAATCTCCCACCTCTACCTGACACAGGTGGTTATTGTCCTGCCCCTCACGGGTGCCAGTTGCGCACAGCTTCCGGGCATACAGGGAGTGGCGACCCCGTAGTTCACATCCATCGGTTCATCCCGATGCGGACAGTCGGCCCTGATGTGGCCTGGCTCCTGACACCTCCAGCATACCACGGGAGGCGGATCCGCAGGGGTATATTCCGTGCAGGCCTCTCTGTCGCCGGACATCGGAACTGGGGCGGAGGCCTCCGGGTTTGACTGACCCCTTCCCAGCAAGATTCCCCTGCAGGTTTCTGGTGGCCTCGTAACGCTCCACCAGGTCGACCATCTCCAGGGCACTTACCGGAGACGCCTGGCCGACCCAGTGTTGGAGGGGATAAGGCAGGGCCCTCCAGAACATGTCAGCCAGTAGACGGTCCAGCATAGCAGTCGGACTTAGAACATCAGGCTGCAGCCACTTTTGCAACCGATGCAGCAACTCATAGTACTGCGGCCTGGCGGGTTCAGCCGTTTTAAAGTCCCACTGGTGGACCCGCTGAGCCCGGACCAACACGTTTACCCCCAATCTGGCCAGGATCTCCCCCTTCACCGTGGGGTAATCAGCAGCCTGGGCATCTGCCAAGTCAAAAAAACTTGCTGGGGCCCGGATGCCAGGAACGGAGCGACCACCTCGGCCCACTGGTCACGGGGTAACTTTTCCCTCACGGCTACCTTCTCAAAGACCGCCAGATATGTCTCAACGTCGTCCGAAGGGGTCATCTTTGGGATCGCCGCACGGACCGCTTCCGGGCATCATGGTCGTGGTGGGACGCTCCTGCAGCTTGTAACGCCATCACGTGCTGTAACAGTAGCTGGTTGGTCTCCCGCTGCTGCACGTTAGCCTCTATGAGAGCTTTCACAGCCGCCTCCATGTTGCCAGCAACTCCTACTTGTAGCTTTGCTGGCTTAATATATATCATGCACTTGTGCCCAGCAAAACAAAACAAACTTCGGCGGTCACGCCAGCCTCACTGCGCATGCCCGCATCCGACACCAAATGTGGGGAGTCGCTCTGGTAGATAGCAGTGCGGGTGCAGTATAGAGGCAAAACAGGGAGTCCAGATAGTGCAATAAACAGTGTTTTATTCACACTTGCACAAAATAAAACAGTCTCTTGGTGTTAATTCACACACATAAGAAATCAAGCGGAAAAACAAGACAGTCCAAAACAGGCTCCAGTCACCTGGGAGGTTTTTAGATGCAGGTTCACACCTGGCTGTCAGTCCAGCCGTAAGACAGTCGCCGTCAGGCTTCCAGGTCGTCTGCCCTCCTCCTTGCTTGGTTCTTGCTTCCAGCCCAGAGAACTTCCAAACACAAGTAAAACAGTCTAACAGCAGCTCCAGGACAATCACACCCTCCACACCCAGCTGCTGGCTGTGTTATAAAGGCCCTGGAAAACCCGGCCTGGACCGTGGGGAGTAGGCACCCACCCAACTCTTTGCCTACTCCCAGTAAGAGCCGGCCCGGATTGGCTTTGCAGCCAAACTAAATAGCAAGGTGTCAAGCAGCACTAGCTGCTGCTGACACACCAAAAATCCGGCTCTTACCTCACCGAGGCCAGGAACCTCGGTGACACGTACCTCCCGTCGACCACAGTACCTTGCACCTTACCACAATATATATACTCTCAAACGGTACCACATAAATATAAAGTAAAGTGCTGAATAGACATAAGAGTGGCAACAGCTACCACAAGGTCTCTCTGCCCAAATGAGTATCGTGTCCAACAACAGTTTCCCTCTCAGTTATAACCAGAGAACCGAAATAGTGTGCATCAAGTGATCATTACTCACTAAACTTTGGATTTTTCTGGCCATGAACGCCAAAGGAAACGTTGAAAACGCCTTCAGATAGAATGGTGTCATTATCCTGCATTCCTTTCCGGCAACAAGGTCTAATTATGCTATACGCTATGTCACTTTGAAGATTGAGATAGGTAGAAAATATAATTTTTTCTAAGCCTGGTGCACAAGGCCTTAGGACTAGGAGGATGAGGCAACGCACTAGTGTTGAGAGCAAATATTCGAATCGCGAATTTTAATTGTGAATATCACCACTTTGAGAATTCGCGAATATTTAGAATATACTGCTATATGTTTGTATTTGCGAATAGTGTTGATCGCAAATATTCTAATTGCGAATTTATTTCAAATTTATTGCGAATTTATCGTGAATATCGGCACTTAGCAATATCCCCATCAACCAATAGGAAAGTTGCCTACCCCTTAGTGTTGACCGCGAATATTCTGATCGTGAATTTTTATCCCGAATATATTACACTGTCGATTTTCGCAATCAAGTTAATAATGAATGGAGATCACGAATTCTAAAATTTGCGAATTTATCGCAAATATTTGAATTCGAATATTGCCTATGCCGCTCATCACTGTCAACGCACTTTAATCTCTCCATTAAAGACTTCTTTTAGGAGGAGGAACATTTTCTCCTACAACTCCAAATACATATATCAGCAGCAGGTTACCCTTAACGGTGTTTAGTTTGCTTGGAACATAACCACTTGGCTTAAGACCATTGGTTCTAAATGTACTTTCTTACTTAGCATAATAACACTTGGTTTAAGGCCTTTAGTTCAAATTGTACTCAGAGGCAAACAATTGTGTGTCCTATAAAATATAGGACATGCTTGGAACGTACCAGACGCACTCAGACGCAGTCCATCTCGTGCAATGAAGCAAGGTGCTGACCATATGGCCAAGATGGCAAAATGTATAACTTGTACAATAAGTTCATAAGAATAAATACTGTAGCATCTGCAAAGAAATACACACAATAGGCACAATTTACTTTAACGTTGCTGAAAGGTAAAACGGTTAGTGCAAAATTTTAATAAGGCACATTTTTAATAATACAATAAGGCAATAGAGAGTCACTTTAGAGTCTCTTCTTGAAGGTTTGAAGGTAAAGTGCACAGAACTGTCACTTTAAGTACGATAAAACTTCTTGTAATCCAAGGGAAAACTACTGCAATCCATGGGACAATGTTATTAGATGTAATACCCATAGGGCACGAAGTCAGTTGTAATCCACATGGGTGTAATGTAGCAACACAGGCTATGAGAACCATAAGCAAAGGCTCCCAAATAACCTGAACAGGGGTTATATAGAAAATGAAGGTCGTTGACACTGTTGAGTGCAATTTGGAGGTATTTGTAGTTGGGGGGAGTCCTTACTGTGTGCGACCTGCGGGCAAGGGCAAAAGGGCAACCTAGGGAAAACCTAAAAACATGCCAACAGGCCCTTACCAGGCAGGGGCAGTCCATGTGTGGCTCCCAAAGTCAGTCTTTTAAATGAAGGTGGAGATAGTGTATCTCCTTAGTTATAAGGATTTGGTGATTACTGCACATTTGTGGTTAAGGGGCTTCCCGAGTCTCCTGTGTCAGTCTCAGAAAAACCAGCGGGTCTTCCTCCTGCCGACTTCGACCTTGGGGCAATAGGATCCAATTCACCAGCAGCGATCCTCAGCTTCTCCAGCTGGTGTGGGACAGCCTCACGAAGCTGCGCCTCCAGTTCTGCCTCCCAGGCCTTGAACCCTGGTGTCGGGGTCAGTCATTCCATCCATGGGCATGCAGCATTCTGGGGCGGCACTTCGTTGTTAACGGTGGTAGGCTGCCAGTCCACGACAGGCCCCTGGAAGTGGCCCGTGGCCTGGTGTCCTATCCGGGGAGTAGAATATACGGGCCTATGGGCACCTCTTCTCTCAGCTAGAGGCCTGCTGTGTGTGGTTCGCCGGGCTCGGCGGGCAGGAGCTTCCTCTCGGTATGCCGGGGGTGGCGAACAAGGCTTCGCATATGTGCAATAAGGGCCGTGTGGCCCCTCAGCAGGGGTGAACTCTACCTCCTCACCTTGGTAAAGGCAATTCTGGCCAGCAGCAGGCCAGGTGCTCCGACGGCCCGGCAGGAGATGAAGTAGTCCCTCCCGGACTTTGCATCTCTTATGAAGCTGAAGCCTCGTTCCGCTAGAAGAAGAGTACCTTCCCACGTGAGTGCTCCGATAGCCGGGCGGGATGTCTGGCCTTGCTATCTCCCGACTGCGCAATCTGTTCTTCTTCAACGCGGCAGCAGACAGGAAATAAAGGAGGGGCTTTAGGGGTGGAGCTTCCCTTCTTCCTTGTCACACATACATCTTGCTCACTGTAAGCGGGGCTAAGTTTTCGCACTTCAGCAAGGGGCGTTTTTTCAGTTTAGCACCTCTGTGGGGCATGAAGAAGGTGCGCTGAAGCACATAAAAATGCCGATTTAATTCTTTGGGCACCAGCGTGCAGCGTTTTACGCCGGTCACTCAGCAACAAAGTCATCAAAGTCACTTTCAACAACAGATTTGTAAATCTAAAAGGCAAATAAAGTTGGTAGTCACACAATTTTGTTATTTGTCTCCTGTTCTTTAGTATAACAGTATGCGGCACACAGTATGGTGATGTCAGAATCCTGTTCATAATGGCACACGGTTTTTAATGTTTCACAAATCCTGTTTGTGATGCCAATTGATTTCAGCGTCCCACTGGGCACGCCTGGGGTATCCCTTGCCCCTTGGGAGGTTTCTACAAAATATGTCCCACTTATAGAGAAAGTAAACGTGACGCCAGCTGCCATTAAGCAGCAGGGACTTGGAGTCCCCTTTTCAGATGGTAATGTTGGTACCCAGGGTAGGATTGCCAGAGAGGTGTAGTGTGGCCTACAGTCTCTGTAGATGTTATAGACACGTGTCACTGTGTTACTACCTAGATACCTGTGGATCCCAGTCATGATGTGGGCCAAAGCAAGTGCAAAAGGGGTAGGTGAACTTGGATGATGGATGAGTAGAATCAATGGAGTCCAGACTTTGTAATAACGTTAAACAGTTGCTTTTACTTAGCATCAACTGGTAAACTAAACAGCTTCCAAACGATATGTTGTTCATCAGCAGGTATTGGCTTAACTTTGGCAGGCAAACACTTCTCTGAAACAATCTCAGCTCTGCTATGCGGTAGCTCTCTCAGCACTGCTATGCTTGGCTGGATAAATAGGAAACTTTTCCTCTTCTGCTGGAACTTAGGTTAGCTGTAGTCTGTAGTCTGTCTCTTACTTGTAATCCTTGGAACTCTTGTCCTGGCTTCAAGCTCTGTTAGCTTGGGAGGTAATGCAAGCCATAGCCCCGTAAGTGCTTTTTTTCTTTAATGCAGCGGACAGCGGTGCTTTTTTTTAAGTGGGGTGGGGGCTGGAGCGGGGCCCTCCCCTCCCTATATTTTAAGTGCGGGCCCTCCCCCTCCTGCAGGCTGGCTACGATGCTGAATGTAATAACTTGTCATGGTATCCCACGAGTCCCGGTGGGTCTCGCGGGATCACAGCCGGAATGACGCGCAGAGGGATTGCGAGTGCGCACCAAACTTAACTAGGCAGCGAGTATGGAGCGGTACCAGTAGCGAAGTGTGTACTATAAGAAATAGCATCCCTTTCTCCTTGGTGTTTTATTTATGATGGAAACAATCCATAAGGCAATCTGCACTCAGAAGGGGGAAGGAAGAAAACCACTGTGTGATGAAGAAATTCCAGCGAGTGCTTGCAGTCCTCAATTCATATATTCTTTATTTTATCAGCATATTGGCAATACAATAATTATCAATATGCTGATGATTTCTTCATCACACAGTTATTTATGATGGGGACATTATCCCACATGTGACAACTGCCACTCTGTAAATCCGGAGGCACGCGTGAAATAGCCGGAACAGCCTGCATGAAAGTACCCTAAGCCTGCAGGAGGTGCCGCGATCTTCCAGACACTGATCTTGCTCCCTCACCTACAGCATGTGCCTGTCATAGATGGTTTTGATGGTGTCCAGTTCTTCCTCAAACATGTTGATGACGAGCAGGTTCTTATCAAACACATCCTGTGCGTTAATGGGCCTGTCTAGGAGGCTTCCGAACATATCCAGCAGCTGGGGTGAAAACCAAAGCCATTACACATTTACAGAGTACTTTACTCCCCTATGTAGAGCGACTATCAGGGGTGACTAGCTACCCAAAACGCATACTCAAGGCCGCGGGTGTCATCAAAGCCCAGGTACAACACCGTCCCCAGCCTCCAGTCCATGCCCTCAACATTCAGTTTGAAATCCGAGACTTCAACCTCAAATTCCTACAGACCAGAAACAAGAGACAAATGTGCAAAGCTCATTAATTCAGCCTGCAGTGTAAAGTATGGAGGTTTGCATTCTGGTAGGCATTCAGGGCCATGTATAGATTTCCATTGTAATCGCATTTTGCATTGCTTGGATTAGCATTATTTTTATTAGCAAAAAGGAGGCTCGTGAGGGAAGGGGGAGCAATGGCTCGGGGGTGGGAGGGCGCAGTCAGAGGCTGGGGGGGGAGTGGAGGCCTGCGGGGGCGGAGGCTCGTGGGGGGCCCCAATTCAAGGTTTTCCCTGGGACACATAGAACTCTAGTTACGCCACTGCTTACAAGCACATATGAAATGGTAGCAAGGTGCCAAAAAGTAGTGGTAATTGCACTCTGGGACATTAAAAAGCCATCTCTCACTACATATTATACAATACTATAGCTGCAGCTGCTGTAGCAGAGAAAATCTGGCTTCCTTGGCAAACTTTTGGGTAAATGGAGAGTGGTGACCAATCGAATGTATAAAGTGGAAGCTTAAATGGGTTCTCTTTAGGAATTAAGAATATACTTAAATATTACCTTATTATAAATATATTTCCGAATACCTTTCATTAGTTAGAACGGCTTGCTTTGTCTGGGGAGCAATCATCAGGGGAAATAAAATGTCTGCCGTCCTATTAGTATACACAAAACCTATCCTATTCACACTGTATTACACAGCTCGATGTGGCAGACGATTGTTGGGATGGAAGCGTACCCCCCCCCCCCCGGCAATTGCCTGCTGGCTAGCGGAGGAGACCACTGCTATTACATGTAGCGATTGCTCGTCCCCATCCTGTATAGTGGTTTGCCGGTGGCAAATCGCTATTAGACTACAATTTGCCGCCTGCAAACAGTTATTTTGTAACATCGGCGGCAGTATTACCCTGCAAGTTGATCACTAATGAGCGTTCATACGAATGGTCGTTAGTGATCATCTGCCAAAATATCGGCAGGTGTAATTCAGGCTCTACTTCAGAACATGAGATAAATGGCTGCCTCATTATGTTCTCTGGTGTTCTTGTCAGGGATTATGATCTTGAATACAGGTCTTCAGCTGAATCTATGTAGGAATAAAGTTCATGAGGAGACATGAAGTACAGAAAGGTGGTGGGGATGTGGCTAATGAGCAGCAGCACTAGTATGCAGTCTCCATTATCACAGTCCCATATTACCACAGTCTGGCCTGTCCGTCCTCCAAAAAATGGCAATTCAGATTTTTTTTTTATGGCGTTTACTTTATGGGATGAATTCCAATATAGTTATTTAATGTTGATCGTTACAGACACAGCCGTACCAACTATGTGGAGGGAATTTTATTTTTGAATTTTTTTTCCATTGAAAGGCTTTTTTAATGGAAAAAAGGTGTATTTTTTCATTTACTTGTCCAACACGGGGATTTTAAAAGGTAATCCTTTATTGCTTCTATAATGCATTGCGATGCTTATGCAGTACAGAGTATTATAATGTCAGTGCTTTACTGATAGTTACGGCCTTGTTGATCCAGATTTAGGCAGCCCCCTCCCCCCCGAACAACACGGCTGTGACTTAGGCAGTTTCTACTTTAACGAAAGTTTCAAGCAGACTACACTTCTCTGGAACAGCCTGATGGGCAAACAGTACAGGCAGGTCTGGGGCCTTCTTTAGGCCCTGGGCTGCCATGCCAAGACGTCGGCACTAGTGTTGATCGAGCATGCTCGGCTGAACACCAGTTTTGGCTTGAGCATCTCCATGCTCGGCACATGGCGGTAATTGGCCGAGTACCACATGTGCTCGAGCGCAATGCTCGAGTCTCCTCCCCGCCAGTTTCTTGGCTGCTATGCAGCCAATAAATGTGCAGGGGGGTACTGGCACGCACTGTAATGCCGTAGCCATGTTGGCTACTGGCATTACTGTGATTGGCTGGCCGGAACATGTCTTCAGATGCTATATAGCACCCGATGACATGTGTTCGGCTCAGTATTAGTCAGGGAGAGCTGAGCATAGGGAGGGACGGACAGTGTTTAGAGTGTTATTGGAAAATTTTTAGACCCAAAAGTCTTTTTAAGGACTATTGTGTGTGACAGTAGCAATATATATTGTTAGCACATCCTGTGCTAAATAGTGTCTAATAGGCCGCTGCAGACAGTTAAATTATCCACGCCATATCTCCTGTGTAAAGTGTGGGCATTCCTAAAATATCAGTGATATCCAGTGTACTTTTTCCGTAGATGGTGTCCGCTGCGGACAGTTAAATTATCTGCGCCACATCTTCTGTTTAAAGTGTGCGCATCCCTAAAATATCAGTTACATCCAGTGTACTTTTTCCGCAGACGATGTCTGCTGAGGACAGTTAAATTATCCGCGCCACATCTCCTATGTAAAGTGTGCGCATCCTTAAAATAACAGTGACATCCAGTGTACTTTTTCTGTAGACGGTGTCCACTGCAGACAGTTATTTTATCCGCGCCACATCTCCTGTTTAAGATTTGGGCATCCTTAAAATATCAGTGACATCCAGTGTACTTTTTCCGTAGACGGTGTCCGCTGCGGACAGTTAAATTATCCGCACCACATCTCCTGTGTAAAGTGTGTGCATCCCTAAAATATCAATGACATCGAGTGTACTTTTTCCATAGACGGTGTCCCCTGCGGACAGTTAGATTATCCGCGCCACATCTCCTGTGTAAAGTGTGCGCATCCAATAAATATCAGTGACATCCAGTGTACTTTTTCAATAGATGGTGTCTGCTTCTGACAGTGACATTACCAGGGGAATATCTCCAGTGTACCGTGTGCGTTTGAAAAGAAAATTTTTGTGACATACAGTGTCCTTTTTCAATAGACAGTGTGCGCTTCTGAGAGTGACATTACCGGCATCACATCTAAAGTGTAACGTGTGTGTTTAAAAAATGTATCTGTGACATACAGTGTACTATTTCAATAGACAGTGTCCGTTTCTAAGAGTGACATTACCAGAACGAAATCTAAAGTGTAACGTGTGTGTTTAAAAAATATACCGCTTCTTAAAGTGACATTACCAGGGCCACATCTAAAGTGTAACGTTTGCGTTTAAGAATTTTACTTGTGACATACAGTGTGTTTTTTCTGTAGACACTGCGAACAGTGACATTATCTGTGGTACATCTCCAATATATCGTTTCCTCATCCCAAACATCTGTGACATTCCCTGTAATTTTTTATTAGCCGCTGGTGACAGCATTGACATTATCTGCGGGACATCTCCAGTGTAACGTGTGCGTTTAAAAAATGTATCTGTTAAAAAACAGTGTACTTTTTCAATAGACGGCGTCCGCTTCTGAGAGTGCCAGGGCCTCATCTAAAGTGTTCTGTGTGCATAATTTTTTTTTTTATCTGTGACATACAGTGTACTTTTTCCATAGACGCTGCAAACATTACCTGTGGTACGTGTCCTGTATAACGTTTCCTCATCCCAAATATCTGTGACATTCCCTGTGATTTTTTTTTAGCTGCTGGTGACAGCATTGACATTATCTGCAGGATATCTTCTGTGTGACGTTTCCACAACCCAAATACCTCTTTACATTTTTTTACGCATACACTTCCAAATCCTATGCTACAGTACGTTTAACATACTTTCAAGCATATATAACATTTAAAATGAAGAAGGCGAGCAGTAAGGGACGGGGAAGTGGCCGTGATGCTGATGGTGCACGCAGAGGCAGTGGCCCTAGGCACGTTGAAACTGTATCTGCTGCCAGAGCACAATAAAAACAATTATCCACGATACCTAGCTTCATGTCCCAGTTTGCAGTGTGGCGCAGGACACCACTCTTAAAGTCAGACCACTGCGACCAGGTGGTCAGTCGAAATGCAGTAGATAATGCTTCCATTTGGTTAAGCACGACCCTGTCTTCCACCAAGTCCAGTCTCAGTAGCCAAGGCCCTCGCATATAATGTTTTACAGGGACAGCTCACCTGCAGGCCCTCACATATAATGTTTTAAAGGAACAGCTCACCTGCAGGCCCTCGCATATAATGTTTAACAGGGTCAGCTCATCTGTATAATGTTTTATTGGGTCAGCTCACCTGCAGACCCTCACCTACAATCTTTTACAGGGTCAGCTCACCTGCAGTCCCTTACCCCTAATGTTTTAGATGGTCAGATCAGCAGGCCCTTGCTCCAAATGTTTTTGAGGGTCACCAGCAGGCCATCAATTATTTTTTAAGGGTGTGTATGATGCCCTCTTTTATGTGTATTAAAGGGTGTATTGGAGTGCCTCTTGCTTGTAATTTTTGGCAGCACTTGCACTTTATTTACAAGTAAATATACAGGAAAGAATGGTTCCTAACAATTTTTCCTCTAAAATTGATTTTATCTTTGGTTTTGTGCATAATATTGTCAGTCTGTAAAAGTGGCCTACTACTCGGACAATTCGTTCCCAGTAGCGACCTGGGAGTCCAAGGTGCATCCAGAAATCCTCCCCATGTTGTTCCCGAACCATTTCGGTGGTGTTTCCATCAATTTCTGACCTTTTCCTGTGAACCATTCACCCTCCCCTCTTCAAAGCAGGGGGTGCCTGGTTTAATGCTCGGGTTCTCCCATTGACTTCCATTATACTCGGGTGCTCTACAGAGCACCCGAGCATCCCGATGTGTTCGGCCCGAGCACCCGAGCACTTGGGTGCTCGATCAACACTTATTGGCACCCTGCGATCTCATGGACAACAGAGTGAGCGCCCTCCCTCTAAACCACTTAGATGCCTCAGTCGCTATTGACTATAGAATCTTAGTTGTTAAATGGCCATACTGGAGCAGGAGACTTGCTCTCATGTAACGGCCGAGCCTCAGCTCTCTGCTGCATGGGAAACCTGTGCAGCGCATAGATTAGACCTGCATAAAAAGGTGATAGCCTAGCCTAAGGCCTGTTAGTGGCCGCCATAACAAGGTGTATGGATGGTCACTAATGGGTTATTATACAAATTGTATTTCTGGGAAAATTTTGAGAAAAGCTAGCAATATTTTAATTTAAATATTTTCTTTTTCTATGCTTAGAAGGCCAGTGGACAGTTCTAATTAGTGATTGGCATCCTTCACCATGTGAATGTGTATACAGAGATAGTTTTACTCACTGAATAACACCACCATGGACTGATAAGCCCAAAAGGAGCATTCTATTCAATAAATCACAAGTATATGGAATCTATATATGCAATTCTATCTGTTTCTCATGCTTTATAACATGCTTCACACATAGGACAGTATAGTTAATGCAACAGGCTTGTTTCCTCATCATTTCGAAACAACCGAACCATAAACTCACCTTGCTTGTAAAGTTTGCAAGTTCCATTGTAATTCATGTACAGTATATCTGCCCACACTAAGGTTGAATGTATATATTTTGAAGACTATAATAAATAATAATATTCTCTTTTATGGAGTTCTCGGCACTGGTCCCCCCTATCAGTACATGAGACTGGAGTGACTTCGTTACTCAACATAAATTATTAACTGCATATGAATTCTTGACTAGAGCTATAGAAATCTCTAACCCAAGCTTGGTATCTTTGTCTGAAGAGTACTGTTTGGAAATCAATGCCTTAGATACATAAAGGAATTCAAAACGGAAGTTCTCGAGTATGGGGGGAATATAAAGAAATCTCAGAGGAATGAGCTAGAGCAGCAGGTTGATCATGTGTGAATCATACATGACTAGCAAGACTAGCAATAGACAAATGTATATGCATTAAAAGCGAGTCTCAAAGACTTGAATGACAGCATTGAAGGCCACTGTTAAGCCCACAGCTTTACTTTAAATTGCTCAGCTCATGTAATCACTATCAACAGGGCTAAAGTTTGCTGGCAAATGGGAGCTGTTTTGATGCCATGATTACTATTGACTGCAGTATCACAACAGTTTTCTTCAATCCTGGCCTGTTGATTCCCATTGCCTCTCCAATAGTAATATTGTGGCCACAACCTGATAGGTAAACAAAAGCTTCCACCACCATGCATTTACATTTTGATCCATGTGATCAGGATAGCTTCTAGCAGTTGCCACGAATTAGATGATGTAGACTATGGTTGCTGGGGACTATGAATGCCTTGGGAGCCAGGAAAACTTGCTCTCATGTTCCTGGAAACAATCCATGATTATATGACCATATGACCATTGTAACATTGTGTATTGTCCTGTTTAAAATGTCCGTCTGCCGTAGGTTAAACAACTCCCATGAAGAGAACCATGGCATGAACTTGGTCCCCCATAATGCTTAGGTAAGCCCTGCTGTCCAAAGGTTCATCCACAGATGATGGGGGACCCTGGGTGCACAAAAACATATTCCCCACACCATTATGCTACCCCTACCAACCTGTTAGGAAGGGTTAAAATACTCATGCTGCTTGTCCAACATTCTAATCCTTCCAACAGCATGGTGCAACAGAAATCTGGGTTTATTGACCAGTCTGTTTGCACAAAGCTCAATGTTAGAATTTTTGTCCTCTTTTTCCCACTGGAGTTTTGCTTTTTTGTTATCCTGGTACAGCAGTGACACTTGCACTAGTCATCTTCTGTTATAACCCATCTGTGCTAATAAGTGATCAATTGTGCATTTAGACATGTTAGATTGAGCACCAGCATTGTATTCGGGCCAACTTGCTTTACTTTGTACCGCCATGCCTTTGTTAAAATTCACTCACCGATAACAGCTAACAATATTCAGTTTGCTGCATTAAAGGGATTGCGCAGGAGTTTTATATTGATGGCCTACCCTCAGGATATGTCATCAATATCTGATCAGTGAGGATCCAACACCCGATGCTCCTGATAATCAGCTGTTTGAAGAGGAGGTGACACTGCATGTGAGCGCGGCTTCCTCTTCAGTACACTACATTTCATCTACCCTGTATTGGTAGTGTAGAGTAATTACAAGTATTCGCTCCAGTCAAGTGAAAGAATCAAGTACTTGTAATTACACATGCTTCTGAGATGAAGGTTAGAGTAACGAAGAGAAAGTAGCACTCACATGGAGCGCTGCCTCCTCTTCAAACAGCTGACCGTCAGGGGTGATTGGAGTTGGAACCCCGCCAACCTGATATTGATCCTTTCCTGAGGTTACGTCATCAATATAAAACCCTGCACAACTCCTTTAAAGGGGTTTTCTAGGATTGTGATGCTGATGACCTATCCAGTGGGGACCCCAGCCGATCAACTGTCTGAGAAGGCACTGGTGCTCCTGTGAGTCCTCATCAGTATCAAAATCCCAGAAAACCCCTTAAAAATAATAGTGTCAAATAAAAAAAAAATAGTGTCAAATTGTTCCAAAAATAGAGTACATGGAATATACCTTTCAGACCCAGTAAGTTATGCCAATTTGTTCATGCACTATTTTGGTAAATTTTGCAGTTTTTCCCTGACTTTTCATATTGTGTAAATTAAAACATATTTGCACACAAACTCAATTACTATGGGGGTCATTTATTAAAACCGGCCTTTTAGACACCGGGCATGTATCTGGCAGTGGATCCACCAAAGTTATGGAGACTGAGGCGTCAGGCTCTCCATAACTTCGATGTATCCAGCTCCAGTCTTAACGTAAGCCAGCTTCCTTTCTGGCTTACATTTAGACCATTTTCTACGCCTAAAACATTAGTAGAAAATGATAAATGAGTCAGGCCTCCCCATGCCACGCCCAATTTTTTTAGACCTGGCATGAGCGGGGAAAAGTCACAGATTGCTGTGCAAATAACCTTTGCGCCTCAATCTAATGTATTTCTGGATAATATATGACCCATATGTATAAACTCAGCCTATTTGCACTATACTCATACATATTGAGGCTTGAACTACATGTTGGCATGTCGTTGTGCAGAGTGACTACTGTACATTATCACAGTATTGCCCTGGGACCATTGCAAAAAAATAAAAAATAATAATGACATGGTCAGGGCTTATTTTATTGTTGCTTTGGTGCCCACCACTTTGTTTCTGAGTTGCGGTATAATTGTGGAATAACTGGGACTTTAGTGTTTCCCTTTGGGAAACACTTAGATTGTAGTATTCCTTCTATTATAACCCAGCTCATGTGCGACCCAATATTGCAGTGTAGCTTTAACCTAAAAAATAATATTACTGTAAATAAAGGGCTTAATGGCTATAAAAATTCCACTAAAATAAAACTTTTTTAAGTGGAATATTTTTCATTTAGACAATTTTTGAAGTATAGCTTAAAAAATGTTACAAAAAAAGTTGCAAACAGAAATTAGCAACACGCTACTGAATCTGACTAATTAAATTAACCACTTTTCACACGATTAAGCAAATTGCACTGTACAATTTTCCTTTGAAGACCAAATTGTTTTACAATTAGATAACAGTCCATGAATCTCTGTCCGTAAATACACTGAATACACCATTATATACACCAAATGTGCAAATTCAAGTTCTGCATAACAATGAAATGGCAAAACATGTATGAAATATATTCTTTCTTACTTGTCATGAACTGCATGATAAAAACTAGTGCAAAAACTAACATGGCATTACAGAAGTCACCACAGCAATTATTATACATGTTCTTATCCTTTGCCCATTAAAGAGTTCAATCACTATGCCTAGTTTATGTTTACTTGCTGGTACACTCCCCTGCTTCTGGTGCTGTTCTCTGAAAATGGCAACAAATGGAGGGTCCCGTCCATCAGCAGCAGGTTACAGTGCAGTACCTCAGAAAAGGGTCTTTGCAAACTGTTCTTGTTATGTTATGTGTTAATATGTTAATGTCTTGTAATGTACCAGCATATTTCTGTATGGATCAGCTCGGGTTAATAACCCTGCCCCTGTAAGAAGTTAGGTGTGTTGGACTTAGATATTAGGAATGTGTTAGCTGAGGAAGTGAGAGGGGGATACATGTGCTCACTCCTCAGAGAACTAGGCCTTCATCCCAGAGAATCACTATCTCTGAGAGAAAACCATCTATACTTCACAGTACTCTAGAGGGAGAAATGAAAGAACAAAAAGGTTCCAGAATGTAAGCATTGGAGTTGGTCAGTAAGGTTAACAGAGAGGTTCGAAGCCGAGTTTGGCTTTGTATTTTGATACAGTAATTTCTGCCAATAAACAAAGTGACACGAGATAGAAGAGAGACAAAGTAAGTCCGCGATATTTGCAGAAACTTCCGAAAGAACTCTGCGGAGGACATACATTTTACAGTAAGACGGAGCCCATACTATTAGCACGGTTTTTAAACAAAGCAGGTTCGGATACAGCAATCCGAACTCGATTCTCTCAATCCTACCTATAACTTTTTATAGTTATGTGCAGGGAGCTGTCTGAGGGTTCATTTTTTGCAGAGTGAACTGTACTTTTCAATCATACTATTTTGTGGTGTGTATGACATTTTTTATCGCTTTTTATTTTTATTTTTCTGGGAGGTGAGGCAACGAAAAAATGGCAAATCATCAATTTTTTTTCTCTGTTTCATCATTTGTCATATGGGAAGATAATATTTTTAGATTTTAATAGTATGGGCGTTTTCGCACACGGAGATGCCTATGATGTGTATTTTTATTGCTTACATATTTTTATTTACGTACTTTTGGGGAAAAGGGGTGATTAAGATTTGTTTTTTTATATATATTTTTTTAACTTTTTTTTATTAGCATTGGAGTGTATGAGAAATACACTATGGGGGAGATTTTTTAAACTGGTGTAAAGTAGAACTGACTTAGTTGTCCATAGTAACCAATCAGATTCCACCTTCCATTTTCCAAAGGAGCTGTGAAAAATTAAAGATGGAATCTGATTGGTTTCTATTGTCAACTAAGCCAGGTCTACCTTACACCAGTTTGATAAATCTCCTCCTATGTTCCTATGAAGCCGTGCCTTACTTTTTACATATTGTTTCAAATATGTGGATTTTTTAATTTCATTTATATTTTAAAAACTCTTGAAATATTGCCTTTTCCACTCTGACTGAGCCTGTACAAAACACTGAAAATTCTGGCGAGTTTTCAGCATGTGTTGGATATACTGCAGACAGGTTCGAAAGTCATCCTATTGTCATCATTGGACCCAATTACAGTAAAAGGTAACACCTCTATTATAAAGTTAGAGGCAGATAACCCAGAATCCACTATTGACAACAGGCAATGGTAGCAGCTGAGCTTCTCGACTTCCCTGCACAATCATCTCTGCACTTAATTCCATGTCAATTACACGTCTACAGCTGTATTTCATATGAAGACTAGTAATTGTATATAACAGGAAATGTGGACCTTTGGTTACTTTGTACTGTATGTAAGGATTTATTCATGGTCTTTCATTACTTAACACTTCTTTTTACTTTAAAGCTACAAGGGTAAAGAGATATATTGGCCATTCGCATTTATGACATTAACATAGGACAACTCCTAAATGTCTGAAAGGTAGAATCCTCAACTATCAGGAAAACAGGGTCCAAATTGTAATGCAAAGTAGCTGGGAAAAAAGATCACTTGAAAGTGTTTAAGTAGGTGAAACATGAAAATACTGATAAAAGACTTGTATGTGTGAGAAATATGGAAGAAGAGAACATGAGTAAGAAGGGTTAAGTAAATATAAGTGCACCAGATGCTCTTTCATAAATATCTCCAGCTCAGATTCACACTTACCATTCAGTTTCCAAATCCTCAATGTCCAATCTCTTTTTATCCTTTGATAGGAATCATTTTCATTCCCAAGGTCCAGGCAGTTTAATCTCGATGATATATTCCCACCTGATCTAAACCAAAGCTTCGAGTAACCCTCTACTTGTGATGGAGAAATAGAAGATAACAATCTCATCTCTCATAGATGACACTTGTGCAGATTAAATAGAATATCATTTAAACATATCACCAATAATTAATGACAAGCTTACACCCATTATTTGATTAATCAATGCTACCTCACCCCAATATGTATACATAGGATAGACAGATCTATAGGCCCATAATGCCCAAAATGCTTAACCATACCTGCTATGCTATGGGCTTGCTCAGCCATTCATAATTTTGGAAGGAAGTTATGTATCTTCTAACTACAAACTTAAGCTCTCCTGTTGCTTGTGATCCAGAAACTTACCTATTTGGAATTCTAAATGAAGAGTGATGGCCTGAATATCTGCATATATTCTTATTCTTTCTCCTCCTGCTCTAGAAATCATGTGATTGCCACATAACTGGAATTGCTGGGTCTTAGAAGGTCCAGATCAACTCTGCAGTGAGGATGTAAACAAAATAAAAAAGAAAGCCACCGAAGCTGTTTGCCCCGCCCCCAGTGACCATAATCCATATATCTCCTGTACCTTAAAGGTAATGGGGCACAAAATTTTGTTTTATATATTGTGCTGTAGGCTATATTTTACACTCATTTATACATTATCCCGGATATAAAAAATAAATAAAAATTAAGAAAAAAATACAGCATCATGTAACACCAAATAAAAACATTATTTACATAACCAAATGGAACAAAACAGTTATTGCTTTTGCTGCTCCATGAACTAAGAAAGAAGAACTAAGGCTACTTTCATATCAGCGTTTATGCTGTATGGTTTTGAGATTCGCCAGGAGATCTCAACACCACAGCAAAACACTTCTGTTTGAATAGTATGAAGTATGATTTTTTACATTTATTTTACACCATGTTATGTGCATCACATGCCGCGATCCTGTATGAACGTGGCATCTGAGAGGTACAATGAGGGGGGAAGCACAAACGCAACAAGGTGAATTTTTTTGTAAATCTCAGAGAAGCAGCCAAATCAAATTTCCTAATACTTTACTCATCTCTACTTATAATGTCTTGGAGTTAAAGAGCTTGAAAGGAGTTGTATAGAGTCCCAAAAGACCTCAGAATGCCATTCACAACTTGTCATGGCAACTGGGGCACTTTTGATTCTGGCCATTTTTATTTTACCTGAATTGAATTTCAATAAAGTGGCTCATCACTACACAAATTAATTCTCTTTTGGGTACCTAGCAGGTAGCAGAAGTTCTCTACTTTATTAGCTCCCTACCAGTGGCCTTCAATCTGTAGTCTGTGAGGGGATGGTAAGAGATGCATTTTTGCTACAGATAGAGAGCCATAGACTTGAAGCAGCTGCTCTAGTTTGTGCCTCTAGATCTCATCACTCATTTGAATCCTCTGTCATTCCTCTATACATTAGTATTAGGCAATTATTCTATATCATCGTTAATTTAAAAAAAAAAACGTGTAATAGTTTCATAGCTGATTGTTGAACAACTAATTCAAAGTTTGAAATGCATGTTTCATTTTCTGACAGTAATCTGCAATACATTATTCATACTTTCAACATTCAGATGGCTCGTCAATAATGGAGAAATGATTGGCTTAATTTTCAACATATATACTGGCAGCTTACCATGCAAATCATGTATTAAGATTCCACATTCTTATTCGTTATTTCCCATTTTCTACAGTTTTCTAAACCACATACAGCACATTCGCAAAGGAACATAGATGTCACCATATATTACTTTCTACGACATTTGCTCTTTAATGTTTAAATTATTATCAGAAAGTAAACACGTTTTAAGTTCTGGATTATTTTAGCAGAAATGAAGCCAAACCACAGAATCGCTGAATAAACATGCTAGGTTTGCTTATTTATCTGGGACTTTAGATACAAGAATTCTTAGTTTGGAATATGTAACAAAATATACTGCCACAATTTGGATTTACTGGCAGCCCACAAGCATATTTTAAATAGTAAAGCAAACTTCAGCCAATTAATATTGTCCATTAGGAGATTAAAGTATGAAACATTGAATAGTTTTTGATAATTATATATGAGCAATCATAACCATGTGAACAAGGAACAATCAATGCTGACAAAATTGTTACCTTAATATTAGAAACTAGAGATCAGTGAATGGTTTCTATAGAGTGAAAATTTGACCCAAGTTTTAGCAAAGATTCTGATTTTATAGAATCAGAATCTTTGGTGATTTTAAAGGGTGAAAACTCTCGGAGAGAGAGACTCTTCCAGGCAATTAAAGCATTTTTTAAATTGGCAGAATCGATTCCTACACAAATCGAATCATGCGGCTGATTTGGATGACCAGAATTGAATTTTAAGAAATCCGCTCATCTATACTAGAAACCCCAAAAACTGGAAACTCGAAGATTAGCAATGCCCATCAATATTCGCCATAACAGTGTATTATTCTTGTACCTTCTGATCATTCAATGCAGACCAGAGCTTTGTATTGCCAGATATACAAGCTGGATTTAGGTAAGATTTAATAGGTACAGAATTATTTCCTGCTGTAAGGTACATAAAGCAAATTAGATAGTCACAAAATTAACCATAGTCAATTGGTTAACTTATAGAGGTACCCAATATCCTGCTTTTAGCATGCATCCTCTACTGCCTCACCCCACTCTGGTTGTGGGTCATACACATGTGCCGGGGGTCATACACATGTGAGTCAATCATTGCTAATTATTTTTCCCTGGCGTTGCGCTTCATAACAAGTTCTCCTTTCTCCTGGATGCCCTGATTTTTGCCATCTCCCCCCTCACATTTGAACTCTACCTGCCTGTTCAGCATTAACTCCTGCTTGCTGCCTTAGTACCACATGGAAAAGCCTCCCTGTCTGAGTGTCAGCTATTACTAATGGAAGGCTACTTTAAGTGAAGAGATCCAAAGAAAGTGGTTAGTCCTTACCCCTTTGAAATGGTTGACCATGGCATCTGAGGGATAAATGTTCACGATCTGTGTTATCACTGATCACAGTCATTAGCACAGGATGTCTGCTGTGTAAAACAGCAGGCACTTGTCTGCTATGGTGCTTGCTCTGCTCTGGAGCGGGACCATCTTTAAAGACCCAACATGAGCCATACATATATGGCTCATGTTGGGAAGGATTTAAAAGGGTATTCTGGATTTTTGTGATATCGATGACCTATCCTCATGATAGGTCATCAACATCAGACTGCTGGGGATCTGTCTTTCGGCACCCTCGTGATCAGCTGTTTAAAGGGTGAGCGCTACATACTCTTCAATATTTCCCTGCACACCTTCTACACTATAGTGATGGTACATAGTAATTACAGCCTTTTGTCTCATTCACTTGAATGGTATGAACAGCTGGATAATTACAGATGAGCAGGGGGTAATCCTGTTTGTTCTTGGTAGGATAATTACAAGACTGTTTGGGCCATGCTGTAGACTGACAAACCGTGATTGCAACTATATTTCTGGTTCACTTTTAGCAGTAATTTCTAGGTTTAGTGTGGTTTTAAACAAAGATACACATGCGGCAGATGGACAAACCCACAGTGGATTGTTCAAGATTGCTTTTAGCCTTGTTCCACGCAAAGAATCAGTTTATGTTATCTTGAAGATGATTACACAGGCAATGGCTATTTAATTGATCAAGGTGTTGGACCCATGATGCATGGTAGTTACTAACAGTTAAATAATCAGATGGGAAACACAAGGCTTCTTAAACTCATGGCCAGAATAGGAGATCAAGAATAGTGATGAGCGGCATAGGCAACATTTTTTTTAGGGATATTTCGCGAGTTTTTCGCATAATATTCCGAATAAATTTGTGAATTCTAGAATTCGCGATCTCTAGTCATTATTTTCGTGAATCAAAATTAGGGTTATTCACTTTAGAAAAAGGGGAGATCTAATATCTATGTATAAATATATCAGGGGTCAGTACAGAGATCTCTCCCATCATCTATTTATCCCCAGGACTGTAACTGTGACCAAGGGACATCCTCTGCGTCTGAAGGAAAGAAGGTTTGTACACAAACATAGAAAAGGATTCTTCACGGTAAGAGCAGTGAGACTATGGAACTCTCTGCCTGAGTAGGTGGTGATTGTGAGTACAATAAAGGAATTTAAGAGGGGACTGGATGTATTTCTGGAGTGTAATAATATTACAGGTTATAGCTACTAGAGAGGGGTCGTTGATCCAGGGAGTTATTCTGATTGCCTGATTAGAGTTGGGAAGGAATTTTTTCCCCTTAAGTGGGGAAAATTGGCTTCTGCCTCACAGTTTTTTTTTGCCTTCCTCTGGATGAACTTGTAGGAAACAGGTCGAACTGGATGGACAGATGTCTTTTTTCGGTCTTATATACTATACTACTATGTTACTATGTTATTGCGCAAATCGGCACTAATGATTCCCCTTTTTCTTTGCGCAAAACAAGCAACTTCACATTTTATCAGGTCTGAGTAGATATTACTGATTGGTGCACAAAGTATTGTTGTGACATCACAGCACTGTGTCTAACAGAGACACTAATCCCTATCAAAGCACAGTGATTCCTATGACCCTACCTAACACACTGCACAGGAACCTATCAGCTACACCAGTGATGGGCAACGTGCGGCTCTCCAGCTGTTGCTAAACTACAACTCCCACCATGCCCTGCAGTAGGCTGATAGCTATAGACAGGCTTTGCATGCTGGGAGTTGTAGTTCTGCAACAGCTGGAGAGCCGCACGTTGCCCATCACTGAGCTACACTATATCACTATCTAATCTACACTGACCTACATCAACCACAAACGATCTGTATTATATATATGAGCTAACTATTTAATGTAATAAATACGGATCCAGATGAGTCTGCAAAGCACAGAGCACAGCAATGACACTGCTGTCTCTCTCAAAACTTCAAAAAACAGCAGAAAATGGCTGCTGGGGAGTTTCTTATATAGTAAAGGTGTAGGCTACTGGTTTCTAGGGATGTTGATAAGCTCTGAAAAAAAAAATGTAGCCTTCTCATTGGCCCAAAAGCAGGAAGCAGTGGTACTGCTGAAAAAAAACTAGAATATTCACGATTACGAATATATAGCACTATATTCTAGATTTTCGCCAATTCTCGACGTGCCGATATTCGTGATAAAAATTAGCGATTAGAATATTCTCGATCAACACTAATCAAGAAGAGTCCTAGATCTTTTTGCTATGCTTTTCTTCCTTGACCTTTGCCTTTAGGAGAGAATCTTGTATTTAAGATCCACAATATGTCTGTACTGAATCCCAAACTGTAATTATACTTGAAAGTGCTTACAAAGCTACATTACTATTAAACTCGAATTAATGATGATTTTATTGTAAAAGCTGTACAAGAACCTTAATACCCCGAGGACAGTAAGCTTAATAATGAGACATTTAAGAGACATGTTTCGGCAGATTTTTACATTGTGCTCATCTTTACAGTGCAGAATAAAGGCAGGTTAAGCATAAACATATTCAAAATGGCCGAGTCATTATACAGAAGAAACAAGAAACTGTCTTTGCTTGAGGAGACTTTAACAACTTCATTTTTTTTTTCTCGAAAATAAAATAGCATGGTAACTGTGTGACCAGTCAAATGAAACTAAAGGTAATTAGGACGAGTGTGGGGTTAATTTGGTCTATAATTATATTATATTAACTAAATTAAAATGGTTTCTTTGGTAAATTGCAATTCATTAAAGCTACAGATATTAAAAAATATACTATAAAATTACATGAAGCATGTACACATTAACAGCCATTAGAAATAGCTTGATATTTTGATTCAAGCAACAGTTGAAGAAAAATGTCAAAGGGTGATCGCTGGCACCTCACAAGATGGATTTTTTTCCCCTTGCCTTCCTGACACTTCACAGAGACCCTTTCTCACAATGCTCCGATACAGCTTGAAATTTCTGACATATTTTACATTTCACAGCATTGGCATAACACAGAGGCACTCAATATTCAGTTACGATGCAAAAGCCGTGGAATAAAGAGGCTGCTGTTACGGCTAAGACATGGAGAACGTTACATGCAGTATGGAAATGCTTCATAGCCACAATCTATTATGCTGCTAAATTGCAGAACATCTCATACACTAATGATCAGCACAATGGCATTTTTCTGTGCTGAAATACAATTCACATATGAGCTATTCTGCTGAATATCAAATCATCTTAATTCATAAAACATCAGTATTGTTAAGCAGAATTGTACAAGCCTTAGTTTAGATTACACATGGAAAACCCAGATTATGATTCAGATTACTGGAATTTTTGGATGAGATAATTACATTTCATATCACTTAAAGATTAGGGATGAGCGGACCCGTGGATGCTTGGGTTCGCCAGGTTCGGCCGAACTTCATGTCAAAGTTCATGTTCGGGACCCAAATTTGACCCGAACTCGAACCCGAACCCAAACCACATTGAAGTCAAAGGGAGCCTGAACTTTGGTGCACTAAAATGCCTGTAAAATAGTCGTAGTAAGGGCTAGACAGCTGCAAAAGGAAGCAACATGGGGGTAAGAGCAGGGCAGTTGCCCTGCAAACATATGTGCATAGGGAAATGACTTAAAATAACATATAATAAACATTTTTTTTAAAATAATAATCTTGAACTAGGAGGCGGAGGTCAAAGTGGAGTAGGAGGTTGAGGTGGCGGTAGACGTGGCGATGTAGGTGGAAGCGGCGGTGGAGGAGGTAGCCAACACAGTTTTGTTTGTTTTTTTATTTTATTTTTTTCCTTTATTTATTTATAAATTTGGGAAGACCCCAAAACATTGGGAAATAGAAAAGAGAATGCAAAGAGAAAGTGCGCTGGAGTATAACAGTGCGCTGGGTAAAGCTGGTATACTTGTCTACTCAGCACAAGGTACGGACGAGTCCTGTGGGATCCATGCCTGGTTCATTTAAGTGAACGTTAGCTTGTCCACGTTGGCTATGGACAGGCGACTGCGCTTGTCTGTGATTACCCCCCCCCCTGCCGTGCTAAACACACATTCGGATAATACACTTGCTGCTGGGCAGGCTAGCACCTCCAAGGCGTAAAGGGCAAGCTCAGGCCATGTGCCCAATTTGGAGACAATGATCGCAGAAGTTGTCATCCAGCTCATCTGTAGTCGCTATCCAGACTGAGTTTTTTCCATCGCACGGAAAAGTAGGTAAGACCTTGAGATTTGCAACACAGGAATCCTTTATCTTGTGTTCCCAATTTGGAGACCCATAAGTTGAATGGGGCAGACCCATCAGTCAGTACGTGTAGGCATGTGCACTCATACTGTTCAACCATGTTGCTGAAATGCTGCCTCCTGCTAAGACATTCCGTATCAGCTGGTGGTGCTGGTTGTTGTGGCTTGCTGACAAAGCTTTTCCACGTTTTGGCCATTCTAACCCTCCTTTCTGAGGTGTTGGTGATGCCCCAGCTGCATTGGCGACTTCTCCCACCTCCTCCTCCTCTGCCTTCGCCTTGTGCTTCCACTGAGCCCCTGCTGTTAGGTGTGAATGCGATCAGCAGCGCGTCTACCAGCGTGTGCTTGTACTCGCACATCTTAAAATCAATTAAATTAAGGACAGCATGTTGTCCTTGTAGCGGGGATCCAGTAGGGTGGCCAGCCAGTAATCAGCACTGGTTAGAATGTGGGAAACTCAGCAGTCATGCGCACTGCAGCATGTAGTCGCTTATGTGCGCCAGGCTGCCAGAGCCAACGACAAGCTGACCTCTGTGGGAGGGGTATCATCTGTGTCCTCTGTATCCCCCCAGCCATGCTTCATTGATGCCTATAAGCTGCTTTGAGTGCCACCCTGCTGTGAACACGGTTCCTCCTCATCATCATCCTCCTCCTCCTCATCCTGCAGAAATGTGCCCTGGCTGGACAGTTGTGAACCTGGCCTCTGTTGGTGCAGGAACCCACCCTCCGAGCCAATTGTGAATGACTGCCCTGATAACCGTGGTTATCCCTCTTCCTCCTCCTCTTCCATCATCGCCCAAAGTGTTTTTTCAAGGAGACATAGAAGTGGGATAGTAATGCTGAGGACTGCTTCATTGGCACTGGCCATGTTGGTGGAGTACACAAAACAGTGCAACGCGGCAAAAGTCATTTAATTTTTACCCTTTAATATAATTTCAATTGCCTGCCAGTGTGTGTCAGGCCCACAGACTGTACTGTGCCCACTGCCAGTGCCCACCACTCATATCGGGTGGCACAGTACCTTGCAGATAAAAAAGTAATTAAATTTTTACCCGTTAATATAATTGCAGTTGCAATTATGCCCGCGCAGTGCCCCAAATTGGAAGAAAGAGGACCGACCTATCATCTTTTTCCATCTCTCAGTTCATAAAATGCATTCCATACACCGGCCCCTTAATCGGGGACCAAACAGAGATTAAACTGTTAAGAACAGATTTTTTTTAATTTAACCCCTTCAGGACACATGACGTACCAGTACGGTAAAAAAAAATAAAAAAATACGGTGTCAAAAGCCATTTTTGTCACCTTACATCACAAAAAGTATAATAACAAGCGACCAAAATTTCATATGCACCCCAAGATATTGCCAATCAAACCGACATCTCATCCCGCAAAAAATGAGCCCCTACATAAGATATAGTATATAAACTATGGCTTTCAGAATGTGGACACACTAAAAAATCTTTTTTTTTCAAAAATGCTTTATTATGCAAAACTGAAACAATACCCCTCAAGAAGTAGTCATATTTGGTATTGTCGCATCCGTAACAACCTGCTCTATAAAACGGTCCCAAAACAGCTTTTTTTTTAAATTTTCCATTTTAATCCATTTTTCCAGTAACAAAGCAAGGGTTAACCGCCAAACAAAACTCAATATTTATTGCCCTGATTCTCTAGTTTGCACAAACACCCCATATGTCGTCATAAACTGCTGTATGGCCAAACGGCTGGGCGTAGAAGGAAGGGAACGCCATATGGTTTTTGGAAGGCAGATTTTGCTGGACTGGTTTTTTGACACTACAGTATGTCCCATTTGAAGCCCCCCTGATACACCCTACAGTAGAAACTCCAAAAAAGTGACCCCATTTTGGAAACTACGGGATAAGGTGTCAGTTATGTTGGTACTATTTTAGGGTAAATATGATTTTTAGTTGCTAACAAAAAATAGAAATTCTGAAATTTCATCTCCATTTGCCAATACCTCTTGTGGAACACCTAACGGGTTAACAAAGTTTGTAAAACTGGTTTTGAATACCTTGAGGGGTGTAGTTTCTTAGATGGAGTCACTTTTATGGAGTTTCTACTCTAGGGGAGCATCGGGGGGCTTCAAATGGGACATGGTGTCAAAAATGCAGTCCAGCAAAATCCGCCTTCCAAAAACCATATGGCATTCCTTTCCTTCTGCGCCCTGCCGTTTGGTTATACAGCAGTTTACGACTATTGTTGAGCGAACTTGTATTTTAAGTTCGGTGTCCAAAGTTCGGGTTCGGGTTATCGAAGCATCCTGTTATGGATTCCGCTACCACGGACTATAATGGCATTTGGAATCCATAAGGGGATTCTTCAATGAACCCGAACCTTGGACAACACTAAGGACCGTCATGTGATCAGTGCAGGGGGCGTGGCTCAGTACTGGATTGGATAAGAGGTGGTACTTATCCAATCCAGTACTGAGCCACGCCTCTGCACTGATCACATGATGGTGAAGTCACGCCAGGTCCTTAGTGTTGTCCAAGGTTCGGGTTCATTGAAGAATCCCCATATGGATTCCAAATCCAGTTATGGTCCGTGGTAGCAGAATCCATAACGGGATTCTTCAATAACCCCAACCCGAACTTTGGACGCCGAACTTAAAATACAAGTTCGCTCAACTCTATTTACGACCACATATGGGGTGTTTGTGCAAACTACAGAATCGGGGCAATAAATATTAAGTTTTATTTGGCTGTTAACCCTTGCTTTGTTACTGGAAAAAATGGATTAAAATGGAATATTTTCCCAAAAATTGAAATTCGGAAATTTTATTTCCATTTACCATTAACTCTTGTGGAAAACCTAAAGGGGTAATGACTTTGGAAAATCAGTTTTGAATACCTTGAGGGGTGTAGTTTTTAGAATGGGGTCAGTTTTGGGTGTGCTCTATTATGTAAGCCTCACAAAGTGACTTAAAACCTGATCTGGTCCCTAAAAAGTGGGTTTTTGAAAATTTCTGAAAAATTTCAAGAATTGCTTCTAAACTTCTAAGCCTTGTAACGTCCCCGAAAAATGAAATGGCATTCCTAAAATGATCGATACATGAAGTAGACATATGGGTATGGTAAATCAATAACATTTTTTGGCAGTATTACTATGTATTATAGAAGTAGAGAAATTGAAACATCAAATTGTTGGTAAATTTGGTATTTTTTTATAATAAAAATGAAATTTTTCGACTTCATTTTACCACTGTCATGAAGTACAATACGTGACAAAAAAAAAATCTTAGAATGGCCTGGATAAGAAAAAGCGTTTTAAAGTTATCACCACATAAAGTTACACTGGTCAGATTTTGAAAAAATGGCCTGGTCCTTAAGGTGAAATAGAGCCGTGTCCTTAAAGGGTTAAAAAAAAAGAGGACAGCCTCTGCGGATCTGGGTATTTTTTGGCCGCGTTACTGAACGCTCATGCACAATGGCTGTAGGCTCATGCGTCCTTTTGCGGAGGTGGCAAACCTGGTCAGTCAAACCCAAGGCAACATCATCGACCTCATCCCATATGCGTTTTTTCTGGAGCGTGCCCTGCAAAGAGTGCTGGATCAGGCCATAGATGAGCATGAAGAGGAAGAGTTGTGGTCACCATCACCACCAGAAGCAGCCTTGTCGTCGTCGATTGCTGGATGCAGAGAGAGGATTCTGAAGAAGAGGAGTCAGAGGAGGAAGGTGGCTTTGAGGAGGTGGAAGACCAACCACAGCAGGTGTCCCAGGGGGCTGGTTGTCACCTTTCGGGGGACCCTTGGTGTTGTACATGGCTGGGTGGAGGAAGAGACCTTCAATGATGTCAGTGAGGACAAGGAACGGGACATGGCTAGCTTGGTAACCAACCTTGTGCAAATGGGGAGTTTGCGGTTGTGCAAATGGCCTGTTTGCGGTGCGTTAAATGGGGAATTTGGTCTGTCAGAGTTTGGTCTGTCACTGTAAAGCGGGCGTAACCCTTACACTACCTGATCGATACAACATCATACCTGATCGTATACACACACTGGATGCTTTAAAGCACGTTATTTCAAACAATTTAGGAATGTTAGGTCATTTTATGCCCTTTATGGACTTAAACCCGACTCTGCGTCAACTACCTAATTTTCCATGGGAGTTTTGCCATGGATCTCCCTCCGGCATGCCACAGTTCAGGTGTTAGTCCCTTTGAAACAACTTTTCGATTACTATTGTGGCCAGAAAGAGTCCCTGTGGGTTTTAAAATTCGCCTGCCTATTTTTGTCTATTGCTGTTCGCCCAGTTTGCCCGTTCGCAAACATTTGCGGAAGTTCGCCGTTCGCGAACAGAAAATGTTATGTTCGCGACATCTTTAGTCCCGCATGGAGGCCCACTCGGTGGTGAAGTGGTGCTGTTCCGCAGAACAACTGACCCGTATGTGCTGCATCTGAAACTCCACTTTCACCTGCTGCTACTCGCACAGTCTCTCCAGCATGTGCAAGGTAGAGTTCCACCTTGTGGGTACGTCGCATATGAGGCGGTGAGCAGGAAGATTCCATGTGGAGTCTAGGACCTCATCATCCTCTGCATCATCTTTGACCCACTCTTCACCCATGCCCTCCTTGCCGGTCTGCACACAGTTGAAATCTTTAGCAGTTGGCACCTGTGTTTTCTCATCATCATCATCAGAGAAGTGCTGCAGTGGTCCTCCCATGTCCACATCCTGAAACATAAGTAGTTGGGCATCAGTGCACTCAATCTTTTCCATTTCTGGGGCAGAGATGGCCCATGGAAAACCCACCAGTAAAGTCATAATAAAGCATACCAGACTGCTGCATGAATTAGGGCTCACACTGCTTGGCTGATTTGCAAGAGGGTGAGGTGAAAGACAAATGTCCATGGGTTGTAGGTGCCAATTCTGTGGTCAGCCTTACACCCGGAAGAAAAGACGCCGGCATCGCCTGCTCCTTACCAGGGATGCCGGCGTCTTCTCTTCCGGGTGTAGCTCTGACGTCATCGGCGCAGGCGCACTGAGGACGGAGCGCCTAAGCGAGCGTCCTTCACTCAGAGCGCCTGCGCCGACTAAAGACCGATACGGCGCAGGCGTGGGATTGCAGCTGCAGACAGGGCCAGCAGGAGGAGGAGAGCGCGCTGGCCCTGTCTATCAAAAGAAGAGGGGGTGTTCCCAGGGCATGAAGATGCGGCGGCTACCAGCAAGTACCCGCCCAACTTGCTGGTAGCGAAGATAATTTGCATATCACAAAAGTAAGTTTTTTAGAAGATAGAAAACAGGAAAAAAGTTAGGAAACATATGTTTGAACTCAGCTGACATTAGCAAGTAGCTAATGTCAGCTAGTGAAAATTACATCAGTGGGGGTGACAGAAGCCCTTTAAGTAGTTAAAAAATAAGAAGATAAAATGTAACATTTTGGCACATCTGAGACAAATTCCAGATTTTAATGCAATAAAAATATTATAGTTGGACTTGAAGCAGGGTGTTTATACAAAAAAACAAAATAAGGCAGCAAAAGTCCATTATAGCGGAATGGTCCAAGATTTGTCAAACATAAATGTTTGTTTCCAGCCACTTTCGCTCAAGAAAGTTATGCCAGTTACTTAAATGGGTTTAAAAAGGGGATAGTTTTCTTTATTCAAGTGAATGAACAAAATGCAAAGCCAGAATAAAGTGACTAAATTCACTTCCCCTCATTTTTTTTCAAAGCAACTACTACTCCAGTAAATAAATATCATCAGTCATTGCTTCTGATCTCCCCCAACTAATTTCCAATTTTTCCCCTTTTGATGGTGTCTTTTGACAGCGGGCATTGCAGGTTCTCATTCTGCAACAAAGTATTTTGCTATTGCTGCTGTTTGTTGAGGGCATTTTACGGCTGACGAAGGACTCCATCACTAAGAATCAGCTGTTAGTAACAGTTCTTACCGCAGTCTCTATTTCACATGCAGGGTTGGGGGAAATTCCTATCCAAGATGTTATTCCTTTCATCATTATGTAGTCCATACTGTCGCCTATTGACCGGGTTGGAGAATGGGTAAGCCATCCGCAGTCAGCCCTGAAGGACCCCATGACTGTCTGCACAATAAGCCTGCTATTAGGCTACACAGCAGCCCACGTCATACTGACACAAAGCATAATGTTTTAGCATACAGGAGTATAAATATATCACAAGTCTGAAATAAAGTCAAAAATAGTAATCCCATAATGGGATTTTAAACCCATGTTATAAATAATATTTTTTTTTTTATTAAAAAATTGCATCCCCCCCAAAAAAAATCAACATTATTAGCATGAAATATATTTTGTTGCGCACAAGATAAAAATAAAATACACATATTAGGTATCCAAATGACCAAAATAGCCTGAAACATTTAATTATTGTATTATTTCGTGTAAAACATGAATGGTATAAAAATAAATGAAAAGAATAAATAAATAAATAAATAAATGTATGTATATATATATATATATATATATATATATATATATATATATAGGCATTTATATGTCTTCCTGAACAACGCTAAAAACGAATAACCTTTCTCCCACCTAAAACAAGGCCTCAGAAAGCCAAGACAATCAAAAAATAAAAATGTTATGGCTGCTCAAATGCAGGGAAGGAAAAAAACACAAAAATGTTGCTGGTCATTAAGGCCTTTTCAGGCCCAGTCATTAAGGGGTTAATAATATAATTGGAAAATCATAGTATGTTTATATTATTATTATTTTAAGCTGTGATTATTATCCCTACTATTATTTTCTATGCCCGTGTTTTTTGAAAATTCTGATAGACTATATACAATATATTATATACAGAAAAATTGCTTTACGTTTAATGAGCAGTGATGGCAACAATTTTTTTTTTTATTTATCTGCTTTTTTTAATGGCTTGTTTAAGATGTCGAGCTGTGAAAACCAATTATCTGTCCTAAGGGAAGCAGCTATGTCTACAAACTATTTATTCTCTAGGGCCATTAGACTTTCTGGAGTGGGCTATTATTATTTTTTTCACAAGTGACTTTTCAACGTCACATAGGGAATAAACGAGGAAGCCTAAATGCACCACTCGCAATGTATAAAATCACAATTTCATTCTGATGAGGCTAAAAAGACTTAATCGGGTTTCCCATCTGAAGGTAAAACGCATAAAGGACAAGCAGACAATAGCGGCAAACTGGACTGTGACAGGCTAATTATTGTGGCTTCATTATGAAACTTATTTTTACATAGGTCACTTGGGAAGTGTAATTAAAAATGCATTATATGTGCCTTTTGTTGAAGCGATTAAATTAAAAAGAGAAGAAAAAAAATAATTATGCGAGGTGCAAATAGTAATGTTGGTCAACAGCGTTTGTCTAAGAAAGAAATAGCATGCTAGAGGTTCATTAGCAGTACCTGTGTTAACAGAAACCATGTTTGAAAAATGAGCCAGAGAGCAGCTTTTAAGTACTCAGATTAAAGGATTTATAATGTCAAGTTTAACACCGAAATTATAGATAACATTACAGCACGGTGAGTAATGACATCCTTCATCTAAGTTGCCACATTGGCATTCATCATAAGATTTGTGTTGTACGAATAAATGTATTAATTAGTTGAAAAATACAGGAATGATTTACTGTAGGTATATGTTCGTCTTTCTGTTTGCATATATGCATATGATAACATTAAACTGAGACTTGCATGGACATTAATCCAGGTTTTAGAATTAGGAAAAAACACAGTGATAAAAAAAAACGACCTCCACTTTTAGCCAGCCCACAATGCTAATTAATCATATACTGTATATCTACTGTAATAACCACTTTATGAGCCCAGACTGTGGCTCCATGGAAAAAAAGTTATCAGTAGATGTGTAATTTAAAGGGTTTGTGTCACAAGAACAACCGCTGTCCATGTGCCCTAGCAGGGTGTATAGTTGTCATACAAAGGGTTCCCCAGGTCTGAACCTCTCCATATGAGCTACTGGCTCGAACGCTGTGGGATCTGAGTCATTGCATGGTCAGTGATTTGCTTGAATGGCCATATGTAATACCTTGTTTCCCCTGCGGTAGCCAATGCAGTAGAATGTGTGAGCTTCTACTGGAGGCTTCATCTTATTGGTGGTGTAGGTTATATTTAAAAATAGTTTTTTTCATGAGACAACTTTTTTAAAGGGGACCTAAACTTTTACTGAGATCATGGAAGATACAAATATCTGTATGCTGGAAAAGCACAAGAGATTCTATAAAAGTCAAAGGTGAAGAAGAGTACATGATTTCAGTTAAGATTTTGGTCCCATTAAATACAATTCAATATGTCTATGCAATGTATAGTGATGGGTCCAGATAAAAGTGTTCCCAAAATTAAACACACTATAAAAGAAAAAGTTTGTTATTAGTAGTGTGGAACGAATTTTAATAGCGAATATCGACACTTTGACAATTCGCGAATATTTAGAATATAGTGCTATATATTTATATTCGGGAATAGTGTTGATTGCAAATATCTAATCTCCAATTTATCGCAAATTTATCGAATTTTTTTATGGAAATATCGGCACTTACGAACATCCCTAGCAATCAATAGGAAAGTTGCCTACCCTTTCGTGTTAATTGCGTATATTTTAATCGCAAATTTTTATCGCAAATATATTACATTGACGATTTTCGCAATCAAGTAAATAATGACTGCAGATCACGAATTCTCGAATTTTCTCATTTCTAATTCAAATATTGCCTGTGCCGCTCATCACTATTAGAGATGAGTCAGATCCAACCTGAATTTTGTAAAAATTCCAGTTGCACCTAATCCAGATGTTACTGATTTGATTCAGGCAAATGTTTTTCAAGAAAAAAAAAGAGATTTTTTTTCAACATAAGAGATTAAAGAAGAAAAATTTTAGTCCTAGAAGACCTTTAGAGTGTCATACACAAATTTTGAGGCCAATTGGAGTACTTGACTGATTTGGCCTTAATAATTGAGCTTTGAGCTCTATTTGTGAGATGCAGTTTTTGTGCTATTCATAGATCCATGTGCCCCTTGCACTGCTGTTCACCCTTTTAAGTCTTCTATGATAGGTGTTCAATAAACTAGCTGAATATGAAAACAAACTTTTCTGAGAAAATTTAACTTACTACTTTTAAATGTAATCCCCGTTGACTTTAACACACTTATTCCACTCCAGTGATCAGATGCCCTCAGAATAGGAAACTTCTTGCTGCTGCAGGGACCCTGTTACCGCCTCTTTGACTGCATTATCATAAGGAAATTGTTGCCCATGCAAAAATTTCTTCAGGTTCTGAAAGAGAAAGTAATCAATGGCAGCCAGGTCTGGACTGTAGGGTGGATGATTAAGCTCCATGAAGCTGCATTCTCTGATAGCAGCTTGTGATTTGCAAGATTTGTGAGCTGGCGCATTGTTGTGAAGCAGTAACACACCTGCTTTTAACTTTGCACAGCATCACTCTCTCTCTCTTGCTTTCTCTTTGATTATCTCACTTAATGCCTTCCTTGTTGAAGCAGAGGTATCTCCAGCAGGGGCGTAGATAAGGGGGGGATAGGGGGGTTCAAACCCCCCCCAGAGTGTCTAGGTGTACGGAGAGCTGTTTGGTAGCAGGCTGACGCTGACTCTGTTTTTTTTACTTGTGGACTGCCGACCGCGGTTCAGACAGAGTCTGTGAGAGAGAGCCCAGTGAACACACAGGGGTGTGGCCATTCAGGGAACTCCATTTCCTCCATTTCCCTGCATGCACCACGGTGAGGGAGCTGGCAGGATCTCATCTGTGTAGTAGCTCCGTGCAGGTTGAGGAGAAGCAACAGCGATCAGGAGGACAATCTGGAAGATTGAAAAACAGCTGCTGTAGGTCAAGGTAGGTACCGAGTGCAGTGGTTTAAAAAACAGGGGGGGGGGGTTGGCAGCCAGCCAGCAAACACAGTTCAACTGAGTGAAGTCTGTGTCACACAGTGGTGCGCAGGGGAAGGGAAGTGATAAGGGAACTTTTCCCTGTGCTCAGAGCTCCATCAGAGAGGAGTCTTGTACTGCTCGCCTCTACATTGTAAAGGCTTAAAGAGGAATTCCAGGTTCAGGGAGGCGAGTATATTTACATATATTACACTGACCTCTAGCCCACTAGTCCAGATATCTTCATGCTGAAAATGTAGGAGATAACATGCTTCCACTCCCTGAGGGCTGCTCTGCAGACGGCCAAAATTAGTGTTTTTGCTAATAAAGTGGATGCCTCTCTAGAAATGTGCACTCGAAAACAAACCATGCCAGCTCCCTAACTGTATGCATGAAGATGTCTGGATTGGGACAGCAGAAAATTAACTTCCACTCCAGAGAGGTCAGAGAGGTCATTTTCTACTCTGAAAAGGATCAAGACATACTTGCGGAATACAACAGGATAGGTAAGTAAAATAATGAAAATCATAAATAAAAATTGAAAAATACTGTTGGTTTCATTATAGTATTTTGTATATTTTCAGACAAGGCTGAACGGGTTAGCACTGCTATCAATTCACCGTTTGGAACCAGTGACACCACTGGATGTTGTGGATGAGCTCGCTAAGAGAAAAAAGAAACTTGATATGTCATAACTTTGGTAAGTGATGCTTGTTATTTCCCCTGCATTATATATTCTGAACTGTATTGGGCGAAATTCACAAGACTGAAGAAATAAAAAGAATTGCCCATGGCAACCAATGAGATTCCATGTGTCAATTTTTAAGAGAACCTAAGAATACAGAAGCAAAGATCTAAGTGATTGATATGTGCAACAATTACAGTTTTTCTTGCTCCAGTCCAGATGATTTGGGCCCACTTTGGTTTATTTTAAATAGACTTTTGGTTGGTGTCTGCTGCATATTTTTACTAAGTATTTTTTTAAATGTGCAGTGGGTAGGTACCAATTACGAGTCTGTTTAAAACATGTTTTTTCATATGGTGTCAAACAACTAAATCAGTATTGCTCCAGGTAAAGGATTGGTTTAGGAATGATATGGCTGGTATATTTTTCTCAAACCCTGGTGTGTCTGCTAGATAAAGTCTTATAATTTGAGAAAGCTGAACCCCCCCCCCTCCCCCCAGGAAAAATAATTATCTACGGCCCTGATCTCCAGTAATTGTTGTCTTGTGTGGCTTGAATTCTAGTAATAAAACACCTTCTATATCCCACAAAACTGTTGCCATGATCATTCCAGCTGACTGCCGCACACAAAAGTTCTTTGAAGTTGGTGACCCCTTGTGCATCCATTGCATGGACTCTGGTTTGGTCTCAGGATCATAGTGGTGGACACATGTTTCATCACCTATAAAAATTTGAGAATACAAATCTAAGTATGTCTAAATTCTCTTTGCAAAATTGCTGGTGACAAGCTTTTTGCTCCGGCGTTAAGATTTGTGGAACAAACCAGGAACTGACCTTTGATATTATCAAAACATCATAAATGATACTGGTAACTGTGTCAACTAATATACCTAATTCATGAGTTATAACACTGACTTTGAACCAACAATCTTCCATAACCATGGCCTCCACTTTATGGCAGATTTACTCTGAAAGGGGGGTCATCTTCAATTGATTCCCTATCCCATTTAAACTCCTTGGCCAAAACTTTACCTGTCACTGTCAGTGGGAAGGTGCATCATTACCATATACAGCAAGCATCCTTTCATGGATTTCTTTAGGCTTCTTTTCTTCCTTTTTAAGTAATTTAATCACAGGATGAAACTTCAAATCCCTCCCTTTCTTTGTTGGGTAATGATAATTTCAGATGTATTGCAAATGTAGTAGCCAAGTACCAGTACTTGAAGGTAACCTGGCACCCCTTTACATTTCCTGTGAGGCCAGCTTAAAATAGTAACAAACAAAATTATTTCAGGTCTGTCATTATTAGAGATGAGCAAATCAAAGCTGACAAAGTGGAATTCGTTTTCAGGAAAAATTCGATTCGCAACGAATGCGAATTTCCTCACGCTTCGTGGTAACGAATCTCAATTTTTCCTAAAATGGCGGATAAAATAGCGGCTACACGTGGGAGGACATGGGGCAAGGAACTCTGGGAAGGCGGGTTGACCCATAATGCCATGCATGCAGCCAATCAGTAGCCAGCCAGCCCTGTGATGTCACAGCCCTATAAATATGACGGCCATCTTGGATTCAGACATTTTCCAGCGTTCTGAGTGCAGGGAAAGACGTGAATAGGCGCTAGGGACAGCAATAGTAAAAACCTCATAGTCAATTAAAAAAAACTGAAAAAATGATTTATAAGTGCAGGGAAAGGATAGGGCGGAATCATTTCACAGCATCTTAGTGCAGGGAGAGACGTCAAAAGGCACTAGGGACAGTGCTAAAAATGTGATTTACAAGTGCAGGGAAAGATTATTTAGGGATCTAAATAGCCATTATACAGTTCTGTCATTCCAGCAGCCATTATACAGTTCTGTCATTCCAGCAATTTGTTCTTATTATTGGGGTGCAAGTTCTATGTTGAAAAGCCTTTAGTGGCCTATTTAAGTACAAAAAGAATAAAAATATATACACACTTGACTGTTGCAGTTATTTGTGGTGAAATCTTTTAGTGGCCTATTTCAGTACAGATAGAAAAATATATACGCACTTCACTGTTGCAGTCATTCATGGTGAAAGCATTTAGTGGCCTATTTCAGTACAAAAATAAAAATATATTCTCAGTTCACTTCTCCGGTTATGTGTTGAAAGCGTTTAGTGTCCTATTTCACTACAGAAAGAAAAATATATACGCACTTAACTGTTGCAGTTATTTGTGGTAAAAGCGTTAAGGGGCCTTTTTCAGTCCAGAAAGAAAAATATATTCATTACTTTTAGGGGTGTTTTAATTTGCTTTTAATTTATTTAGTTTAGCTAAAACCATCTCAGACAGAGAAGTGCCAGACCATGCACAGAGAAGCGGCAGAGGCCTAAATATTTCTGGCGCAGGAAGAGGTCGCAGCAGAGTAAGGGTGCATGGCAGCAGGAGTCACAGCGAGAGGCCTAAGCTCCTGGTGTCATCTAACGATCATGTCTTGACCAGCAACCCAGTGTTTTTTGATTAGTTAACTCGGTCATTCACATAATCCCAAGTGACATCAGACACCCCCAGCCAACGGTAGGTGGGTTCGTCAGACACAGCCCTTAGTTGGCATGGCCCGTGAGCAGGCCCTGTGGCCTCACCTGTCCTTAACCTGCCTTTGTCCTTTGCTGTTCCCTCAGCCACAGAACTATTGTATGCTGTGGGCTCAGCTCCACTATACAGCAAGGACGAGCTACTAGACGACAGTCAGCAGCTACTGCCCAGACAAGATCTGGAGGAGACATCCACCGCTTCCTCCGCTAGGCGGGCAAGTAGTGATGACGAGAGTGGTGTGGGAGGTGGTGTTGCGAGCCGTCAGGCTCCTGACCTAGAGACCGTTGAGGAGGACATCAGTGACGTGCAGACACTACTCGATGATGATGAAGCCGATCGCACTTGGGAGCCGGGTGCAGACGGGGCTTCATCATCATCAGGAGAAGAGGGTGGCAGCTTGCCCGTGAGGCAGCTGCTGAGCCAGCAAGGTGGTAGCATGGCTGGGAGTCAGCTGGGTGGCCGCAGTGGGAGGTGGGGAGTGAAACGTTCCTGGGGTAGATCACCTGCTTCGCAGCAGCCTCCCTACCCGGGAAGTAGTGGTGCAGGGGTTCACGTAGGCAGCGGATGTAGCAGTCAGTCAGTGCAGACTGTTGGGGGGAAAATCACCTACTCAGTGATGTGGTAGTTTTTTGTTAAGCCGTCGGAGGAGGTGAACATGCCAAATGTAGAATCTGTGGGCAGAAGGCGAAGCATGGCCAGGGCGGCAATGTTGGCACTACGGCTCTACATCAACATATGCAGCATCGCCATACAGTGGCCTGGGAGAACCGTGGCTACGATGGGGTGGTCCAGCCTGCCGCAGCAACCGCTGCATGACCCAATGGAATGCACCCGATCTTAGGCAGTCAAGGCTCCACCACCTCAGCTGAAGGGAGCTGTCTGTCATTCTCATCTTCTGCTGGTCCAGATGCTCCTGTTCCTCCTGCTCCTACTCCTCGTCAGTCATTCCATCAGCAATCGATCGCCGAAGTGATTGCCAAGAGACAGCAATTTGCGTGCAATCATCCAACGCCGCAGAAGCTGAATGTGCTCCTGTCCAAGTTGCTGGTGCTGCAGTCCTTTCCTTTCAAAGTGGTGTACTCTGCTCCTTTCAGAGAACTGATGGCTTGTGCTGAGCCGAGGTGGAGAGTCCTAAGCCATCTTTTCTTTACGAAAAAGGCAATACCAGCCCTGCACAAATATGTAGAAGAGAAGGTGGGCCAGTCCTTGAGCCTGTCGGTGTCTGCCAAAGTGCACAGTAGCGCCGAATTGTGGAGCTGTGATTACAGTCAGGGACAATACATGTCCTTTACGGCCCACTGGGTGAATGTGGTTCCTGCACAGCCACACCAGCAACTTGGTCAGGTCACGCCACTTCCACCTCTACGTTGTCACGCCGTTGTTCCCTCAACAATGTCCGCCTCCGCCTCCTCATCCTCCATCATGTCTTCAGCCTCCACTGCAGGGACAAGTCACAGTGCCGCTCCAGCATACCACATGTGCAGGGCACTGCAGTGTCACACTGTTCTGCACCTGGTTTGCCTTGGTGAACAGAGTCACACAGGGGAGGAACTGCTCCTTGTGATTCATCAAGAAATTGAATCCTGGTTTTATCCGCAACAACTAAAAATTAGAACCATGGTGACCGACAACGGAAACAACATAGTGTCGTTGCTGCGTCAATAAAAACTGAGCCATGCGCCCTGCATGGCACACGTGTTCAATCTGGTTGTCAAACGGTTCCTGAAGTCTTCCACCCATCTGCAAGACATCCTAAAAATGGCCAGGAAACTTTGCATGAACTTCAGCCACTCGCACACCGCAAAGCACAACCTCCTTGAACTCGGTGGCCTTCTCCTGATGCTGCTACTGCTGATTCCACCACCTCTAGACTCTGTCATTGTACCACTCAGTGGCCTTCTCCTGATGCTGCTACTGCTGCTGCCACAACTTTCAGACTCTGTCATTGTGCCACTCAGTACCCTCCACATATTGCTGCCACCTCCAGACTCTGTCATTGTGCCACTTGGTGGCCGCTTCATACTGCTGCCAACTCCAGACTCTGTCATTGTGCCACTCAGTGGCCTTCTCCTGATGCTGTTAATGCTGCTTCCGCGATCTCCAGACTCAGTCATTGTGCCACTCGGTGGCCTTCTCCTGATGCTGCTACTGCTGCTGCCGCCAATTCCAAACTCTTTCGGTTTGCCACTCAGTGGCCTCTTCATACTGCTGCCATCTACAGACTCTGTCATTGTGCCACTCGGCAACCTCCTCATACTGCTGCCAACTCCAGACTCTGTCATTGTGCCACTCAGTGGCCTCCTCATACTGCTGCCATCTACAGACTCTGTCATTGTGCCACTCGGCGACCTCCTCATACTGCTGCCAACTCCAGACTCTGTCATTGTGCCACTCAGTGGACTTCTCCTGATGCTGTTAATGCTGCTTCCGCCATCTCCAGACTCAGTCATTGTGCCACTCGTGGCCTTCTCCTGATGCTGCTACTGCTGCTGCCGCCAATTCCAAACTCTTTCGGTTTGCCACTCAGTGGCCTCTTCATACTGCTGCCATCTACAGACTCTGTCATTGTGCCACTCGGCGACCTCCTCATACTGCTGCCAACTCCAGACTCTGTCATTGTGCCACATACTGCTGCCAACTCCAGACTCTGTCATTGTGCCACTCGGCAGCCTCCTCATATTGCTGCCAAATCCAGTCTATGTCATTGTGCCACTCAGTGGCCTTGTCCTGATGTTGCTTCTGTGAACAAAAAAAAGTATAGTTGTGGTGGCTCACACTGGATGGGTATATGGAATAGGTGCCACAGCCCTAGTCAGAGGTACACCACCCCTCTGTTTGGAAATTCAGTTAAATTAGCCTGGTGGGGCGTGCACTCAACACCTGGACAGCATAATACCGTTCACCAATATTAAAAGCATTTAAATTTATTCAGCCACAGTCTATAAAAGCATATAACAAATAAGTAAAAAACAGATAACAATAAGAGAGCAATAGCTATTGCAAATCACCACTATTTAAAAATGCATCATAAAAGCAGTAATGAAGCGCCAAAGGGACCGGAGTCCAAAAATGTATATTGTTACAATGTTCTTGATGTATCAAATAGATGTTGTCTGATTCAGATGGAAGTTATAGTTTTGGGCTTTAATCCCTCCGACTTTAGTCCAATCCTCAGGGTAAGTATATAACACTCCTTTATCATAGATGGAATTTGGAATGTAAATCCATAAGTTTTGGGGTATCAAAGGTGCTGGCTTACCTCTCCACGGAGTTCGCACGTTGCAGGGCGACACTCTGAACTCAGTGTTCCAGGGTCGGCGTCTCCCGCCGTACAGCGTGCAGTCCAGGTATCGCGATCTCGCGAGAATAGAGGATCGTATTGCGTGCAGTCCAGGTATCGCGATCTCGCGAGTAGAGGATCGTATTTTACCTCTTTGCCTGGGAAGAAGGGGGAGAGGGCCAGTTCGATATTCCAATATATATCTTTCCTTTACTTAATTTTTCGCATGGCCATGCTCAACGGATTGGGGGTCTCGTCACAAGAATAGGAAACAGCCCAATTTTTGGGCTGTTTCCTGTTCTTGTGACAAGACCCCCAATCCGTTGAGCATGGCCATGCGAAAAATTAAGTAAAGGAAAGATATATATTGGAATATCGAACTGGCCCTCTCCCCCTTCTTCCCAGGCAAAGAGGTAAAATACGATCCTCTACTCTCGCGAGATCGCGATACCTGGACTGCACGCAATACGATCCTCTATTCTTGCGAGATCGCGATACCTGGACTGCACGCTGTACGGCGGGAGACGCCGACCCTGGAACACTGAGTTCAGAGTGTCGCCCTGCAACGTGCGAACTCCGTGGAGAGGTAAGCCAGCACCTTTGATACCCCAAAACTTATGGATTTACATTCCAAATTCCATCTATGATAAAGGAGTGTTATATACTTACCCTGAGGATTGGACTAAAGTCGGAGGGATTAAAGCCCAAAACTATAACTTCCATCTGAATCAGACAACATCTATTTGATACATCAAGAACATTGTAACAATATACATTTTTGGACTCCGGTCCCTTTGGCGCTTCATTACTGCTTTTATGATGCATTTTTAAATAGTGGTGATTTGCAATAGCTATTGCTCTCTCATTGTTATCTGTTTTTTACTTATTTGTTATATGCTTTTATAGACTGTGGCTGAATAAATTTAAATGCTTTTAATATTGGCGAATGGTATTATGCTCTCCAGGTGTTGAGTGCACGCCCCACCAAGCTAATTTAACTAATGTTGCTTCTGCTGCTTCCGCCACCGCCAGACTCTGTCATTATGCCGGTTTGTGGCCTCTTGATTCTGCCGCCACCTCCACACTGTCATTGTGTCACTCTGTGGCCTCCTCCTGATGCTGCTTCCACCTCACCACTATGTCATAGGGCCACTCTGTGGACTTTTCATGCTATTCCCACCCTTCCCACTTCATGACTGGGCCACTATTTTGCCTTTCGGCCTGGCTGACATTATCATTTATTTGACCTTACTTCTGATCTGTCAGAATGAGGGAAAAATAAGACGCAATGGATCCTCTCTGTGTAGCAGATGTAAGGTACCATCAAAATTGGCTAATGATTTTTTAGCCAAAAGCAGGAGTGGGTACAAAACACAGAAGACATGCAAATATTCCATTTACGTGTCATCTCTGCTTTGGATCCACTCCTGTTTTTTTTGGCATTAGCAATACTGATGGATTACTGACTGAATGCTTATTTAGTGAAGGCGGATGCTCCACCGTCAGGATTAGTTTTTTGTGGGTTATTGTTCTGATGGAAGGGCAAAATATCAGTTACATCAACACAAACTTACTGCGGACACCCTCTCCACTCGGGGAGTTCTACTTATATAAGCATTTAATAGAACAGGTTCTGTTGACATCTATGTGGAATCAGCTGACGAGGGTGTAAAAGAACTGTGATTCTTCTTGGTGCTAACATCGACCTGTAATTCCAAGTTCATACTTGAGTTATTTGGTCAGTTTTGGCCCCATGACTGCCCAAATAAATGAATTGTGCAGTGATTCTAAGAGCGACCCTGTCACCTGCATGCCATATGGACTCACAGTATAATTTTTCTACCAAAGCAGACTCTGCGTGTTACTGCAAGGCACAGTGTTCTACACCACTATAAAGGCTCTCTCCAGCCAGGAAATAGCAGTTTATTTAAATAAATTCGGATCGAAGCGAATTTTTCCCAAAAAATTTGGCGAACCGGCAAATAGAATTTTTGAAGAATTCACTCATCTATAGTTATTATGTGTTAAGATTCTATAATTTAGGGAAATTAAATCTTATTCATTGCAAATGAGAAGTATTCATTATATCCATGTTCTCCATTGCCTTCCAGCTGCTGTCCAGCAGTTTTCTCTATATTACTGCTTCAGTCAGCAGTTGGTCAGTAGTGATGAGCGGCAGGGACAATATTCGAATTCGCAATATTTCGCAAATATTTGATATAATATTCGTCATATATTCGCGAATTCGAGATTATTTTCTTGATTGAGAAAAATCAGCAATGTAATATTCATGTAATGCAAGCAAAATACAGGCATAGGTCACTATAGCTATATTTTTTAAGCTGCTAGAAGTGAGACTGGAGAAAATGGTTGGCACAGCAGAACATTACAATAGCTTTATTTGCAGATAGAGTGCTCCAATATATTTGCGATTGTGAAATCGCCACTAATGATGCAAATATTTTGGCTCAATACGTGCAACTTCACATTTTAGCAGGCCTGACTACATATTAGTGATTGGTAAACTAAGTATTGATGTGAACTTGGGACATCACAGCACTATGTATGTATGTAGAATACATACATACAGCACTATGTATGTAGCATGTATGTATAGACAGCAGAACCAGCAGAATCAGCTACACTATATTACTATCTAACCTACACTGACTATCTCCCATTAAATATCTATATTATATATATAAGCTAACTAACTACCTATCTAATGTCATGACACAGGAAAGCAGAGAGCACAGCAATAACACTGCTCTCTCTCTCTCAGAACTGCAAAATACTGCATAAAATGGATGCTGGGGAGGTTCTTATATACTAATAGGCAACTTTCCTATTGGTTGCTAGGGATGTTGCTTAGCTCAGACAAAGACATTTCAGCCTTCTCATTGGTAGTGTTGATCCCGAATTTTCAAATTGCGAATTTTAATCGCGAATATCGGCACTTCGAGAATTCGCGAATATTTAGAATAGAGCAAAATATATTCACAATTGCGAATATTCATTTTTATGCGAAATTTTTATATGCAAATTTTCGCAAGCAAGGAAATAATGTCATTATTTTCTGATTATGAAAATGCTCATTAAAAAATGTACATACATTTGCATAAAAATTTGCATCAAATTAGTATAAAAATTCACATAAACTGGCATTTAAAGATACCTTTTAAATACCAGTTTATGCGAATTTTTATGCTAATTTTATGCGCATTTTTATGCTAATTTTCGCAATCATGAAAATAACGACTGGAGATTACGAATTTGCGAATTTTCAAATATATGGCGAATATTCGCCCAAATATTCGTGAAATATCGCGAATTCGAATATTGCCCCTGCGGCACATCACTACTCATTGGCCCACAACAAAGAACGGAGGTTACTGACTTTAAAAAAAAAATGTAGAATATTCGAAATTGCAAATATATATCACTATATTCTAGATATTCGCGATTCAAATATTCACGCCCAGCACTATTGGTCAGTAGATAAAGCCTGAATATCTTGAATACCTGGACTCCCACTCCCCCACCGCCAACTGCTCTGCAGGCCACAGACTTCTTCCAAACTGTGCAGGCAGTCCACATGACATCACAGCTTCTGTGTCAGGTCTTGTGTGATGATTAGAGATGAGCAAAGTATTTGAAAATTCGATTCCGCTGCTTCACCGAATTTTGCAAAAAAAATTGCTTCATTCTTCGCAAAGCACATTTCCTTGTAAGTAGTGAGGGCAATGACAGGTAGCTGTGATTGTGCCGCTCCCAGCCAATGCACCCCTCGGACAGTAATACCACAGTGAAAAATAAAAAAATAAAAAAATTAGGTCATACTTACCTGATCCATTTGACCACGAAGAGCCAGCCGCCATCTTGATTAATGATCTAGCGCAAAATCTCATCACTGTGCATGGGATTTTGTGCAAGATCTTCAACCAAGATGGTGTTGGCCAACTGTTCATGTTCAAATAGATGAGGTGAGAATGTTTTTGTTCATTTTTTTTACCGCCATTCAAGGAAAATCAATTTGCTACCACGAAGCACAGGGAAATTCAGCTTTGCGGCAAATCAAATTTTCCCTTAAATTCATATCGAAGTCAACTAGTGCTAATGATGTACCCCTCAGACAGTAATAACACAGTGAAAAATAAAAAAATGAATACATTAAGTCATACTTACCTGATCCATTTCACTGCGAAGAGCCAGCCGACATCTTGATTGAAGATCTAGCGCAAAATTTTGTCACTGTGCATGGGATTTTGTGCAAGATCTTCAATCAAGATGGTGTCGGCCGGCTCTTCATGCTCAAATGGATGAGGTGAGAATGTTTTTGTTTATTTTTTTTTACTCCCATTCTGGGAAAATCAATTTGCTACCACGAAACACAAGGAAATTCAGCTTTGTGGCAAATCAAATTTTCCCTTAAATTCGTATCGAAGTCCACTAGTGCTATTGATGCACTAGCACTTGTGATGATGTGATCACGTGAGACCCGGCACAGGAGGTCGCTGTAACGTCATTGTGACCTCTTGCGTAGTTCTACTGACTCATAGAAGATTGTATGGCAGCAGATGCGGCCATGATAGTGCCCCCTCTTATGGGTAGCTAGGTGGTGCCCTGGGCAGGTGCCTACTCTTGCCTACCCATCGTCCTGGCCATAGATGACATTGTTGATGCCACATTTGTCTCTACTAACAAATTGCTGACAGCCAGTTCTATTTTCCCTCTGGATCAGGTGATGCTGCTTAATGTTCTACAATAGAGCCATGGTGCCTATGTTTGTGTTTGAACACCTATGACTTATTTGAATCCTGCAAATCTTGCACATAGCAATGTTTTTGTCTTCCAGTACTGCGGAGAAAAACTGCCAGATGTGAGATACTCTCACAGAGAAAGCAGCAGCCAGGGCTTAGGTCTAGCACTTTTTGAGCCTATGTCAAGATTATAAATGTCATCACTAGAGCCCAAGCTGACCACAATAGAAGCAGATCTGGCCCTGCCAGTTTTTTGTGAGGTTCTTGCCTTATGTGGCTTCTTCTGCCACTACCATCCTCCTCTAATGTCAACTTCTCCTCTTTAGCACCCCAATCTAGCTCCCAAGTCCTGTTCAACACACTTTTATCTGAATGTGATATGTCATCATGGACTTTTTGGCTCTTCTCCGCATTCCTGCTTTATATTTGCCCCAATTGCCACTGTTGCCAGAACTGCCATTGCCCCTACCACTACTACCACTATGGCTTCAAGTATCACTACCACTACCACCAGCACATATATGCATGGGGTCCCCCACCTCTCCTTGAACTTCCTTCTCATGGCAATCCAAATGCTAACTATTTTTATACAACTGATCAACAGGGAGACTCTCTCCTATAGTGTGTTGCATTTTGTCACCTTTTTTCTATAATTTACAGAAAGAGGCCTCTTCTACAAAAACACTACACACTGGTATTGACAATTTACAATAGTAGTAATGCAGTTTTTTCACTAAAATGGAGGTAGTAATGAAGTGTTTACAGTAAAATGCTTTTGCTATACCTACATTGTATCTTGAAGTAATACAACAAGTTCACTAAAGCAGGTATATTAATGACGCTTTTGCCACAATACATGTTCACTAACACAGGTGTCATGTTTTTAGTAAAATGCTTTTGGTATTTCTATACAGTATGTTAAAGTAATACAACACATCCACTAAAATGTGTATTGCATTTTTTGCAGTAAAAGGCTTTTGCCGACTCACCATCTTGAAGTAACAGATTCACTAAAATGGGTATAGTAGTGTAGTTTTTGCAGTAAAAATGCATTTGCTACCATGAGTATATTAGTGAACTGTTTGCAATAGTGCTTTTGCTCAAATTACATAGTATCTTGAAGTAATGCAATGCATTCACTAAAATGGGCATAGTGATGCACGGAAATACACAGAAATACCCAATTAAAAATGGTCAATACATTAAAAAAGATGTAATTGATGAGTGTTTGCGGTAGAATGTATGCTATAAGCCTATGAACTATAGAAACTTGACGGTTTTAGAAAAAAAGCTGGCTTTCTGTTCATATAACAAAAAAAGATTAGTTTGTTGCAGGATTTTTTAATGCAGAATTTGACAGTAAACTTTATAAAACAAGACGCAACTCTGATTAACCAGTCCCTTACGCTCTAAGTCTCTGTGCTTTCCATGGACCTATCTGATTATATCACTATACTCTCCCTATAGTCTTGGTTTACTCGCCCACTCACACCTGTATATTGTAAGTGTGTGTCTACAATTTCTTTATGGAAGACACAGCCAAAACACATGCTTTGAGATCATTAGCTGCACAAAGAGTAGTGTTTCTTCATTATGGGCAAAAAGGACCCACCAGAATCTAGCCATCTGATTGGCTGTCTGCAGCCTCTGAGCCAATTAGTGGAAGCCCTCCCCCACCTCCCTCCCAGTGTCACGTGATCCTTCATCTCCATCCTCTCTCCTGTTTTCCCTGCCGATTTTCACAGTTAAATATCATTGGGCACTTTGTTTTGCATTCTTCATTTGGCATGCAGTTTTTAGTGAAACTTGTAAAGAATCGGATTCATTTAAAATCAATTCTCTTATCTCTAAAATGAAGCAGAGCTGAGCTACTTTATTTGCTAACAAAACATATTTTTTATTTAGCCTGTTTCTTAGACAAAAACGAGACAACTCTTCTAATGGACCAAAAAGAAGCCACCATACAGTACCCTATTGTGTTCAGGGACAGTCCTACATTTTCTACTGCTTAATTAGGTTAAAAATTGTTTTTGGAATTTTATAACATTTCCATGTCACTTTCCAAAAGCTTAACAATCTGTCTCTTTTTCTCAAAAACAGATGTAAAATTGCATGAACAAGACAAATAAAGAAATACAATAGAAGAACTAATCATTCATACGATACACGTGTCACATTAGTTTCCCTGCTCTTGACAAATGACAACAAAAAGCAGGAGAAAAATATAAATGTCAAATGGTTTACAGTGACACTAGAGTCAAACGGTATGTACAGTAATTCAGACATATGTTTATACCCAAGCTAATTTACAGAAGCTCAGGTGCAACATCAGTGCAGGGATGTACGTGCTGAAAACACAGCTGCTTCCATGTAAGAATATGCAGTAATAAATCTATCATATATACATATACAAACAGCTAACTCCATGGTATGTGTTATTTATAAAAAATCTTTATTTGTAAGGCTAATGCAAAATAAAGGATCGAAGACATGAAAACAATATAGATTATAACTCTATTTTTAGGACCAAAAGTCGCACATAGAAATATCCCATAACAAAGATCAAACATTGCTCTAATTATGATGCTAGATTTTGCCACTGAGAATACAAGACCCTTGGACTAATATCCCACCACTTTGTTTCATAACAATATGTTGTTAAAAGATGGGAGACCTTCACAGGTTATTGCCACCTAGCAGAAAAGGGACAAGCTATACCTGGGCCCAATGTTTCCCTTTAAGCCTCTGTAGCTAGTAAGCAGGGGAGTTAGAGAACCTGACATTGTGCCTTTGTCATGGCGACACTCTATGTGAGCTGCTATCCCGCTATTTGTGGTGTGCATGGGCAACACATCACTCACCTAACTACTGCCAGAGGCACGCCAGTGGACTCCTATATCCCATGCTAGGTTTCTTTGTGTGTATTAGTGGGTATTTATTAAACTTCACCATGCAGAAAAGCAAAGGTAATTCCCCTCTGTGTTCAGTTGTTTGACTAATTAGCTCATTAGCTCTCCAATATATGCTAGGGTGTTTGTTCTAACCCTTGCCTGAGCAATCCTTTAGATTACTTTTTGTTTCAATTGCTTGCTATGCTCTGCAGAAGAGCTGTAATGCTTTTATCTGTTTAAGTACTGACTTCTACCTGATTCCTTGATCCTAGCTCTCTGTAACCTGACCTGTGACTGTTCACTATGCTGAGTATGAGCAGTGATTACACATGATGACCTAGAGCAATTGAGAGCTTAATTACAGTATCCCTAGTGGTCAAGTGTCCTTAGTGAAGGGGTTAATGTAGGAAACACTGATAATCAATCTCTGGAAAGTGGTTAATAACAGTATAGCTTATGGTCTAGAGAAGTAGGGGGTTAATTTTAAGCAGTATATGCGATGAAATAAAAAAAAAACTATACGCACCAATAATCCCTTCCCCACACTCCAACACTGCTGCTCCAGTTATCCTTGCTGCATGTTGTTTACTTTGCTACAGTCTTGTGGCAACTGCAGCCTTTTACAAACCTCAACGGTCTCATGATATACATGTAAGTGTCACTGCTGAGTCCTATGATGTGTCATAGATATATGACACATTATGACACATTAACACTGCAGCAAAGGAAACAAATACCAATGGGAACAACTGGGCAGTAATGGAGGTGCAGAAGAGGGTTTGATAATATATTTTTATATTTTTTCACAATTACTTTTGACTAAATCCCAGAAACCCCTTTAAAGGGAACCTTTCACATTGAACACAGTGTTTGAACTGTAGCATGTTACAGAGAAAGAAGAGCTGAGCAGATTAATATATAGTTTTGTGGGGAAAAAATTAAGTAAAAGATATTTATTTGTTTAAATTCCTGCTCATTCTTGCCTTTGATTTTAAAGGGCTTAAAAAGGATGTTAAAGGTCAAAAAGCCCTTGCTCTCCATAAGAGCCCTTGCCCTGCAAGAAATGTTCCGATGCTCCACTCCACTTGACAACTAACTCTGTATAACAGTCATACAGCATCACTGATGAGACCTCCTCCTTGAGACCTATAAAGAGCGGGAATATACATTTTTCAATTACAAGTTTTACTTAATATTTTCATAAAACTATATATGAATCTGCTTAGCTTCTCCTGTTCTATAACATGCTGCAGGCAGATTTCACTGCATTTTCATTGTGACAGGTTCCCTTTAAGTGTACTCTTACCATTGGCTTTATGCCTAATGTATTAAGATGGATTGTCAATTCTTACATTATCACATGATATTGACCTGTTACAATGCGTAAAAGTAAACTGTTTACAACTAGTGTTGAAAAAGTGCTGCAAACTATACATTTGCAGGAACAAAATGGAATAATGGATATCTACAAACAAGTAAACACATTTGTTGAACCTATAGGAAGCATATATTATAGCTACCACTAAATGATGACTTTTACTCCACAACAATGACAGCATCATATCATGTTTAGTTGTTTTCCTATATTATCAGTGGCCTTAGAAATTACCATAGAAGTTATAAATCAATCCTGTAAAATTAATTATGTTAACTGTAATCACATTTTTTTTCAGTGCAGCAAAATAGTAAAATGTTTCTACCATCTGCATGTCTTTTTATAAGGTCATATGGTAAGGTTCTCTCTGTACAAGCTTTTATTCCACTAATTTAATATTTGCACTTGCTATGCCCCTGTTTTAAAAACTCTTCATTCACTGTTTTATACTTGTTTCCATGACAGCCAGAATAAAATGGTAAACAAAATATATTATATTGAATCTGTACACTTTCCATAAGATACGTTGTGAGTTTCTGCATTGCAATTCCAAAACGGAAATTAGACTAATAATTTTTATTAGGCGCACAGATTAATTAGCAAAATATCTTTAGTTGCTCAGATGTTTGAAGAATAGCTGGACGCATTGACATATGTACTTTTTAAGTAGTGGCCCATGAGAAGCACAAATTTGCATGTACCTTGCAGAATGACGAATGACATCTAGACTTCTGAGAAATGGCAACCAAAAATATAGCACAAAGTGCCATATGTATTTCCATATCAATGACCCAAGGGAAGTCAATATTTGCATGCGACTAATACTAAGAAGCATTACCATGTTCAGTTTTTTAGTCAAACTTTGCAATGGAAAAAATAAAACTAATAAATAAGGGGTCACAAAAAATAAAATGATACATAAGATTTGATTTAATAGAATGGAAATATACTTGGTAACTGCTTCTAACTTCTGGATGATAAAACAAAAGCAAAGAGGCATTGCCACATTTGTGGGAAAAATTGTCTATGGAAGAGATAATAGAAGTATCAAAAGTTCAATAGTGTATATGAGAAATATTGAATATGTATAGAAGAAAGATATATAATAATTTTGAAAAGTTATACTTTCTAGTTAGTACGGTTGAAAAAAGCACAGATCCATCATGTTCAACCAAGAGATGTGTGGGGATGTAAATTTTTGAAAAGGGGAGTGAGACCCAGAGCTACACATGAC